>VWND01000015.1:600000-1057821 GCA_009599575.1 Blumeriella jaapii | reverse complement strand
ATAATATTTCGATTATTACCGATAAATAAATGATTTATACTATCGTTAATAAAAATACGATTGAATTTAAATAAAATTATACGAAATATAAAAATCGACGTTGAAAAAAATATTATTATTTATAAAAACTTTTTAATAATAAAAAAATGCTTTTATCCTATTATTTTTAAAATGCCCTGGATTTTAGAAAATTTCGTTAGTTTTAAATATACCGAAAACGGCCAAATAAAAACCTTTTTTTGAAACTGAAACCGATTTTTTTAAAACCAAATCACCGTCGCCGGCGATAAAGTTTTTCTAATCGACGTTTTATCGGAAAACGAATAGCCGGCTCTGGCTTTAAAACAAACGCTAAATTATAATAAAACTTAGAAAATACTCGGCTAAAAGCATTCGCGTTATTAATCGAAATAGCATCGCGAATGAAATTAATTAATATTAATATTTTTGGCTATTAATTCGGAAATAAAAATTCCGAAGATTTCGTTTTCGTATTAAACAAATTCGACTTATATATTTTACTTTTTTATATTAATATTAGCATTTTTTACAAGCGCAAAACTGATAAAATACGACCCGTAAACTTTAGCAAATCCGGTAAAAATATTCCCGGAAAAATAAACGATTAATTTAAAAAAAACGAAGCAATAAAACCATTTTAACCAGTTATTAGCGAATTCGAAAGACTTATTACCGGCCGATTTTCCAATTTATTATTTGACAGCCGATTTATAAAAAAACGATTTGATAATTTAGCAATCGAAACCCAATTCCTGCCAAAAAAAAAAAAAGTTTTATACGAAATCTTACGCAACCGGGAAAAAGCTATAGCTTTCGATTTTACCGAAATAAACTAATTCAATTTTAACGTTACGCTTTATATCGATATTAAAACCGTATTTTACGAAGCCTGGCAAAAAAAAACCTTTTTAATTCCTAAAACCTTTCAAAATAAAATAATCGAAATATTAAAAAAACGAATCAAACAAAAAATCTTCGAATTCTGCCACGGCTTATATAAAAACAAATAATTTATTATTACGAAAAAAAAAAAAAGCATTTACAAATTTATTATCGTAATCGTCGAAATAAACAAAATAACGATACAAAACGCTAACGTGCCATTTAACGTCGATTAATTTTCGAACGAATTTGCAAAACTAACGATCGCTTTCTTTTTCGATTTGTTTTCCGGCTACGATTATTTAATGCTTAATCTACGATTTTAAAATATAACGGCAATTCAAATTCCAATCGGTTTATTACGCATAACGAAAATACTTATAAAAGCTATTAATTCAGTCGTTTAATTCGTAAAAATCGTATATAAAATTTTTATAATTTGCATTTTTAATATTACTTTTTACGTTAACGACGTTGAAATAAAAAGCCTCAGATTATATTATAATAATAAAAAAATCCTTTCTGAAATTCGACGCTATATAATAAAACATATTTAAAATATCGATAAAATTATAATTTGCTTCGAAAAAGCTAAAGCTATTATTAGCCCTCGATTAAAATTCTGCATGCCCGAAATGGATATCGTTAGCTATATGACTAATAGCGCTAGCCGCTACTTTTAACGAAAAAAAATTAAAAAGATTTGCGAATAAAAAAAATATAAAAATATTATCGAAGCTAAAGCTTTTATTAGCGTTATAATTTACTACCGCAATTAAATCAAAAACTTTTTTCAGAAAACTGCATTTATTTACGTTACGATAAAAAAAAAAATCGATTTCGTTTGGAAAAAAAAGCAAAGCAAAATTATAAAAGTTTTTAAAAACGACCTTTTATCGGCCTTATCGCTTATGCGGATCGATTATAGCCCAGACGCAAAAAAAATTATTTTGATTATCGACGCTAATATTTTCGGTTAAAAGTTATATTATAACAAATCGATAAAAATAAAAAACGATATTTTTTACGATTCGAAAGCGGTTTATAATTTTTCGCAAAAGCACGCTACGATGCTATTAAACGAAAATATCGAAGCGCTTTTAAAATAATAAAAAAAATAAAAAGCGAATTATACGGCGTATATTTTATTTTAAAAACAAACGCAAAAGTTTTTGTCGACTAACTAAATAAAAAAGCTAATAACCTACCAAAAGCATTCGTTATTAATTAAATAATTTAAATACGATTTATAAACTTCGAAATCAAATATATTAAAAAAATAATTAATACAGCGGCAAACGGCTTTTTTAAACGAAAACGTTTTTATTCGTTTAATTTCGCTAAATAAAGCGAATAAAATATCGACGAATAAATCGCTAACGAAATCGGCTGCTTCGCTATTTGCGCTTTAGGTTTTACAGAACCAAAACTATTCGCGTTGCTATTTCGGCTGGCACCGCGAATAAAAAACATTAATTTTCGGACCGAAAAAACATTCGCGTTATTATTTCGGCTAATACCGCGAATGGATTTAACCGAAAACGATCGAAATAAATCGATTAACGACGAAAATAAATTTTTAATCGACAATTACGAAACCGAAAACTTTTATTTAATCGCATATTATTTAATTATTTTATTTAAATTAATTAGCGTGCTAAATTATTAATTTAAATTATTTAAAAACCAAACTTTCGATTATATTTTAATCGACAAAAAGCTGTATAAAATAAAAAATAATATATATTAAAAACGCTTAATAATAAATAATAAAATTAATAAGTTTTAAATTATAAAAAAAACCTACGAAAAAATGTTTTATAAAAAAGCTAAAGCTATTTATTACCGAATCAAAAACGATTTTTAATAAAAAAAATGCTTCGAAAATTGCAAAATTTTCGTTAAAAATTGCATTTTTTATTAAAAACGAAAGCTTAGCCGAAAAAAAAACTTATTATATCCGACGTAATCGTTTAAAATTTAAAAAAAAATTAACTTCGACGTTATACGCGTATTAATTACCGATCGCGGTTATATATACTTCGTATTCGTTATTAACGATCTATTTGAATAGCTTGAAAAGCGACTTTTCCGAAACGTTATTTTCGAAGTTATAACGATTTTTTTTTGAAAAAACGTTATATATCGATACGATTTATTTAATAAATTAAACGTCGATAATAAATCCGAAAATAAAAGCGTTATCGAAACTTTTATAAAAAAATATAATATTCAGCGCATTTAAATCTTAATTTATAATTCGAAAAACAACGGATCCGTTAAACGAAGCTATAAGAATATTTTCGACGGCTTTTTAAAAATCATTCGAAAAAGCTATAAGCGTTGATCGCGGAAATTTTCGGAAATGCTTTTTGCTATACGCATATGCATATACGCTTTTACTAAAATAATCCTATTTTTTATTTAATACGGCAAAAACGCTCGACTGCTTTTAAAAATAAAATAGCCTGTATAAAAACTTTATAACGTAATTAAAATAAAAACGAAAGCAAATTTATTAGCAATAAAATCTAAACAGCTAAACTACCGCGATATAAATATAAAAAAAATAATTTTAAAAAAAAAAAAATATAAAAAAGCAATTAAAAAAATTTGAAATAAAACTAAAGTTTTAAAAAAAACGCTAATCAAAAAAGAAAATCTGGTTTTAATTTACGACGTCCAGCGCGCTATCGATAAATCGGCCGATACTAAACTTAATTATAAATGGCTCGGACCTTACGAAATATGCGAAGCCGAATTAAATAAAAGCTATTACAAGCTTACGAAATTCGATAAAACAAAACTGAAAAAAACGTTCGCCGCCAACCGGTTAAAGCGATTTTATAAAAAAAACTAGCAAATTTACTTTCTGAATTTTAAATTAAAAAACGATTTCGATTCCAGCGACTTCGACGACGACTCCGACCAAAGCGATTATACTTCTAAAAAAAAAAAACCTTTTAAAAAGATCTAAAAACAGCCGAACGATAATCCCGCTGCTGAAACCATAGCTTAAATCGTAATTCCACTTATGACCGAAAAGAAAAAAAATACTTACAAGATTATTCATTAATTGTTTTATTATTTTCGTTATCTATTATTTTTTTTTTTTATTATATACTATTTTATTATTTTTATCTTGCTTTATTTGTATACAATTTAATTATTTTATTTTATATATACTATTTATTTTTAAAACCTTTTCTATATTATTTAAAATATCTATTGTATTTTTCTTTATTTAATTATACTTTTGTTTATTAGAACAAAAGCTTTATATATATTTAAGCCGCATATTTAATACATTTATATTACTTATACAGTTTACGAAAACTATTTTTTATATATTTTATTATTTGCTACTTTCTGCATTATTTACTTTTTTCGTTATTCTGAACGGATATCTGCCTAAACAGTTATAATTTATTAAAAAAACAGCATGCGAATTCCCGTAACTTTTGGTTATAAATATTTTACAATTTTCGTATTTTTTTTTATTTATTTTTTAATAAATATAACATACTTTTTTAATTAATAAACCCATCGATATTATATCGTTCTTTAAGCAAAGCGTTGCTAAATCTAGCAAATTTATTTTTAATTTATTTTGAAACGGAATTATTATACGTAATTTTTCCGAATTTAAGCAAATATATAATGCCGCCATTTTAAATTAATAAACAGTTTTCGTAAAAATATTTATAAAGCAATTCGATATAATAATTGAAAATATTAACGAATTTTTATTCGATTACGAAAGCTTCGTTAAAACTGAATTTGTTCGCAAAAACCTTGATTACGACAAATTTCTGCTAAATTACGACAACGCTTTAAAAGCTTTCGCCGAAGCACGAAAAGCTCGAAATAATAAAAAAAAGATAATAAACCGAATTTTGCGCTTTTTGCTAAATCAACGAAAAAAAAATATTTAAAAATACGTTTTTAACAAAATCACCGGTATTATTTCATTTCGGCATTTCGCTCGCTTTTTCGAAACTATTATTTTTACGAAAAAAAAAGTTTAAATACTAAACGCTTATATTTTTAAAGCGCAAGCTCTAAAGGCTAATAATTTAAAAATCCGCAGATTTATAGATTTTTTTACAGCTGTCTGCAAACTAATCGACGATGCTATGCAATCGCCAAAAGAAATTTTAATCGGCTGCGAAATCCCAAATCTAATTTTTTTTTAAAATAAAAAACTAAGCGTCGCTAAATACGGCATTTTTATATTAAAAAAAAAAAACGACGCCATTCCGATATTTTAAATTTACGACGACGAAAAAAACGAAAAAGCTAATATTATTTTCGTTTAATTCGAAAAAACATACGCGGTAGCAATTAATATTTTTAAAACAGCTAAAACAACTCGGCGATTTCCATTTTCAATTATCGAAAACGAATCCGAAAACGAAATCAAAAGCGTAATAATAAATAATCGCTTATTCGAATATAAAAAATCTATTATACTTATAAAAATAATTCCGAAAAAAATAAAAACAAAAAACGTAAAAAAACGCGCCGATATTTCCGAAATCTTTTTTGTTCGGAAAAAAAAACTATTCGCGTCGTTAAAAAAAAAGGCACCGCGAATAAAAACAGCCGGAAATCGACGCCGAGCTATAAGCTTTAAGCCGATTAATAAAAAACGCGACGATTTTATAAAATCGGATTCAGAAAACATCGGCATTCCGAAAAAAAAAAATTTAAACGATTTTGAATTTAACTTTTCGAAATTAAATACGCAAATACTAAAAACGCTTGCTGCGTTTAAAAACGTCGTGTTATTAACGCTAATACTTTAGATTTTAATAAAAGCATTTAAAATCTCGACTATTACACGTTTCGACCGAAAAAGCTTAAAAAAAAATATCGAAGTTATCGCGAAAGAAATTATATAAAAAGCATAAAATTAAATTATTTTGCTTAAAACTTTCGCTTTCGACGACGAAACAATTTAAAAGTTTTACTTCGATACTTTTATATAAAAACTAAATAAATCCGTCAGCTTTTTTTTTTTTGCTTCGAACGAAAACTAAATTAAGTTTTTTTCGAAAAATTACAAATATAATACGCTAAAATAAATAAAAAAAACTTTTAAAAACAATAACCCGTTTTTATTTAAATTTTTCTTCGTTGAAAAACTCCGATTTCTTAATTTCGTTTTTACAAATAACGTTAACGCCAAAAAAAACGGCAAATTCTATTATTTTTACGTGCGTTATTACGCGGCGTACTGCGATTTAATTACAAAAAAAATCGATATTATCGGCTTCGCTAATCGATTCGCTGTTATTAAAGATTCGGATTACGACGTATTCGAAATTGATTTTAATAATTAATTTATATTTCGACGAAAAACTGCGAAAACTATTTAAATATATATTAAAGCTTATTTAAGCTACGCAAATTTTAAAGCAGATCCTAAAATATTCAGCGCGATTATAAAACTCGACTGAAATATAAAAAAATAAAAACAACGAATATTTTTAAAAATCGACTTTTTTGGCCTTTTAACCGAAAATATTTTTTAAAATCTATCCGAATTAAACTGCGAATTCGTTAACCACGTAAGATTTCATAACGAAAAAAACAAATCACTGTTGCATTTTATAAAAAAAAAAAAAATTATATATAAGCATTATTTTCGATTAATCAAAACCCAAAAAGCGCTTATAGCTTTTTTCGCTAATATATTTTACAATTTTATTTAATAAGCTTTCAGAATATATCCCGGCCTTTACTTCGCTGCTTTAATTATTCGAAACTTTAAAAACTGCCGTTTTATAACATATTTTAACGTTTCGATCGTTTTAAATTTCGCTGATCCCGACCGCATTACGATTATAAAATTCGATATCGCCGATTTTTAAAAAAAAAAAAAAATCGAAGATTTACCGACGCTATTTTCGATTACTACGTTTTACTTGCACTCGCACACAACTCGGAAATAATCGAAACTTATCTGCAATTATACTACGACGCTAAACTAATTAAAACCATTTAAAAAAGCCTAGCTTTTTCGTATTTTAACGCGTTTAAAACAATAGCCTCGGCTATTTTATCGGACTACAAAACCGAAAGCTACGAAATAAAAAATAAAATAACTTTTATCAGCTTTTCGATTAAACAAAAAGTGTTCGTCAAATTCAAAACCCAAAAAACCGACGGCGCGATGCTAATTTATTCGAATAATTATACGGCGCAAAAATACAAAAACTATTTCGAAAACGACAATCCGATAAGCAATCTGATATTAACTGTATTACAGCGAAAGCAATTATAATACTTTCGGTAATTTCGATTGCAAACGATTATTTTCGAATTATTCCGCGAAATAATTTTTTTTACAGGCTTCGAAGCCTTTTTAAAAGCATTCGTCGATAAACAATCGTAATCCGACCTATTAGTCTTGCGCGAAACAAAAGCGTTAATCGGTTTTAATCACGACGAACTAATCGATTATTTCTACGATTTTAATATAAAACTTTTCAACGCTTTTTGCAAAGCGTAAAACCACGTTTAAAAACTGAAATCTACTATTTACGAAAAAAAGTCGTAAAAAGCATTTGTCGCGGCGATATTTAATAATATTATCGACGAAAAAGCTATCAAAACGTTCGTAAATTTAAACGATACTTCGACTAATATTTTATCGAGCCACTTTTTAAAAAAACAAAATAAACAAAATAATTCGAACGATAAACGAAATACTATTCCTCCGCAAAAGCCAACGGCAAAAAAGCCAAAAACGGATTAAAAAACCGAAAAAGTATAAAGCTAAAAAGTTCGGTTTTTAATTAATTAATTTTTAAATTATATAAAATAAACTAAATTGCATTTATTAAAATTATATTTTTCTTTGGTCGTAATCAAAAACGATTACGTATATTATTTAAAACAAAATATAAAACGATAATATTTTATATTAATAAAAATTAGTAGTTTTAGCTATAGTCGAAGCATAGACTTTTTCGAAACCCTCTGCTATTAACTATTTTTAACAAATATAAAAGCAAAGCACCTTTTTAAATAGTATTATAAGCACGCAGTCCAATTTATACCTTTATTCATTCTTTTTTTCCTTTTTTCAGTCTTTTCTAGGGATTCCCTAGACTATCTTACCCACCGACATATGGCCGTATCAGTCTGGTTTTCCTACCTACTTTTACAATAAGTTTCGATTATTTCCGAATTGTATGCGAATATAAACAAAACGTAATAATCGAAAATAACGTCGGTAAAATTTTCGATTTTTTTTTTTTTTAAAAAATCGGCGATATCGAATTTTATAATTATAATACGGTCGGAACCAACGAAACTTAAAACGATCGGAACGTTAAAATATGCTACGAAACGGCAGTTTCTAAAGTTTCGGATAATTAAAACAGCGAAGTAAAAACCGAAGTGTATTTTAAAAGCTTGTTAAATAAGATTATAAAATATATTAGCGAAAAAAGCTGTAGGCGCTTTTTAGGTTTTAATTAGTCGGAAATAATATTTATATATAGCTACTTTTTTTTTTATAAAATACAACAGTGGCTTATTTTTTTCGTTATAAGATTTTACGTAATTAACGAATTCGCAGCTTAATTCGGATAGGTTTTAAAGTATTTTTTCGGTCGAAAAACCAAAAAAGTCGGCTTTTAAAAATATTCGTTGCTTTCACTTTTTTACGTTTTAATCGAGTTTTATAATCGCGTTAAAAACTTTAAGATTTGCTTTGAAATTTATATAGCCCAAATAAGTTTTAATATATATTTAAGTAATTTTCGCAGTTTTTCGTCGGAATATAAATTAATTATTAAAATTAATTTCGAATATATTATAATTCGAATTTTTAATAACAGCGAATCGATTAGCGAAATCGACGACGTCGATTTTTTTTATAATTAAATCGCAATACGCCGCGTAATAATATACGTGGAAATAGCAAAATTTATTATTTTTTTTAGCGTTAACGTTATTTGTAAAATCGAAATTAAAAAATCGGAGTTTTTTAACGAAAAAAAGCTCGAATAAAAACGGGTTACCGTTTTCAAAAGTTTTTTTTATTTGTTTTAACGTATTATATTTACAGTTTTCCGAAAAAAGCTTAATTTAGTTTTCGTTCGAAGCAAAAAAAAAAAAGCTAACGGATTTATTTAATTTTTATATCGAAATATCGAAATAAAATTTTTAAATCGTTTCGTCGTCGAAAACGAAAATTTTAAACAAAATAATTTAATTTTATGTTTTTTATATAATTTTTTCCGCGATAATTTCGATATTTTTTTCCAAGCTTTTTCGGTCGAATCGTATAATTATCGAGATTTTAAATGCTTTTATTAAAATCTGAAATATTAGCGATACGACGTTTTTAAACGCAGCAAGCGTTTTTAATATTTGCGTATTTAATTTCGAAAAGTCAGATTTAAAATCGTTTAAATCTTTTCCTTTCGGAATGCCGGCGTTTTTTAAATTTAATTTTGTAAAATCGTCGCGTTTTTTATTAATTAGCTTAAAGCTTATAATTCGGCGTCGATTTTCGGCTGTTTTTATTCGCGGTGTTTTTTTTGCTAGCGACGTAAATAATTTTTTTTTCGAATAAAAAAAATTTCGAAAATATCGGCGCGCTTTTTTACGTTTTTTGTTTTTATTTTTTCCGAAATCGTTTTTATAAATATAATAAGTTTTTTATATTCGAATAAGCGATTATTTGCTATTACGTTTTTAATTTCGTTTTCGGATTCGTTTTCGATAATTAAAAATAAAAATCGCCGAATTGTTTTAGCTGTTTTAAAAATATTAATTGCTATCGCGTATGTTTTTTCGAATTAAACGAAAATAATATTAGCTTTTTCGTTTTTTTCGTTGTTATAAATTTAAAATATCGAAATAGCGTCGTTTTTTTTATTCGGTATAAAAATGCCGTATTTCGCGACGTTTAGTCTTTTGCTTTAAAAAAAAGTCAGATTTGGGATTTCGCAGCCGATTAAGACTTTTTTTAGCGATTATATAACGTCGTCGATCAGTTTGCAAACAATTGTAAAAAGGCTTATAAATTTGCGGGCTTTTAGATTATTAGCTTTCAGGGCTTGCGTTTTAAAAATATAAGCGTTTAATATCCAGACTTTTTTTTTAATAAAAATAATAGTTTCGAAAAAACGAGCGAAATGCCGAAATAAAATAATATTAATAATTTTGCTAAAAACGTATTTTTAAATATTTTTTTTTCGTTAATTTAACAAAAAGCGTAAGATTCGGTTTATTATTTTTTTTTTATTATTTCGAGCTTTTTTTGCTTCGGCGAAAACTTTTAAAGCGTTATCGTAATTAAACAGAAATTTGTCGTAATTAAAACTTTTGCGAACGAATTTAGCTTTAACGAAGCTTTCGTAATCGAATAAAAATTCGTTAACGTTTTCAGTTATTATATCGAATTGTTTTATAAACGTTTTTACGAAAGCTGCTTATTAATTTAAAATAGCGGTATTATATATTTGCTTAAATTCGGAAAAATTGCGTATAATAATTCCGTTTCAAAGTAAATTAAAAATAAACTTATTAGATTTAACAACGCTTTGCTTAAAAAACGATATAATATCGATAAGTTTATTAATTAAAAAAATGTATTATATTTATTAAAAAATAAATGGGAAAAGTACGGAAATTATAAAATATTTGTATTTAAAAGTCACGGGAATTCGCATGCTGTTTTTTTAATAAATTAAAACTGTTTAGGCAGGCATTCGTTCAAAACAGCAAAAAAAGTAAATAGTGCAGAAAATAGCAAATAATAAAATATATAAAAAATAGTTTTCGTAAAATATGCGAATAATATAAATATATTAAATATGCGGCTTAAATATATATAAGGTTTTTGTTTTAATAAACAAAAGTATAATTAAACAAAGAAAAGTATAATAAATGTTTTAAATAATATAGAAAAAGGTTTTAAAAATAAATAATATATATAAAACAAAACGATTAGATTGTATACAAATAAGACAAAATAAAAACAGTAAAATAATATATAATAAAAAGGAAAATAATAAATAATAAAAAATAATAAAACAATTAGTAAATAATTTCGTATGCATTTTTTTTTTTTTCGGTTATAAATGGAATTACGATTTAAATTGTGTTTTCAGCAGCGGGATTATTATTCGGTTGTTTTCAGACTTTTCTAGAGGGTTTTTTTTTTCAGAAGTATAATCGCTTTGGTCGGAATCGTCGTCGGATTCGCTGGAATCGAAGTCGGTTTTTGATTTAAAATCCAAGGGGTAGATTTGCTGGTTTTTTTTGTAAAATCGTTTTAACCGGTTGGCGGCGAACGTTTTTTTCAGTTTTGTTTTATCGAGTTTCGTAAATTTATAATAGTTTTTATTTAATTCGGCCTTGTATATTTCGTAAAATCCGAGCTATTTATAATTAAGTTTAGTATCGGCCGATTTATTAATAGCGCGCTGAACGTTGTAAATTAAAATCAGATTTCCTTTTTTGATTAGCGTTTTTTTTAAAACTTTGGTTTTATTTTAAACTTTTTTAATTGCTTTTTTATATTTTTTTTTTTTAAATTATTTTTTTTATATTTATATCGCGATAATTTAATTGTTTAAATTTTATTGCTAACAGGTTTGCTTTCGTTTTTATTTTAATCACGTTATAAAGTTTTTATATAAGTTATTTTGTTTTCAAAAGCAATCGAGCGTTTTTGTCGTATTAAATAAAAAATAAAATTATTTTAATAAAAGCGTGTATATATATACGTATAGCAAAAAGCATTTCCGAAAATTTCCGCGACTAACGCTTATAGCTTTTTCGAATGGTTTTTAAAAGATCGTCGAAAATATTTTTATAACTTCGTTTTACGGATCCGTTGTTTTTCGAATTATAGGCTGAAATTTAAATGCGTTAAATATCGTATTTTTTTATAAAAGTTTCGATAACGCTTTTGTTTTCGGGTTTATTATCGACGTTTAATTTATTAAATAAATCGTATCGATATATAACGTTTTTTTAAAAAAAGATCGTTATAATTTCGAAAATAGCGTTTCGGAAAAGTCGCTTTTTAAATTATTTAAAAAGGTCGTCGATAGCGAATACGAAATATATATAACCGCGATCGGTGATTAGCACGCGTATAACGTCGAAATTAATTTTTTTTTAAATTTTAAAAAATTACGTCGAATATAATAGGTTTTTTTTTCGGCTAAGCTTTCGTTTTTAGCAAAAAATGCAATTTTTAACGAAAGCTTTGCAATTTTCGAAGTATTTTTTTTATTAAAAGTCGTTTTTGATTCGATAATAAATGGCTTTAGCTTTTTTATAAAACACTTTTTCGTGGGTTTTTTTTATAATTTAAACTTATCGGCTTTATTATTTATTACTAAGCGTTTTTAATATATATTGTTTTTTATTTTATATAGCTTTCTGTCGGTTAATATATAATCGAAAACCTGGTTTTTAAATAATTTAAATTAATAATTTAATACGCTAAATAATTTAAATAAAATAATTAAATAATATGCGATTAAATAAAAATTTTCGATTTCGTAATTATCGATTAAAAATTTATTTTCGTCGTTAATCGGCTTATTCCGATCGTTTTCGATTAAATTTATTTGCGATACTAGCCGAAATAATAACGCGAATGCTTTTTCGGCTCGAAAATTAATGTTTTTTATTCGCGATATCAGCCGAAATAACAACGCGAATAGTTTTAGCTTTATAAAACCTAAAACGTAAATAGCAAAACAGCCGATTTCGTTAGCGATTTATTCGTCGATATTTTATTTGTTTTATTTAGCGAAATTAAACGGATAAAAGCGTTTTCGTTTGGAAAAGCCGTTTGCCGTTGTATTAATTGTTTTTTTAATATATTTAATTTCGAAGTTTATAAATCGCATTTAAATTATTTAATTAATAACGAGCGCTTTTAATAAGTTATTGGTTTTTTTATTTAATTAATCGACAAAAACTTTTGCGTTTGTTTTTAAAATAAAATATACGTCGTATAATTCGCTTTTTATTTTTTTTATTATTTTAAAAACGCTTCGATATTTTCGTTTAATAGCGTCGTAGCGTGTTTTCGCGAAAAATTATAAGCCGCTTTCGAATCGTGAAAAATATCGTTTTTTGTTTTTATCGATTTGTTATAATACAGCTTTTTAACCGAAAATATTAACGTCGATAATTAAAATAATTTTTTTTGCGTTTGGGCTATAATCGATCCGCATAAGTAATAAAACCGATAAAAAGTCGTTTTTAAAACTTTTTATAATTTTGCTTTGCTTTTTTTTCCAAACGAAATCGATTTTTTTTTTATCGTAGCGTAAATAAATACAGCTTTTTAAAAAAGTTTTTGATTTAATTACGGTAGTAAATCACAACGCTAATAAAAGCTTTAGCTTCGGTAATATTTTTATATTTTTTTTATTCGCAGATTTTTTTAATTTTTTTTCGTTAAAAATAACGGCCAGCGCTATTAGTTATATAACCGACGATATTTATTTCGGATATACAAAATTTTAATCGAGGGCCAATAATAGCTTTGGCTTTTTCGAAGCAAATTATAATTTTGTCGATATTTTAAATATATTTTATTATATAGCGTCGAATTTCAGAAAAGATTTTTTTATTATTATAATATTGTGACGATCTAATCAGTCGAAGGGCTGGGAGATCAGTCAACTGGTCGCCGTGTTCACATGGTATGAGAAACGAGCCTTTGGTTCTGTAACAACAAAGATATTCATTTAGAATCAACAACTGCAGAAGGCAGAGGTTGCTAAGGGGAGAGAGCCTTATATACATGATAGTCTCCATAGTTGATGGGAGACCCACCAGGAGACCAGGGAGCTTGCAATTATACGTAGTTGCTGGGGTGACGCGAGGGGCAAACGAGTGAGTCGTTACACTACCCTCCCGTCCGAAAAAAGCGCGCTCTCGAGCTTTTATCCATTGGTACGTCGCTATCCAAGTGATCGTACGAGTCCAAACCTTCGGAATACGCCTTCAGCCAGTCTACAAGTTTTGCAGGAGGACCGGGGAGCTCCTTATGCGCCAAATGAAAGTCGCGCACTTTCAGGGGAGCGTATATAAAGTCAGACGCGGGGTACCACGTGAGATTTTTATCTAAGCCTACCTAAGAAGCTCTGTACTGAAGGGTCTTCCGCTGTATTCGACAGGCGATCAATTTTTCGATTTCGTATTCAAGCTCATCAGTTATATTGATAGGTTCAGGGGCTGGGTTAATCTGACCTGGGAGCGCGTCGTTAGCTGCTTTACGCAGTCGACTAGCGTGAAAAACTGGGTGTACGTTCATAGTACTAGGAAGGTCTAGCTTGAAAGCGTTGTCGAAAATTTTGGCTACAACCTTGAAAGGGCCGTTTGTAGGGTTGTCGAGCTTGCGGGAGGGCCGGGAGGTCGGAAATGGGCGCATATCGAGCCATACGTAGTCGCCAACGTCAAAATCGTTCGCGCGGCGAGACCTATTCGCACTTCTTTTTATCTTGTCGTGGGTTTGTTGGAGGTGCGATTTGGCGAGGTTCCAGGCGTCGTAGTGGCGGCGAGCGTACGCACGAGTTTCGTTTGCGTTTAGCTTGTGTGAGGGGTTGGGGGAGGGGGAAGTATCGAGCTTCCAGTTCCAATTGGTGTGGGGAGTGTAACCGTGTACAACTTCAAAGGGTGAAAGGCCATCTAGACTCTCGTGAGGGAGGACCATTTGGGCGAAATCCATCATTGGGAGAAATTCGCTCCAGTCGTCTTGATAGAAGTTCACGAAGGGTCGAAGGCGTTTTTGCAGGTATTGGTTGTAAATTTCGGTTTGACCGTCGGTTTCAGGGTGAGCGGCTGTCGAAAGCTTCAGTTGCGTACCGAGTATTTTGTTTAATTCAGACCAGAAGGTAGACCAATACTGGGGGCCACGATCGCTAATAATACTTTTTGGAGGGCCAAAATACTTGTACACATGGAATATATACAGTTTGGCGAGGCTTCGAGCGTCGATATTCTTGTGGCAGGGGATCGAAATAGCCTGCTTGGAAAAGCGATCTATCACTACGAACACGTTATCGTAATCGTGTTTGTCTTTGTTGAAGCTGCAAAAGTCTATTGTAACGTGCTCCCAAGGGTGGTCAGGAACAGGAAGAGGCTGAAGGAGGCCGGGGCGCTTATCTTTTGGAACAGAACTCCTTCGATAAGCGTGGCAGTTGCGACAGTATTGTTTTACGAAGGCTGTTATACCTTGCCAATAGTATTGGTCCGAGAGCAATTGCGTAGTCTTGCGAGCGCTGGGGTGAGCGGTGGAGATCTGGTCGTGCATTTCTCGTACAAGGGCCAGACGAAGGTGATCGACGTCTGGTATTATCAGGCGACCGTGATATAGCAGCAGGTCGCGTTTAAGTGTATACGGAGTGTTGTTGTCGTTCCCTTTCGTAGCGTCTCGTACAGCTTCCTTTCGGAGGGCCATCAGGCTGCTAGCTGTGCGATTAGCGTGGAGAAGCTGGTCAACGACACGGAGTGCGGGTGAGAGATTAGCTATTTCAACGATAGAAACAGCTGTTTCGGAGGCCGTGGGCGGTCGAAGTTTTTTAGTCAAAAGGCGGTGATCGATCTGATCGGCTCGAAGGAGTGCTTGCAGGCGCTGGGTGCGTTTAAGGGAGTTTTGGCGGTCGAGTTCGCTCGTACGACGTGTCAGTGCGTCAGCCAGAGGGTTGTGTTTACCTGGTCTGTACGTAATGAGAAAGTTGTAGTCGGCGAGGAGCTCGGCCCAGCGTGCTTGTCGAGCGTTTAAGGGTTTGGAGGTCATAAAGTATTCCAAGGCCTTGTGATCAGTGATTATTTTGATCTGATGAACTGAGTCAGCCAGTTCAGCACGAAAGTTGCCTAGAGATTTCACGATTGCGAGCATCTTTTTGTTGTGTACGACGTAGTTTAGCTCTGCGGGGGCCATGGTTTTGCTGAAGTAGGCGACTGGGAGCCAGTCGTCGCCATGGAGTTGCGAAAGCACAGAAGCCATTACGCCGTCGGAAGCGTCAGTCTTCAACATGCAGGGAAGGTCTTGCCTGTAATGTTGTAGAACTGGTGCAGTAGTAAGGGCTAGTGTAAGGAGGTCGAAACTCTCCTGACATTCAGAAGTGAAATTGAAAGGAACGTTAGCCTTGGTCAAATGGACCAGAGGCTTTGCAATTATACCGTAGTCTCGAATGAAACGTCGGTAGAAGTTACAAAAACCAAGGAAGCTCTGTACACCTTTTACAGTAGTAGGAGGCTTCCAGTGGGCGACCACGGAGACTTTCTTTGGATCTACCTCTAGGCCTTCAGTCGAGATGATGAAGTCTAGGTAACGGGTCCGAGTAACGTTGAATTCAGACTTCCGAATATCGGCCTGTAATCCAGCGTCAGCGAGCTTTTGGAGCATCTTGCGAACGTGTGTGGCGTGTTCCAAAGGGTCGGACGAGTAGATGAGAATGTCATCCAGGTATGCAGTGCAGAAATCGTCCAAATAGTCGAAGAGAACGTCGTTTATGTAGCGTTGGTAAGTTGCGGGTCCATTAGTGAGGCCAAAAGGTAGCACCTTGCACTTATAGGCGCCGTAACGCGTACGAAACGTCGTCAGTTTTTCACTGGCGGGGTCCATTCGAATTCTGTGAAAGGCTTGACGAATATCGAGCTTCGTAAAGATTCGCGCTTCCGAGAGACGAGCAAGGGTCTCATCGATGAGGGGGAGGGGGTAGCGATCCTTACGAGTAACATTATTGAGGGCTCGATAGTCGATACAGAAACGCAGTGAACCGTCGGGTTTTTTAGCGAAAAGCATTGGAGCAGCGAAGGGAGCGGTGGAAGGTTCGATGAAACCTTTGTCAAGGTTGTCTTGCAGGTAGGTCTTGACAATCTCGAGCTCTGGAATCGACATCTTGTACAAAGGAGTGTATTTCAGCTCTTTCTCATTTACAGTGAGCTCGATCTTGTGGTCGTAGGGCCGGTGAGGGGCTAGCTCGTTACTGGCGGCCTTAGAAAACACGTGTTCGAGGTTTTTGTACTCCGGGGGGAGAGATTCGAGGGAAGGTTCATTCGAAGTTAGCTCCGCTAAGCTGGTTGAAAGGGTCGAAATCGATATTTTATTGGTCCTGAAACGTTCGAAAAGACTGTGAGATTGGGTCTTGAGGGAAGTGTTGTACGTAAGGTCGTCTAGTATTCTGTCGATCTCGTACAGGGAGGTTGAAAACACTTCAACTGCTTCTTTTCTGGAGATCAGCTTGAAAGCGTGTGCAGTGATCTGGCAGATGGAGATTGGGTAAGCAGTAGGTTGAGGGACTCGTCTTCGAACTGGTCGTTTGGGAGGTTCAGGAGGTGGCTTGTCTGAACTATCGATTATATTAAGCTGAAAGGCCATCGCGGCGAGGGCCTTTTTTCGGTCTTTGGTGTAACTGTTCTTCGTAGAACGAGGAAGCTGTTCTGACGAAGGGAGAAGAGAAGGGGAAGAAATAATAGAAGGGGGATCGGCAGCCTGGGAAGGTGGTGTAATTTCTTGTATTATCCCACTGGCGTCGCCATCGAAATTGGCACCGCGAGTGAAATTCGACCTTTTCGCGCTTCGCACAGCGTCGTAGGTCTGCCACAATTGGTCAAGGTTCTTGTCACGTCTCACAGCGTCGTTTTGGTGGCGAGATTGAATCTTTCGGGGGTGCAAATGAGAGACTTTAATACAACGAGCGTAAGAGGCTGTGGGAGGGTAAGACTTCGGCTAATGAAGCTTGCGTTTATTACAGTCTAGTAGAACTTGGTGTTCGGCCAGCCAAGCTTTTCCTAAAATCACACCATGATTTCCGAGGTTGGTGATTAAGAAAGGAGTGAACGATTGTATTCGATTGTTAACAATAAGGTTGAGAAGCGTAAAATGTGTAATTGAATGGCCACGAGCTCCATTATACCCTTTTACAGGAAAAGGAGCCGGGAGAGGTTGAATCAAAGGTTAAAAAGAAAGAAAGGGACTTGATCAGCGCCGAATCGATCAACGCATAACCGTTCGCTCCAGAGTCGGCGAGCGCCTTCACCTTGTACGAAAGGCCATTCTTGGTGAGTGTAACGGGGATTGTCAGTGAGTCGCCACCAAGAAGCTTTCGAACGTCAAGGTAACGCATATCGCGCAACACGCCCAAGAAGGAGGCTTTGCTTAGGCCTGGGCGTTTCCCCGACTGGCGGGAGAGCCTTCGACTTTCTTGTGTGCGTCTTGGAAGTCGTTTGGAGGGGGGTTTTCGTCTTCACTACCATTATCAGAGGGCGAATCTTCGGCCGGTTCGACCTCGTTTACACCTACCAGCTTGGGAGGGCCTTTGGGTGGAACCGAGGGTCGGCCCGTAGAGGGTCGTGCAGATTGGCTTCGAACCTTCTGGTGTGGAGTAGAGGACGAGCGTTGTCGTTGGTCCGATCGAAAGGGAAGAACGCCAGGGGGGGCGTTTTGGCGTGGAGGAGGAGGAAGAACAGGGGGCTGAGGGGGAGCCTGTGGAGCACTTGGACGATTTTCGTACGTACGATTTGACTCGTAGTACGCTTTGGTTGAGGACCTACCACCTTGATGGGTGGTAGACTTGGTTGAAGAGCGACTCGCGTATAGAGTTCGTTCAGCCAACTGACCTTGTTTTTCTTGACGGACGGCGGTGAGCCAATCCTTGAAGGTCGTTGTACGCGCCTATTCCAAGTGCAGCTTTTCTCGTAGACGCTTTGGTATTTTGTCGCGAAGGGCGTCTCGAAGCTGTTTGTCAGTCCGTATTTGGGCGTTTGCTGCGAGGGTGGAGAATCGCAGGTAGAATCGCTAAAAGTCGTCGTGCGTACTTATTGCAAGCATCTTGAACTCGTTTTCCGCCTTTTGAACGTCTGAAGGGTCGGCCAGGAAATCGGCGACCTCTTTCACTAATTTTTCGGGAGGTGTAGGGTCGGAACGGTCCAAGATACGCGGGGTCAGGAACTCCCTTGCCACGCCTTCGGTCTGATCGAGTATGTAATTCTTGCGGGATCGATCGCCAGCGAAGTAGTCGTGGTAGAGTTCGAGGTTGTCGAGAACTCTAGTCTCCCAGTGGCGTGCTTTGTAATCTTCACCATTATCTAGCTTAAACTCAAGGTTCGGAACGCGCTCTATACGAGCTAGTCGAGAGTCAGCAGATAAATGGGAACTATAGCGTTCAAAAGGCGCGCTAGGGTCTTGGCCGTCAGGGGGAGATCCAAAGAGAGTTCGCGAAGAGCGTGGAGGTTGGTTTGCAGCGTCTGTTGGTTGAAATGAGACGTTGCGAGGAGGGGGAGGAGCAGCAGATTCGCGACTGGCAGAGGCACGTTCGATAGATTCTACCAAACGCTTTGATTGAGGGGTCTGTCGCAACCGCATAGCCTCCAGAAGTTGTCGTTCACGCTCTTGCGCTTTTTTCAGTTGATTTTGCAGGAGTCTCAACTGAACGCTCTTAGCGCTAGGCTGGGAGGTGGCAGGCGAAGTGGTTGGCGCTCTGCCTTTTCTTTTGTTCTTTTTTCCTCGGGGGGAGGACTGTTCTTCAGAAGAAGAAGCTTCTGGGGGAGGTTGCTTCTTCGCTGATTGAGAGGAGGAGGGAGGTTGAGGTGTAGTAGCAGGAGCTGAAAAGCTTTGCTGAGGGGGGGATCGTTGAACAGGAGCCATTCTTCGCGAAGTGCGGAAATAGGCCTTCTCACGACCGGTCGATCACTTTGGTGTGACCCGTGAGGAATTCGAGGGGAGAGATAGTTTACGCCGTCGCCAGCGTAGAAAAAGAGTTGTTGATAATGTGACGATCTAATCAGTCGAAGGGCTGGGAGATCAGTCAACTGGTCGCCGTGTTCACATGGTATGAGAAACGAGCCTTTGGTTCTGTAACAACAAAGATATTCACTTAGAATCAACAACTGCAGAAGGCAGAGGTTGCTAAGGGGAGAGAGCCTTATATACATGATAGTTTCCACAGTTGATGGGAGACCCACCAGGAGACCAGGGAGCTTGCAACTATACGTAGTTGCTGGGGTGACGCGAGGGGCAAACGAGTGAGTCGTCACAAATATAATTTGAAACTTTTTATTCCGACGTCGTTAACGTAAAGCAAAACAATATCGAAAATATAAATTATAAGAATTTTGTATACGATTTTTACGAATTAAACGATTGAATTAATAGCTTTTATAAATATTTTAATTATACGTAATAAACCGATTAGAATTTAGATTGCCGTTATATTTCGAAATCGTAGATTAAATATTAAATAATCGTAGCCTGAAAACAGATCGAGAAAAAGCGATTATTAATTTTGCGAATTCGTTTAAAAATTAATCGACGTTAAATAATACGTTAGCGTTTCGTATCGTTATTTTATTTATTTCGACGATTGCGATAATAAATTTATAAATGCTTTTTTTTTTTTTCGCAACGATAAACTATTTGTTTTTATATAAGTCGTAGCAGAATTCGAAAATTTTTTGCTTAATTCGTTTTTTTAATATTTCGACTATTTTATTTTAAAAAGCTTTAGGAATTAAAAAGGTTTTTTTTTGCCAAGCTTCGTAAAATACGGTTTTGATATCGATATAAAACGTAATATTAAAACTGAATTGGCTTATTTCGGTAAAATCGAAGGCTATAGTTTTTTTTCGGTTGCGTAGAATTTCGTATAAGATTTTTTTTTTTTTAACAAAAATTAGGTTCCGATTATTAAATTATTAAATCGTTTTTTTGTAAATCGGCTGTTAAATAATAGGCTGGAAAATCGGCCGGTGATTAGTTTTTCGAATTCGCTAATAATTAATTAAAATGGTTTTGTTATTTTATTTTTTTTTAAATTAATTGTTTATTTTTTCGAAAATATTTTTATCGGATTCGTTAAGATTTACGAATCGTATTTTATCAGTTTTACGCTTATAAAAAATGCTGATATTAATACAAAAAGGTAATATATATAAATCGGGCTTATTTAATACGAAAACGAAATTTTCGGAATTTTTATTTCCGAATTAATAGCCAAAAATATTAATATTAGCTAATTTTATTCGCGGTATTATTTCGATTAATAACGTAAATGCTTTTAGCCGAGTATTTTCCAGGTTTTGTTATAATTTAACGTTTGTTTTAAAACCAAAGCCGGCTATTCGTTTTTCGATAGAACGTCGATTAAAAAGATTTTGTCGCCGGCGACGGTAATTTGGCTTTAAAAGAATCGGTTTTAGTTTTAGAAAAAGGCTTTTATTTGGCCGTTTTCGGTGTATTTAAAATTGACGAGATTTTTTAAAATCCAGGGCATTTTAAAAATAATAGAATAAAAGTATTTTTTTATTATTAAAAAGTTTTTATAAATAATAATATTTTTAACGTCGATTTTTATATTTCGTATAATTTTATTAAATTTAATCGTGTTTTTATTAACGATAATATAAATTATTCGCTTATCGGTAATAATCGGAATATTATTGGCTTCGGCCGTTTTTTAATTTATGCAATTGATTTCGGCTTTACTGTCGAGTAAAGCGAAAGCGGTTATATTTTTTTCGAATATTATTTTTATTTTTGGCGCTTTTATAGCCGTGTAAAAGCAGTTTCGTCGTTTTGACTTTTGGGTTTTTATAGCGAAGGCTAAAAAACTGACTTTCTCCGAGGATTTTTTTTTATCGGCCAAATTAATTGCGGTATTGTAAATTTTTTTCTAGTCTTTTTTTAATTTAAAATCGTTTTTTTTTCGAGTGATTTTAACTTTTTCGTTTTTTTTTAATATAAGAATTTATTTATTAATGATTTTGTCGAATTTTTTTTTGTATTAAATAAATCGCTGAATTTTAATTTGATTTTTTATTTTATAATTTTTTTAATAGCTTCGTTAATAGCTTCGAAGCTGATGTATTTGTCGATTTATTTTTCGCTTCGTATTAGTAGTAAGCGTTTAAAAACTGGTATTTTCTGAATAATTTGGATCGGAATATCGGTGTCGATATTTTTTATATCGTCGTTAATTTTTTCTATTATAAGCGTTTTTTTAATGATTTTATCGGTTTTTTTTCGAATTTTAAAATCTTTTTTTTTTTCGATTTTAACGTTTTTTTTTACGCCTATTGGTTTAGCGAATAGAATAGAAGCATTTTGCTTTTTTATGATTCGCTGGCTTAATTATATAGCTATAATATTTGCAAATGCGATATTTGTATTAGTAATATATATATTTATTTTTTATTTATACATTTGAATTTTATTTACATTTGAGATAAGGGTTTTTTTTTTAATTAGTACGCTTTTTGAAATATTTTTTTTTTTATTAATAAAAATCGTTTTCGCATTTTTTCTGTTTTTTAAGCAATCGTTCTATTTCGTACTTTTTATTTTTAAGCGAATAGTATTTAATCAGCTTTGGTTTTTAGTTTTGTTAAAAAGCTTATTTTTGTTTCCGTCGATTCGAAGCAAATCGCTTCGTATTTATTAATATAACAAATACTATTGTTTATACAAAAATTAAATATTTTGTATTTTAAGCGAATATAAGGTTTTTCGCAGTGAATTTTTTTGTTATTACAAAACTTATATTTAAAACCACGGGATTTGTTTTAATAATTATTTTTATTATTTTAATAATTGCGATTTTGGTTTTCGCGTTAGTTTTTTTTTTTTTTTTAATAATCGTTATTATAATTAATGTTTCGCTGATTTTGATCGTTAATACGAAAAGATTGCCATTAGGCAATTATTATTTTTACGATAGCTTGGCGAAGTTAATCGCTTCGCGCATTTTAAAAGAAATAATTATTGTAAAAATTATTTTAATCGTTTTTATTATCCGAATTAACGTAAAAAGGTTTTTTTTACTATTGTATAAAACTTTCGATTTTGCTTTAAAGCTTTTGAATTTTAATATCGGTAAATTTTAATACGAAAGTTTCGATATTTTTATTAAGCTTTTCTAAGCTAATAAGTTTTGCAAAGCGATTAAATAATATAATAATATAAAAGTAGGTAGGAAAACCAGACTGATACGGCCATATGTCGGTGGGTAAAATAGTCTAGGAAATCCCTAGAAGAGATTGAAGAAAAGAAAAAAAAAATAAATGAAGGTATAAATTAGACTGCGTATTTATAGTATTATCTAAGGAAATGCTTTGCTTTTATATCTGTTAAAGGTAGTTAGTGGCAGGAGGTTTCGGAAAGGTCTATGCTTCGATTATAATTAAAATTATTAACTCTTATTAATATAAAATATTACCGTTTTACATTCTGTTTTAAATAATATATATAATTGTTTTTAATTACGACCAAAAAAAAACATAACTTTAATAAATGTAATTTAATTTATTTTATATAATTTAAAAACCAATCAATCAAAAACCGAACTTTTTAGTTTTATATTTTTTCGGTTTTTTAATCCGTTTTTGGCTTTTTTGCTATTAGCTTTTGCGAAGAAATAGCGTTTCGCTTATCGTTTAAATCATTTTGTTTACTTTGCTTTTTTAAAATGGCTCGATAAAATATCAATCGAGGTATCGTTTAAATTTACGAACGTTTTAATAGCTTTTTCGTCGATAATATTATTAAATATCGCCGCGACGGGTGCTTTTCACGACTTTCCTTCGTAAATAATAAATTCCAGTTTTTAAACGTGGTTTTACGTTTTGCAAAAGGCGCTAAAAAGTTTTATATTGAAATCGTAAAAGTAATCGATTAATTCGTTATAATTAAAACCGATTAACGCTTTTGCTTCGCGCAAAACTAATAGGTCGGATTACGGTTGTTTACCGACGAATGCTTTTGAAAAGGCTCCGAAGCTTATAAAAGAAATTATTTTACGAAATAGTTCTGAAATAGTCGTTTGCAATCGAAATTACCGAAGATACTATAGTTGCTTTCGCCGTAATATAAATAATATTAAATTGCTTATAAAATTGTCGTTTTCGAAATAATTTTTGTATTTTTGCGCCGTGTAATTGTTCGAATAAATCAATATTGCGCCGTCGGTTTTTTAAGTTTTAAATCTGACGAAAACTTTTTGCTTAGTCGAAAAACTAACAAAGATTATTTTATTTTTTATTTCGTAACTTTCGATTTCGTAGTCCGATAAAATAGCCGAGGCTATTATTTTAAACGCGCTAAAATACAAAAAAGCTGGGCCTTTTTAAATGGTTTTAGTCAGCTTAACGTCGTAATATAATTGCAGATAAATTTCGATTATTTTTAAATTGTATGCGAATACAGACAGAATATAATAATCGAAAATAACGTCGATAAAATTTTCGATTTTTTCTTTTTTTTAAAAGTCGGCGGTATCGAACTTTGTAATTATAATACGATCGGAGCCAGCGAAATCTAAAGCGATCGAAACGTCAAGATATACTACGAAGCGGCAGTTTCCAAAGTTTCGGATAATCAAAACAGCGAGGTAAAAGCCGGAGTGCATTTTAAAAGCTTATTAAATGAAATTATAAAATATATTAGCGAAAAAAGCTATAAATGTTTTTTAGGTTTTAACCAGTCGGAAATAATACTTGTATATAGCTATTTTTTCTTTTATAAAATGCAACAATGGTTTGTTTTTTCCGTTATGAAATTTTACGTGATTAACGAATTCGTAGCTTAATTCAGATAAATTTTAAAATATATTTTCGATGGAAAAGCCAGAAAAGTCGGCTTTAAAAAATATTCGTTGCTTTTATTTTTTTACGTTTTAGTCGAATTTTATAATCGCGCTAAAAGCTTTAAAGTTTGCTTTGAAATTTGCGTAGCCTAAATAAGCTTTAGCACGCGCTTAGGTAGTTTTCGCAGTTTTTCGTCGGAATATAAATTAATTATTAAAATTAACTTCGAATATATTATAATTCGAATTTCTGATAACAGCGAATCGATTAGCGAGGCCGATAACGTTAATTTTTTTTATAATCAAATCGCAATACGCCGCGTAATAGCGTATATAAAAATAACAAAACTTATTATTTTTTTTAGCGTTGACGTTATTTATAAAAACGAAATTAAAAAATCGGAGTTTTTTAGCGAAAAAAAACTCGAGTAAAAACGGATTATCGTTTTCAAAAGTTTTTTTTATTTATTTTAGCGTATTATATTTGCAATTTTCCGAAAAAAACTTAATTTAGTTTTCGTTCGAAACAAAAAAAAAAAAGCTGACGGATTTATTTAGTTTTTGTATAAAAGTATCGAAATAAAACTTTTAAATCGTTTCGTCGTCGAAAGCGAGAGTTTTAAGCAGAGTAATTTGATTTTATGCTTTTTATATAATTTTTTTCGCGATAATTTCGATATTTTTTTTTAGGTTTTTTCGGTCGAATCGTATAATAATCGAGATTTTGAATATTTTTATTAAAATTTAAAGTATTAGCGGTTCGACGTTTTTGAACGCAGCAAGCGTTTTTGGTATTTGCGTATTTAATTTCGAAAAGTCAGATTTAAAATCGTTTGGATTTTTCCTTTTCGGGGTGCTAAAGTTTTTTAAATCTGATTTTGTAAAATCGTTGCGTTTTTTATTAATTAGCTTAAAGCTTATAATTCGGCGTTAATTTCCGGCTGTTTTTATTCGCGGTGCTTTTTCTGCTAACGACGCGAATGGTTTTTTTTTCCAAACAAAAAGAATTTCGAAAATATCGGCGCGCTTTTTTACGTCTTTTGTTTTTATTTTTTCCGGAATCGTTTTTATAAGTACAATAGGCTTTTTGTATTCGAATAAGCGGTTATTTGCTATTACGCTTTTGGTTTCGTTTTTTGATTCGTTTTCGATAATTAAAAATAAAAGTCGCTGAATTATTTTAGCTGTTTTAAAAATATTAGTTACTACCGCGTATGTTTTTTCGAATTAAACGAAAATAATATTAGCTTTTTCGTTTTTTTCGTCGTTGTAAATTTAAAATGTCGGAATGGCGTCGTTTTTTTTTTTTGGTATAAAAATGCCGCATTTAGCGATATTTAGTTTTTTATTTTAAAAAAAAATCAGATTTAAAATTTCGCAACCGATTAAAACTTTTTTTGGCAATTATATAGCGTCGTCGACTAGTTTGCAAACAGTTATAAAAAAACTTATAAACCTGCGGGCTTTTGGATTATTGGCTTTTAGGACTTGCGCTTTAAAAATATAAGCGTTTAGCATTTAGACTTTTTTTTTAATAAAGGTAATAGTTTCGAAAAAGCGAGCGAAGTGCCGAAATAAAATAACACCGGTAATTTTATTAAAAACGTATTTTTAAATATCTTTTTTTCGTTAATTTAACAGAAAACGCAAAATTCGGTTTATCACTTTTTTTTTGTTATTTCGAGCTTTTTTTGCTTCGGCGAAAGCTTTTGAAACGTTATTGTAATTTAGCAGGAATTTGTCGTAATTAAAACTTTTGCGAACGAATTCAGCTTTAACGAAGTCTTCGTAATCGAATAAAAATTCGTTAACGTTTTTAATTATTATATCGAATTGCTTTATAAATGTTTTTACGAAAGCTGCTTATTAATTTGAAATGGCGGCATTATATACTTGCTTAAATTCGAAAAGATTACGTATAATAGTTCCGTTCCAAAATAAATTAAAAATAAATTTGCTTGATTTAACAACGCTTTGCTTAAGAAACGATATAATATCGATAGGTTTATTAATTAGAAAAATGTGTTATATTTGTTAAAAAATAAATAAAAAAAAATACGGAGGTTATAAGGTATTTGTATTCAAAAGTTACGGAAATTCGCATGCTGTTTTTTTAATAAATTATAATTGTTTAGGCAGGCATCCGTTCAGAATAACGAAAATAATAAATAATACAAAAAGTAACAAACAATAAAATGCATAAAAAATAGCTTTCGTAAAATATGCGAATAGTATAAATGTATCAAATATGCGGCTCAAATATATATAAAGCTTTTGTTCTGGTAAACAAAAGTACAGTTAAACAAAGAAAAGTACAGCAGGTGTTTCAAATAATATAAAAAAAGGTTTTAAAAATAAACAGTTTGTATACAAAGTAAAGCAAAATAAGAATAATAAAATAGTATATAATAAAAAAAAAAACAATGGATAATAAAAATAATAGAACAGTTAGTAAACAATTTTATAAGCATTTTTCTTTTTTTTTGTTATGGATGGAATCACGATTTGAACTATGGTTTTAGCAGCGGAGTTATCGTTCGGCTATTTCCAGACTTTTTCAAAAAGTTTTTCTTTTTTAGAAATATAATCGCTTTGGTCGGAATCGTCGTCGGATTCGCTGAAGTCGAAGTCGCTTTTTAATTTAAAATTCAGGGGGTAGATTTGCTGATTTTTTCTGTAAAATCGTTTTAACCGGTTGGCGGCGAACGTTTTTTTAGTTTTGTTTTATCGAGCTTCGTGAGCTTATAATAACTTTTATTTAATTCGGCTTCGCATATTTCGTAAGGTCCGAATTATTTATAATTAAACTTAATGTCGGCCGATTTATCGATAGCGCGCTAAACGTCGTAAATTAGAATCAGATTTTTTTTTTTGATTAGCGTTTTTTTTAAAATCTTAATTCTATTTTAAATTTTCTTAGCTGCTTTTTTATATTTTTTTTTTTTTAAAATTATTTTTTTTATATTTATATCGCGGTAATCGAACTGCTTAGATTTTATTACTAATAGGTCAGCTTTCGTTTTTAATTTGATTACGTTATAAAACTTTTACACAGGCCATTTTATTTTCAGAGGTAATCGAGCGTTTCTGCCGTACTAAATAAAAAATAAAATTATTTTAATAAAAGCGTATATGCATATGCGTATAGCAAAAAGCATTCCCGAAAATTTCCGCGATTAACGCTTATAACCCTTTCGAATGGCTTTTGAAAAGCCGTCGAAAATATTCCTATGATTTCGTTTAACGGATCCGTTGTTTTTCGAATTGTAGGCTGAAATTTAAATACGCTGAATCTCGTATTTTTTTGTAAAAGTTTTAATAACGCTTTTGTTTTCGGATTTATTATCGACGTTTAATTTGCCGAATAAACCGTATCGATATACAACGTTTTTTTAAAAAAAAATTGCTATAATTTCGAAAATAGCGTTTCGGAAAGGTCGTTTTTCAGGCTATTTAAACAGATCGTCGATAGCGAGTACGAAGTACGTATATCCGCGATTGATAATTAATACGCGTGTAACGTCGAAATTGATTTTTTCTTAAATTCCAAAAGATTACGTCGGATATAATAAGTTTTTTTTTCGGCCAAGCTTTCGTTTTTAATAAAAGATACAACTTTTAACGAAAGCTTTGCAGTTTTCGAAATATTTTTTTTATTAAAAGTCGTTTTTAATTCGGTAATAAATAGCTTCAGCTTTTTTATAAAACACTTTTTCGTAAGCTTTTTTTATAATTTAAAACTTATCGGTTTTGTTATTTACTACTAAGCGTTTTTAATATATATTGTTTTTTATTTTATATAATTTTCTGTCGGCTAAAATATAATCGAAAGCTTAGTTTTTAAATAATTTAAATTAATAGTTTGGCACGTTAAATAATTTAAACAAAATAATTAAATAATATGCGATTAAATAAAAGTTTTCGGTTTTATAATTATCGATTAAAAGTTTATTTTCGTCGTTAATCGGCTTATTTCGATCGTTTTCGATTAAATTTATTCGCGGTGCTAACCGAAATAATAACGCGAATGCTTTTTCGGCCCGAAAATTAATGTTTTTCATTCGCGGTGCCAGCCGAAATAGCAACGCGAATGGTTTTGGCTTTGTGAAATTTAAAGCGCAAATAGCGAAACAGCCGATTTCGTCAGCGATTTACTCGTCGATATTTTGTTCGTTTTGTTTAGCGAAATTAAACGAATAAAAGCGTTTTCGTTTAGAAAAATCGTTTGCCGTTATGTTAATTGTTTTTTTGATATATTTAATTTCGAAATCCATAAGTCGCATTTAAACTATTTAATTAATAACGAGCGTTTTTAGCAAATTATTAGCTTTTTTATTTAATTGATCGATAAGAATTTTTGCGTTTGTTTCCAAAATAAAATATACGCCGTATAATTCGCTTTTTATTTTTTTTTTTATTTTAAAAGCGCTTCGATATTTTCGTTTGATAATATCGTAGCGTATTTTTACGAAAAACTATAAGCCGCTTTCGAATCGTGAAAAATGCTGTTTTTTGTTTTTATCGATTTGTTATAATACAACTTTTCAACCGAAAATATTAGCGTCGATAATCAAAATGATTTCTTTTGCGTTTAAGCTATAATCGATTCGCATAAATAATAAAGCTAATAAAAAATCGTTTTTAAAAATTTCTATAGTTTTGCTCTGCTTTTTTTTCTAAACGAAATCGACTTTTTTTTTTATTATAACGTAAATAAATGCGGCTTTTTAAAAAAAGTTTTTAATTTAATTGCGATAATAAATCACAACGCTAATAAAAGCTTTAGCTTCGGTAACGTTTTCATATTTTTCTTATTCGCAGATTTTTTCGATTTTCTTTCGTTAAAAGTGGCGGCCAGCGCTATTAATTATATAACCAACGATATTTATTTCGAGTATACAAAATTTTAATCAAAGGCCAATAATAGCCTTGGCTTTTTCGAAGCAGATTATAATTTTGTCGATATTTTAAATATATTTTATTATATAGCGTCGAATTTTAAAAAAGATTTTTTTATTATTATAATATAATCTGGAGCTTTTTATTTTAACGTCGTCAACGTAAAAGAAAATAATATCAGAAATGCAAATCATAAGGATTTTGTATACGATTTTTACGAATTAAGCAACCGAATTAATAACTTTTATAAGTATTTTAATTATACGCAGCAAACCGATTGGTATTTGAATTGCCGTTATGTTTCGAAATCGTAGATTAAGTATTAAATAATCGTAGCCGGAAAACAAATCGAAAAGAAAAGCGATTATCAGTTTTGCGAATTCGTTTGAAAATTAATCGACGTTAAATGGCACGTTAGCGTTTCGTATCGTTATTTTGTTTATTTCGACGATTGCGATAATAAATTTGTAAATGCTTTTTTTTTTTTTCGCAACGATAAACTATTTGTTTTTGTATAGGCCGTGGCAAAATTCGAAAATTTCTTATTTGATTCGTTTTTTTAATATTTCGATTATTTTATCTTAAAAGGTTTTAAAAATTAAAAAAGTCTTTTTTTGCCAGATTTCGTAAAATACGATTTTAATATCGATATAAAACGTAACGTTAAAATTAAATTAGCTTATTTCGGTGAAATCGAAAGTTATAATTTTTTTTCGATTGCGTAGGATTTCGTACAAAATCTTTTTCTTTTTTGGCAAAAGCTGGATTCCGATTGCTAAATTATTAAATCGTTTTTTTGTAAATCGGCTGCCAGATAATAAATTGGAAAATCGGCCGATAATAAGTTTTTCGAGCTCGTTAATAATTAATTAAAATGGTTTTGTTGCTTTATCTTTTTCAAATTAATTGTTTATTTTTCCGGGAATATTTTTATCGGATTCGCTAAGATTTACGAATCGTATTTTATCAGCTTTGCGCTTATAAAAAATGCTAATATTAATATAAAAAGATAGGATATATGGGTCGAGTTTGTTTAATACAAAAACGAAATTTTCGGAATTTTTATTTCCGAGTTAATAATTAAAAATATTAATATTAGCCAATTTTATTCGCGGTGTTATTTCGATTAATAACGTAAATGCTTTTAGCCGAGTATTTTTTAGGTTTTGTTATAGCTTAGCGTTTGTTTTAAGGCTAGAGCCGGCTATTCGTTTCCCGATAAAACGTCGATTAAAAAGATTTTATCGCCGGCGACGGTGATTTAACTTTAAAAAAATCGGTTTTAGTTTTAAAAAAAAACTTTTATTTGGCCGTTTTCGGTGTATTTAAAACTGACGAAACTTTTTAAAATCCAAAGCATTTTAAAAATAATAGAATAAAAGCATTTTTTTATTATTAAAAAGTTTTTATAAATAATAATACTTTTAACGTCGATTTTTATATTTCGTATAATTTTATCAAATTCAATCGTATTTTTATTAACGATAATATAAATTATTCGCTTATCGGTAATAATCGGGATACTATTAGCTTCGGCTGTTTTTTGGTTTATGCAATTAATTTCGGCTTTATTATCGAATAAAGCGAGGGCTGTCGTACTTTTCTCAAATATAATTTTTATTTTTGGCGCTTTTATAGCCGTATAAAAGCAGTTTCGTCGTTTTGACTTTTGGATTTTTATAACAAAGGCCAAAAGGCTGATTTTTTCCGAGGATTTTTTTTTATCGGCTAAATTAACTGCGGTATTATAAATTTTTTTCTGGTTTTTTTCTAATTTAAAATCGTTTCTTTTTCGAATGATTTTAATCTTTTCGTTTTTTTTTAATACAAGGATTTGTTTATTAATAATTTTGTCGAATTTTCCTTTTGTATTAAATAAATCGCTGAATTTCAATTTAATTTTTTGTTTTATAATTTTTTTAATAATTTCGTCGACGGCTTCGGGGCTAATATATTTGTCGATTTATTTCTCGTTTCGCATTAGTAATAAGCGCTTAAAAGCTGGTATTTTCTGAATAATTTGCACCGAAATGTCGATATCGATATTTTTTATATCGTTATCAATTTTTTTTATTATAAGCGTTTTTCTGATGGTTTTATCGGTTTTTTTTCGAATTTCAAAATCTTTTTCCTTTTCGATTTTAACGTTTTTTTTTATATTAGTTGGTTTAGCGAATAAAACAGAAGCATTTTGCTTTTTTGTGATTCGCTGGTTTAATTATACAACTATAATATCTGCAAATGCGATATTTGCATTAGTAATATATATATTTGTTTTTTATTTATATATTTGAATTTTATTTATATTTGAAATAAGAGTTTTCTTTTTAATTAATACGCTTTTTGGAATATTTTCTTTTTTATTAGTAAAATCGTTTTTACATCCTTTCTGTTTTCTAAGCAATCGTTCCATTTCGTACCTTTTACTTTTAAGCGAATAATATTCAATCAGCTTTGGTTTTCAGCTTTATTAAAAAAGCTTATTCCTGCTTTTATCGGGCCGAAGCAAATTGCTTCGTATTTATTAATATAGCAAATACTATTATTTATACAAAAGTTAAATGCTTTGTATTCCGAGCGAATATAGGGTTTTTCGCAATAAATTTCTTTATTATTACAAAATTCATATTTAAAACTACAGGGTCTGTTTTAATAATTACTTTTATTATTTTAATAGCCGCGATTTTGGTTTTCGCGTTGGTTTTCTTTTTTCTTTTGATAATCGTTATTATAATTAATATTTCGCTGATTTTAATCGTTAGCACGGAAAAATTGTTACTAAGCAGCTATTATTTTTACGGTAGCTTGGCGAAATTAATCGCTTCGCGCATTTTAAAAAGAATAATTGTTATAAAAGCCATTTTGATCGTTTTTATTATCCAAATTAACGTAAGAAAGTTTTTTTTGCTATTATATAAAACTTTCGATTTTGCTTTAGAATTTTTGAATTTTAATATCGGTAAATTTTAATACGAAAGTTTCGATATTTTTATTAAGCTTTTCCAAGCTTATAAGTTTTGCAAAACGATTAAATAATATAATAATTAATTGTTTTTTAGCGATCTCGGTAATTTTTAATAGCTGGACATATTTTTGTATTAAAGCTTCCACGTTTTTTTTGTAAATGAAAAAAGGAGATTTCTTTTGGTTTATAGCTTCGATAATACGTTCGCTTTGATTTTGTTTAAAAACGAATTTTATAAATTTGAAATATTAGTCGAAGATTTTAGAGTTTTGTTTATTAACTTTAAAATATTTAATGGTTTTGTTGCGAATGCTGATTGGAAAGCCAAATAAAAACAATTTTTTTTGTTTAACTTCGCTTAAGACTTTTTTATTAACGAAAACGTCAAAAACTTTCGTATAAATACGATAATAAATTTTGAGTTTTTTGGTTTAGCGAATTGTTATAACAAATTGTTTAAGAAAAGCGATAATATTGCGAATTTGCTAGCAATCGTGGTTTCGGAATTCCGATTTTAAGACTTTAACTAGCTTACGTCAGTTTCGAGCTTTAATAGCTTTTTATTTATTTATCGATTTAATAATATTTTTGATGGTTAGGTTATAATAGCGAAGGAGTTTATCGAATATCTTAGTTTTAGAAACTTCGAAATTCTTATAGATTTTTTTATATTTTTCGATAAAGTCGGTAATATTGGCGCCACTGAATAAAAGTACATCAGGGGAGCCAGAAAGGGGCATGCGGCCTCGCATAAAAAAACGAAAAGCGTCGTTGTTTATAATATTAGCGAAAGTGTTAGTAGGATTTAAATTAAATAAATAAGTATTTTCTGGAATTGCAGGTTAAAGGTTTTTAGTATGAAAGAAATCGTTTTTAATAAAAAAGCTATTAAAAAAGTTTTTATGTTTTCTGAAGAAATTAAATAAAATAAAATTGCGTTCAGATATTTAAATAATATATTAAAAAATTTGTTTTTTAATAAATTAATTGGATTAATATAATATTATTGTATGATTTACGGTTTCGATATTCCGTGGTTTAGGCTAATGCACGTACAGCTATTTTTTTATTATTTTTAATAAAAAGCCGCAAATTGTAATTGCTACAATTACAAAGCGTAAAATTAAAAGGTTAAGTTTTCGCCAGGCGTTTAACCAAAAAAGATTTAGTTTAAAAAAGCCGAGCGCAGCGGTCGAAGCGTACGAACCAATATTCGATTTGTTATTTTTAAATAAAAAAGCGACTTTCGAGCTTTGAATTTCGCACGGTTTAAAATTGCCTGACCGTAATTTCAAACGTTTTTAAAATATATTGCATTTTTGTAATTTAATAATTATACGCAAAATAAAAAAAGCTATTAAAGGTTTTTTATATAATGCAGTTGCGAACAATATCATATAAAAAGTCTTTTAAGCCGTAGTGGCGAAATATCGAAATCGATTTTGATTATAAATTTGAAAAATGCATCGGCGAATATATAAAAACGAAATACCGAAGTTTGAATTTTTGCGTAAGTTATTAAATATAAAAGTAGGTAAAAAAACCAAATTAATACGGCTATATATCGGTGGGTAAAATAGTTTAGGAAATCTTTAGAAAAGACTGAAAAAAGGAAAAGAAGAATAAATAAAAATATGAATTGGACTGCGTGCTTATGGTACTATTTAAAAGGATGCTTTGCTTTTATATCTGTTGAAAGTAGTCAGTGGCAGGGGGTCTCGGAGGGATTTATGCTTCGATTATAGCTAAAACTACTAACTCCCATTAATACAAGGTATCACCGTTTTACAATAATTGATTGTTTTTTAGCGATTTCGGTAACTTTTAATAGCTGGGCATATTTTTGTATTAAAGCTTCCACGTTTTTTTTGTAAATAAAAAAAAAAGATTTTTTTTGGTTTATAATTTCGATAATACGTTCGTTTTGATTTTGTTTAAAAACGAATTTCATAAATTTGAAATATTAATCGAAGGTTTTAAGGTTTTGTTTATTAATTTTAAAATGCTTAATGGTTTTGTTACGAATATTAATTAAAAGGCCAAATAAAAACAATTTTTTTTATTTAATTTCGCTTAAGACTTTTTTGTTAACGAAAACGTTAGAAACTTTCGTATAAATACGATAATAAGTTTTGAGTTTTTTGGCTTGGCGAATTGTTATAATAAACTGTTTGAGAAAAGCGATAGTATCGCGAATTTGCTAGCGATCGTGGTTTCGGAATTCCGATTTTAAAGTTTTAACTAGCTTACGCTAGTTTCGAGCTTTAATAGCTTTTTATTTATTTATCGATTTAATAATATTTTTAATAGTTGAATTATAATAGCGAGAAAGTTTATCGAATATTTTAGTTTTAAAAATTTCGAAATTTTTACAAGTTTTTTTATATTTTTCGATAAAATTAATAATATTGGCGCTATTAAATAAAAGTGCATCAAAAGAGCCAAAAAAGGGTATGCGGCCTCGCATAAGAAAACGAAAAGCGTCGTTGTTTATAATATTAGCGAAAGTGTTAATAGGGTTTAAATTAAACGAATAAATGTTTTCCGGAGTTGCAGATTAAGGGTTTTTAGTATGAAAAAAATCGTTTTTAATAAAGGAGCTATTAAAAAGGTTTTTGTGTTTTTTGAAAAAATTAAATAAAATAAAATTGCGTTTAGATATTTAAATAATATATTAAAAAACTTGTTTTTTAGTAGATTAATTAAATTGATATAATATTGCTGTATAATTTACGGTTTCGATATTCCGTGGCTCAGGCCAATGCACGTATAGCCATTTTTTTACTATTTTTAATAAAAAGCTGCAAATTGTAATTATTATAATTATAAATCGTAAAATCAAAAGGTTGAGTTTTCGCCAGGCGTTTAATTAAAAAAAATCTAATTTAAAAAGGCCGAGCGCAGCGGTCGAAGCGTATAAACCAATATTCGATTTGTTATTCTTAAATAAAGGAGCGATTTTCGAATTTTAAATTTCGCACGATTCAGGATTGCCTAACCGTAATTTCAAACGTTTTTAAAATATATTATATTTTTGTAATTTAATAATTATGCGCAAAATAAAAGAAGTTATTAAAAGTTTTTTATATAATACAGCTGCGAATAATATTATATAAAAGGTTTTTTAAGCCGTAGTAGCGAAATATCGAAGTCGATTTTGATTGTGAATTTAAAAGATGTATCGGTAAATATATAAAAACGAAACACCGAAATTTGAATTTTTGCGTAAGTTATTAAATATAAAAATAGATAGGAAAACCAAATTAATACGGCCATATATCGGTGGGTAAAATAGTTTAGGGAATTTTTAGAAAAGATTGAAAAAAAGAAAAAAAAAAAAAAAAAAAAAAGTATAAATTAAACTGCGTGCTTATAGTACTATCTAAGGGAATGCTTTGCTTTTATATTTGTTAAAAGTAGTTAATGGCAGGGGGTTTCGGAGGGATCCATGCCTCGACCATAGCTAAAACTACCAACTTTTATTAATACAAGGTATCACCGTTTTACATTATGCCTTTCGGACTATGCAACGCCCCCGCCACGTTTCAATCCCGCATAAACGATATTCTACGATTTTATTTAAATATCTTTTGCACAGCTTATATAAACGATATTCTAGTTTATTCAAACGATTTTTAAAAACACAAAAAACACGTTAATTTTGTTTTTCAAGCTTTTTTTAACGCGGGCCTGTAATTAAATATAAAAAAGTGCGAATTCGAAGTTTAAGAAATCGTTTATCTTAAAATAATTATTTTTATTACTAAAGTCAAAATAGACCTTAAAAAGCTTGAAGCGATTACGGGCTGGAATTTTTCTTCCAACGTTAAAAACGTATAAGCGTTTTTAAGTTTTGCGAATTTTTATCGACGATTTATTAAAAGTTTTTTTAGAATCGTTATATTTTTGGTAAATTTAACAAAGAAAAATATTAAATAAAATTTTAACGACGATTATATAAAAGCTTTCGAGTTTTTTAAATCGGCTTTTACGATTGCATTTACGTTGTTCTATTTCAATTCTAACAAAAAGATATTCGTTGAAACTAACGCTTCTGATTACGTTTTTTTAGAAATTTTCTTTTAGAAAAACGATGCAAAAATATTTTATTTAATCGCTTTTATATCAAAAAAGTTCGATTTTGCCGAATGCAACTACGAGATTTATAACAAAAAACTTTTTGCTATTGTACGTTGCTTCGAAAGTTAACAAGCCGAATTACAAAAAACTGCCTATTTAATTCGAATATTTACAAACCACCGAAATTTAAAATATTTCATAACGACTAAGCAATTCAACAAACGTTAAATACGTTAAAGCGAATTTTTAGCTGATTTTAATTTTGTAATTATATTTAAATCTGGAAAACAAAATGGCAAATTTGACTTTTTAATCCGACGTTTTTAAAACCTTTTTCAAGACTTTTTAAACGAAAGAATTCAGTTTCAAAACCAAGCCTTTTTTAAAAAATACTATTTGACCGAAGTTTTGATCGCTTTTTCGGCTTCGCTAAAATAATCCGAAGCAGACGACGAAAAGTTTTCACGACTTTTAAATAAATATTATTTTATTAATAAGCTGTGGATCGTTATTAAAAAAAAAATGTTTAAACCAAAAAGTATTTCGAAATCCAAAACGTTATAATTTTTTAAATGCGTTATACGCAATAACAAATTGTATTTCCGAGACCGATTTTACGTTTTCGATACACCGAATTTAAACGTTTTTATTCGTACCTGGCTTTTACAAATGGTCTATGATTTAATAAAAACAGGCTATTTTGGCAAAAACAAGCTTTACGAAATTATTAATAAAAATTATTATTAGCTATTAGTTTCCGAGAATTGCAAAAGATTTATTCGCAATTGCAACGGCTGCTTCCGCAATACAAGCATTAATCAACGCTATCAAAGACTTTTCAAACTTTTATTTATTTTTTTACGTCGTTAAAGCTATATATCGGTCGATTTTATAAGCTTTTTTCTAGTAAAAAAGCATAAGAGTCGAAACAATTTGATTATAATAATAATTTGTCGTTTTATTAAAAAACGATATTATACAGCCTGTTATATAATTATAAAAGCGATAGATTTAGCCAAATTGTTTTGCAAAAATATTTGACGTTTATATAATTTTTCCGATTTTATAATTTCAGACCGAGGTTTTTTATTTATTTTATAATTCTAAAAAACTATTAATCACCGTTTCGGAACCAATTGTGACGATTCACTCTGTTGCCACCTCTCGTGTCACCCCAGCAACTACGTATAGCTGCAAGCTTTCCAGCAACTACGTATAGCTGCAAGCTTCCTGGTTTTCTGGTGGGTCTTCCTATTAATTATGAAGATTATTTATATATATAAGGCTTTTTTTTTTAGCAACTTTTGCTTTTTATAATTATTGATTTTAAATAAATATTTTTGTTATAAAACTAAAGGCTCGTTTTTTATATTATATAAACGCGGCGATCAGTTAATTAATTTCTTAGCTTTTCGATTAATTAGATCGTTATATTATTAACAACTTTTTTTTTTACGCTGGCGACGGCGTAAATTATTTTTTTTTTCGAATTTTTTACGGGTTATATTAAGATGATCGACCGGTCGTGAAAAGGCTTATTTCCGCATTTCGCGAAGGATGGCTTTTGTTTAACGATTTTTTTCTTAGCAAAGCTTTTTAGCTTCTGCTACTATATTTTAACCCCTTTTTTAATCAGCGAAAAAGCAGCCTTCCTCAAAAGCTTTTTTTTCTGAAAAACAGTTTTTCCTCCGAGAAAAGAAGAACAAAGGAAAAGGCAAAGCGCTAACCATTTCGCCTGCCATTTCTTAGCCTAGCGTTGAAAGCGTTTAGTTGAGACTTTTGCAAAATCAATTGAAGAAAGCGCAAAAGCGTGAACGACAACTTTTGGAAATTATACGATTGCGACAGACTTTTTAATCAGAGCGTTTGGTAGAATCTATCGAACGTGCTTTTGCCAGTCGCGAATCTGCTGCTTTTTTTTTTTTTCGCAACGTTTCATTTTAATTAACAAACGCTGCAAATTAACCTCCACGCTTTTCGCAAACTTTTTTTAAATCTTTTTATAACGGCCAAGACTTTAACGCGCTTTTTAAACGCTATGGTTCCTATTTATCTGCTGACTTTCGACTAGCTCGTATAAAGCGCGTTTCGAATCTTAAATTTAAATTAAATAATAGTAAAAATTATAAAGCATACTATTAAAAAACTAAAGTTTTCGACAATTTCGAATTTTATTACGATTATTTCGCTAGCGATCGATTTCGCAAAAATTATATATTCGATCAGATCGAAAGCGTAGTAAAAAAGTTTTTAATTCCGCGTATTTTGGACCGCTCCGATCTTATATTTTTCGAAGAATTAATTAAAAAGATCGCCGATTTTCTGGCCGATTTTTCAGACGTTTAAAAGGCGGAAAACGAGTTTAAAATGCTTGCAATAAATACGTACGACGACTTTTGGCGCTTTTATTTGCGATTTTTCATTTTCGCAGCGAACGCTTAAATACGAATTAATAAGCAGCTTCGGAACGCTTTCCGCGATAAAATACCAAAGCGTTTACGAGAAAAGCTGCATTTGGAATAAGCGCGTACAACGACTTTTAAGAATTGGCTTATCGCCGTTTGTTAAAAAAAACAAAATCAATTGGCTAAACGAACTTTATACGCGAATCGTTTTTTAACCAAGTTTATTATTTATTAAAATAATAAATTTTTAACCAAAGCGTACTACGAGCCAAATCGTACGTACGAAAGTCGTTTAAATGCTTTATAGGCTTTTTCTTAGCCCTCTGTTTTTTTTTTTTCTCTATGTTAAAACGCCCCTTTTGGCGTTTTTTTTTTTCGATCGGACCAACGAACGCTCGTTTTTTATTTTATATTAAAAGGTTCGAGGCTAATCTGCACGATCTTTTACGGGCCGATTTTCGGTTTTACCCAAAAGCCTTTCTAGGCTAATAAATATAAACGAGATCGAACCGGCCGAAGATTCGCCTTTTGATAATAGTAGTAAAAACGAAAACCTTTTTTCAAACGATTTCTAAAACGTATACGAGAAAATTAAAAGCTTTTTCGCCAATCGAAGAAACGCCCAGACCTAAGCAAAGCCTTTTTTTTAAGCGTATTGCGCGATATGCGTTATTTTAACGTTCGAAAGCTTTTTAATAGCGATTTATTAATAATTCCCGTTATATTTACTAAAAATAGCCTTTCGTACAAAGTGAAAGCGCTCGCCGACTTTGAAACGAACGGTTATGCGTTAATCGATTCGGCGCTGATTAAGTTTTTTTTTTTTTTTTTTTAACTTTTAATTTAACTTTTTCCGGCTTTTTTTTCTGTAAAAAGGTATAATAAAATTCGTGGCTATTTAATTATATATTTTACGCTTTTTAATTTTATTATTAATAATCGAATACAATCGTTTATTCTTTTTTTAATTATTAATTTCGGAAATTATAGTGTGATTTTAAAAAAAGCTTGGTTGGCCGAATATTAAGTTTTATTAAATTGTAATAAACGCAAGCTTTATTAGCCGAAATTTTACTTTTTTATAGTTTTTTACGCTCGTTGTATTAAAGTTTTTTATTTGCATTTTCGAAAGATTTAATTTCGCTATTAAAACGATGCTGTAAGACGTAACAAGAACTTTAATCAATTGTGGCAGATTTACGACGCTGTGCGAAGCGCGAAAAGATCGAATTTTATTCGCGGTGCCAATTTCAATAGCGACGCCAGTAGGATAATATAAAAAATTATATTATTTTTTTAAATTAACGATTTCTTTTTTATTATTTTTTCTTTTTTTTTTTCTTTTCGTTAAAACAGCTTTTTCGTTTTACGAAAAACAGTTATATTAAAAACCGAAGAAAAGCCTTCGCCGCGATAGCCTTTTAGCTTAATATAATCGATAATTCAGATAAGCTAATTCTTGAACTTTTCAAACGATCAGTTCGAAAACGAATTTTTTAATTTATTATTTATCCAATTTCTATTTGCCAGATTATTGCACACGCTTTTAAGCTGATTTCCAGAAAAAAAACAATTGAAGTGTTTTTAATCTTTTTATACGAAATCGACAGAATATTAGACGATTTTACGTACAACACTTTTTTCAAAACCTAATTTCATAGTTTTTTCGAACGTTTCAGAACCAACGAAATATCGATTTCGATTTTTTTAATTAGCTTAGCAGAGCTAACTTCGAATAAATTTTTTTTCGAATCTTTTTCTTCGGAATATAAAAACTTCGAACACGTGTTTTTTAAAGCCGCTAATAACGAGCTAGCCTTTTATCGGTTTTACGATTATAAAATCGAGCTTATTATAAATAAAAAAAAGCTGAAATACACTTTTTTATATAAAATATCGATTTTAAAGCTCGAGATTATTAAAACTTATTTGCAAAATAATTTTGATAAAAGCTTTATCGAACTTTTCATCGCTTTTTTCGCTGCTCCAGTGTTTTTCGCCAAAAACCCGACGGTTTATTACGTTTTTGTATCGATTATCGAGCTTTTAATAATATTATTCGTAAGAATCGCTATTTTTTTTTTTTTTTCGATAAGACTTTTGCTCGTTTTTCGAAAGCGCGAATTTTTACGAAATTCGATATTCGTTAAGCTTTTTATAAAATTCGAATGAATTCCGCCAGTAAAAAACTGACGACGTTTCGTACGCGTTACGGCGCTTATAAATGCAAAATATTATTTTTTAGCTTTATTAATAAATCCGCAACTTATTAATATTATATAAACGACGTTTTTTTCGATTATTTAAACGATTTTTGCATTGTATATTTAAATAATATTTTTATTTATTCGTCCGATTTTTTAAAATACGTTATATACGTTCGCAAAATGCTTTAAGCTCGCTAACGCTGAATTACAGGCCGATATTCGGAAGTCTGAATTCAACGTTATTCGGACCCGTTATTTAAGCTTTATTATTTCGACTAAAAGTTTAGAAATAAATCCAGAAAAGATTTCCGTAGTCGCTTATTAAAAGCCTTCTATTATTATAAAAAATGTATAAAGCTTTTTTGGTTTTTGTAACTTTTACCGACGTTTTATTCGAAACTACGGTATAATTGCAAAACCTTTGGTTTATTTAACTAAAGCTAACGTTTTTTTCAATTTCATTTTTAAATATTAAAAGAGTTTCGACCTTTTTATATTAGCTTTTATTATTGCATCAGTTTTATAATATTACAGGCAAAATCTTTTTTGCATATTAAAAACTAACGCTTCCGACGGCGTAATAGCTTTTGTGCTTTCGTAATTTTATAATAACGACTGGCTTCTAATCGCTTATTTTAGCAAAATCATAGCTTTAGCAAAGCTGAATTACGTCGTATACGATAAAAAGATATTCGCAATCGTAAGATTTTTAGGCAACTTTCGTATTAAACTAGTTAATTTAATTTATTAAATTAAAATAATTATTAATTATAAGATTTTGAAATATTTTATAATTTTTAAATTTTTAAACGCTCGATAAGCACGCTAAGCCGAGCTTCTCGCCGATTACAACTTTTTTATTACGTATAAACCAAGTAAATACAATTTTTTAGCTGACGTATTAACACGTCGTACGAACGAATTCGATCGCTAAAACTTTTTTAAACGTATTCAGCGCCTGCAAATCCTTTTTCGAGCAAATTAAATCGATCACCGCTTTTTAACTAAAAAATTCCGACCTTTTACGACTTTCGAAACAGCTGTTTTTATCGTTAAAATAGCTGATTTTTTTTTCGCATTCCGTATCGTTGACCAAATTTTCCACGCTAATCGCACAGCTAGCAATCTGATGGCCTTTCGAAAAAAAGCTGTACGAAACGCTATAAAAGGAAACGACGCTAATAATATTTCGTATATATTTAAACGCGATCTGCTGTTATATTACGGTCGCTTAATAATATCAGACGTCGATTATTTTCGTTTGGCTTTTGTACGAAAAGTATACGACCAGATTTCCATCGTTTATTTTAGCGTTCGCAAAACTACGCAATTGCTTTCGGACCAATATTATTAGCGAAGTATAATAGCTTTTGTAAAACAATATTATCGCAATTGCTACGCTTATCGAAAAAGTTTTATTTTAAAAAATAAGCGCCCCGGCTTTTTTCAGCCTTTTTCTGTTTTTAACCATTTTTGGAAATATATTATAATAAATTTTTGCAGCTTTAACAAAAACAAATACGGTTACAATAACGTATTCGTAATAATAAATCGCTTTTTTAAGCAAGCTATTTCGATTTTTTGCTATAAAAATATCGACGTTCGAAGTTTCGCTAAATTGTATATATTTTACGTATATAAGTATTTTGGCCTTTTAAAAAGTATTATTAGCGATCGTGGCCTTTAGTATTAATTTACCTTCTGGTCTGAATTAAACAAAATACTCGATATATAACTGAAGCTTTCGATAGCCGCTTATTTTAAAACCGATGGTCAGACCGAAATTTACAATTAATATTTGCAAAAACGCTTTCGATCTTTCGTAAACTTTTATTAAAACGATTAAAGCGAATTTTTTTTAATAATAAATTTCGCTTAAATAATATTTTTTTACGAGAATCTAGGTGGCTTTTTATTTTTTGAAATTGTATACGGTTACACTTTTCATACCAATTGAAATTAGAAGCTCGATACTTCTTTTTTTTTTAATTTTTTATATAAGCTAAACGCAAACGAAGCTCGTGCGTACGCTCGCCGCTATTACGACGCCTGGAATTTCGCTAAATCGCATTTTTAATAAGTTTACGACAAAATGAAAAAAAAAAACGAATAAGTTTCGCCGCGCGATCGATTTTAACGTTGGCGATTACGTATAACTCGATATGCGTTTATTTCCGATTTTTCGGCTTTTCCGCAAGCTCGACAATTTTATAAACGGCCTTTTTAAAATTGTAATCAAAATTTTCGACAACGCTTTTAAGCTAGACCTTTTTAGTATTATAAACGTACACCTAGTTTTTCACGCTAATCGACTGCGTAAAACAGCTAACGACGCGCTTTTAAGTCAGGTTAATTCAGCTTCTAAATCTATTAATATAACTGATAAGCTTAAATACGAAGTCGAAGAATTGATCGCCTGTCGAATGCAGCGAAAAATCTTTTAGTATAAAGCTTTTTGAATAAACTTAAATAAAAATTTAACGTAGTACTTCGCGTTTGATTTTATATACGCTTTTTTAAAAGTGCGCGATTTTTATTTGACGCATAAAAAGTTTTCCGGTTTTTTCGCAAAACTGATAAATTAACTAAAAGCGTATTCCGAAGGTTTAGATTCGTACGATTATTTGGATAGCGACGTACTAATAGATAAAAGCTCGAGGGCGCGCTTTTTTCGGACGGAAGAATAGTATAACGATTCACTTTGTTGCTACTTCTCGTATCATCCCAGCAACTACGTATAATTGCAAGCTTTTTAGCAATTACGTATAGCTGCAAGCTCTTTGGTCTTCTGATAAATCTTCCTATCAATTGTAAAAACTATTTATATATATAAGGCTTTTTCCTTTTAGCAACTTCTGCCTTTTGCAGTTGTTGATTCTAAATAAATATCTTTGTTACAGAACCAAAGGCTCGTTTTTCATACCATATGAACGCGGCGACCAGTTGACTGATCTCCCAGTCCTTCGACTGATTAAATCGTCACACCAATATTACGCTATCCATCAGCTTTCACTCCGAAATAAACGGCCAAACCGAGAACGCGAACGTTTATTTATTTTCCTATTTAAAACAATTCGTCGAATACGCTTAAGGAAATTAGGAAAACTGGCTTCTTTTAGCTGAATTCGCAGCGAATAACGCTGTAAACGCTTTCACCGGAGTTTCCTTTTTTTACGCCAACAAAAGCTTTCACTTCCGAATAAGCTTTTCTTTATTTAAGCTTATTTTAAATTCTATTTTACGCATTTTACGAATAGCAAATACGAAAAAAAACGATTTCGCCGATAAAATAAAAGAGTTAGAATTATTTTTACGTACAAATCTGATTTCAGCGTTGGCCGACCAAAAATATTATTTTAATTAACAACGCCAACCAGCTTTTGCTTACAAAATAAAAAATAACGTGTTTTTTAACAGACGTAATATAACCTCTATCAAACCAATTAAAAAACTAAACAACAAATTCTACGATTTTTACAAAATCGCCGAAATTCTAAGCTTTTATAATTATAAGCTGAAATTACTTTTCGAACAAAAACTATTACACTCTGTTTTTTACACCAATTTGCTCAAACCTGCCTACAACGACCTTTTTTCAGAGCAGAAAACCCTTCCTTTCCATTTGTTTTTATCGACGCAAACGGAAGCTTATTATAGGCTATAAACGCTATTTTCGATTCTAAACGAGACTTTAACTTTTTTTATCTGATATAATAGCGTAATTACAACGCCGAAGACCAATTTTAAAAACTATATTAAAAAACGTTATTAACGCATATAATTTTATAGCTGAATTCGTTATACGTTTTTTTTTAAAATCTCACTCGATTAAAACAGAATTGATTAAAGCCAGAATTGCTAACAGGAAACGTGCTAAATCGATAAATAACGAAAACGAACTTTTACTATTAAAAAAGGCTTTTACAACCGTTATCAAATACAAAAAGACTATTACCAATTCCTTTTCTATTACAAAAAAATCAATTGTTTTGCTTCCGAAACTAGAAAAGCCTGCCTCTTCTACCACTTTTTCTATTATTCTAGCTGAATCCCGCACTCGTTTACAAAAACGCTTCGCGAACGAAGCTCGATTTATAAAAGTAAATTCCGACGACGAAGAAATTAAGTAAAAAATGGAAAAGAGGACCATATGTGAGGGGATAAGACGTCAGTCGTTGGTCACGTGGTCCGAAGGTCACGTTGTTATCACGTGACATCGGAGCCCGCACACATTGTATCTTAGACTTCGCGACACCTCTAATTTAGAACCTCGTAGTCAATGCAAATCACCTACGAACCTTCTGCTCGTTCGCCCCCTTACAGTAGGTCAGTTGGACAAGCGGTGGGGACACGAGTATGCGTGGAGGTGTGTATGCGTGTGTATGTGTGTGCGTAGATAGATGGGTAAATGTATAGATGTGTATTTGTGTGTTTGTATGTGTATCCGAATATCCGTACATCCGTAAGATAAACAAACAGTTCAATTCTATAACCAAAAGCCAAAGACTCGATTTCATCCTTTTTCTGCTTCTTCTTTCGGTTCAAAAGGTGATTGCTAGGGTGATATGTTTCACTAAGTCGACCCCTTTTTTTTTTCAACGCACGATGATGATATTAATAATATAACAAAACAGTGTGATACTTAGATATGATTGACCTCGAAGTATGACCGGTAAATATTTTCATGATCAACAATAGCTGGCGGGCTTGACGGGGCGTCACAGCTAGATCTTGATCTAGCATAAAGTTTGGGTTTGGGGCAAATGAATGGAGTTGGGAACTGGGGGATGGAGCAGAAAGAAGAAAGAAAGAAAAGAAAAGGAAAAAAGAAAAAAAAAAAAGATAGCAATTCAGTCAGGGAGAAGGAGGAGGTAAGAAGGAGGTAAGAAGGAGGTAAGAAGGAGGTAAGAAGGAGGTAAGAAGGAGGTAAGAAGGAGGTAAGAAGAAGAAGGAGGGTAAGAAGGAGGTAAGAAGGAGGTAAGAAGGAAGTAAGAAGGAAGTAAAAAGGAAGTAAAACGGAAGTAAAACGGAGGTAAGAAGGAAGTAAAAGATCAAATTTAAAATGCTACTGCACTGTGTTTCGATGCAGCAAGTGATTATTGGGGGTGAGGGATGCATACAGATGACAAGGATTCTCGGGAGAACAGGGAAACAGGGAGCGAGCGAGCGCGCTCGATGATTTTGTTGGATTGTCGAATCCACAAAAGAAGAGGAGTGGACAGAGAAGAACAGAACAATTGGATGATAAGGGAGAAAGGGGAGGAAGTAATCAGTGGTAACAACTTAGCTTTCGATAGATGTTTGGGTGTTTTTGCTTGGTCGAGTCCACTTTCGACCTGGACAAGAATTGGGAAACGGAACGAAATGAAACGAAATGCCCACCCTGCCTCTGTCAAGTGCATGAGATAAGCCAGAAGTGTTGATTGAAACTACCTACCTACCACTTCTTCGGCGCGCCCACGACGGTCCTCGAAAAGACGGCGCTAGCGAGCGGCTCCTCCGCCGCTCTGCTCCTCTCCTTCGCCTTAATGCCGATGCGATCGGTGACGGGCGTGGCATCGATGATGTTGTCAAACTCGTCGTCGTCCCCGTTATCCGAGTCCGGCTCGGCGTCCGAGTCTTCCTTCAGCGGAACCGGGCGCGAGATCTTCTCCGGCTGCTTCTTCGGCGCGTCGGCTTGTGGATTGGAGAAAGGCTTCGCGGCGAGGACTTTGCGTCGCAGCTCCGCCATCTCCTCCTCGTCGTCTGAGTCGTCCGAGATATCGAAGGGGTCTTTTCCTTGTTCTTTTGTCCCTGCCGCGGCCGCCTCGGCCGGCGTGGGCTGCTTGCCTAGGTAGATGCCGTCGATATCCTCTCTGCTACCCTCGCCATCTTCGTCCTCGTCGTCCTCGTCGTTTTCGTCGTCTTCGTCGTCTGAACTGATCGGTGCTCGATGATTCGAGTTCCCCCCCGCCCACATATCCATCTCGGGTCCGCCCTCCGCATTGCCTCTGCTATCCGCATACTCCTTCTCCAACCTCGCCATCCACTGCTCCTCCGCCTTCTTGATCTCCACTTCGTCCTTGCACGCCGCATACCGCTTCAGAATCGACGAGTTGATCTCCAAAACGCCTCGCCGTACGCGAACGGTGCCAGGATCTGCGCCGCCCAATCCGGGTGCCCGCAGATGTAAAAGGCGGCCGCCAGGGCCTCGACGCAGTTCAGCCGCCACGGTTTGCCGTAGTTGACGCTGTTGGCCGCGACGAGGTAGGGCAGCAGCCTCTCGCAGCGGCCGCCGATTTTTGGCCACGGCACTTCCTTGATGCGCGCCCACGAGCACTCGACGACCGCGGCACCGTGCTGGTCTAGCAGCTCACGGTCGGCTGGAGAGAGGGTCGCTTTCGCGTTGGGGCTGATGATGACTCCGGCGTGCTTCTGGCCAACATGCAGCTCGCGCATCAGGCCTTGTCGCAGCAGCTTCTTGCCGGAGCAGCGCTTGGGGTCGCAGTGGCCCAGATCCCAACATGCGGCTTTGAAGGCAGGGCGCGAGGAGAGGTGTTGGCTGTTGTTGTTGTCGTCGTCGTCGTCGTAGCTTCGCGGGGGGCCTTGTCGCCGCGGCGCATTGCTGTACTTCTTGCCTCCGCGCGACGACGAGAAGCCGTCTTTCTTGTGCCGGACCATGGCGGGAGGGTCGTGTGGTGAGGAGGTGTTGACTGGGTTGTGTTTTGTAGATGATGTTGAGTTGGTTGTACTGTGTTGCGGTCTTCACGATCAATGCCCCGCGGCCAAAGGAAGTTCCGGTTCCGAGCTTCCTCGTCAGCCAAGCGCGTCGATGCTTATCATAATCGTGTCAGTAGTTCCCCCTCACCAAAAAAACAAATCAACATCAACATCGACTTCTACAACTTCAAGTTCAAGTTCGAGTTCGAGTTCGAGTTCAAGTTCAAGTTCAAGTTCAACTACAACTTGATCTTCAACTTCCCTCCCCTCCCTCCCCCTCCCCCTCCACTCCCCTTCCATACCCTCCATACTTCTCTCCCTCGAACAGCTTTTGGTGATACCTTCATCTCAACACCCTCCCAATGGAGGCGGCGTCCGCTCGCATGGCAGCTCGAGACCGGTTCAGCGCAATGGGCGACCCGGGCCCCTCGACGCTCCAGCGATACATTCAGCAGGCCTGCAGTCCCGAGAACTTCGAGCCCAATCTCGCCGTGAACCTCGAGGTGGCCGACCTGATCAACTCGAAGAAGGGCAATGCGCCTCGCGAGGCCGCCGTGGCCATTGTCAACTACATCAACCACCGCAACCCGAACGTGTCGCTGCTGGCCCTCAACCTGCTTGACATCTGCGTCAAGAACTGCGGCTACCCCTTCCACCTGCAGATCAGCACCAAGGAGTTCCTCAACGAGCTGGTGAGGCGCTTCCCTGAGCGCCCGCCCATTCGCGCGACGCGCGTGCAGATGAAGATCCTGGAGGCCATTGAGGAGTGGCGCGGCACCATCTGTCAGACGTCACGCTACAAGGAGGATCTGGGCTTCATCCGGGACATGCACCGGTTGCTGAGCTACAAGGGCTACGTGTTTCCCGAGGTCAGGAGAGACGATGCGGCCGTCTTGAACCCAAGCGATGTGAGTGTAGCTAGCTGTCGGGGGGCCATGTCGGCTGCGCATTGACTGATTGCACCAGAACCTGAGATCAGCCGAGGAGATGGAGGAGGAAGAGAGGGCGGCCCAGTCGGCCAAGTTGCAGGAACTCATTCGTCGTGGGGGCCCGGAGGACTTGCAGGAGGCCAACCGGTTGATGAAGATCATGGCTGGCTATGACACGCGGCAGAAGACGGACTACCGCGCAAAGGCAGCAGAAGAGGTCGGCAAGGTGCAGCAAAAAGCGCGACTGCTGGAAGAGCGCCTCGAGACGTTCAAGCCGGGCGACGTGATGACGGAAGGGGATGTCTACGAGGAATTGGCCTCGGCTCTACAGAGCGCGCACCCCAAGATCCAGAGGATGTGTGAAGAAGAGTCTGACGACCACGAGGCAGTCGCGAAGCTGCTGGAGATTAATGATAGCATAAACCGAACCGTCGAGCGATACAAGCTCATGAAGAAAGGAGATGTAGATGGTGCCCTCAAGATCGCAAAGGGGACCTTGGGCACCAGCACCGGGGTTAGTAAGAACGCCGATAATGAGTTGTCTTTGATCGACTTTGGGGGTGATTTGGAAACCAACCAAGGCAGCTCTTCGTCTGCGCCGGTGCCGAGTCAACCGGGTGGCCTGGAGGACGATCTGTTAGGGCTTTCGATGGGAGAAGGGGCTTTTGGACAGGGTGGTGGCATCTCGCTTGGCTTTGGTAATAACACAGGTATGCTCAATACCGCTATTGGCGAAAAAGCGTATACTGATCTAGCTGAAGGGATGCCAGGTCCAGCATTATTATCTCCCACCTCGGAACACAACACAACACGAGGGCCAACCCCTACTCAATCACCAGCTCAAGCAAAGCCAGACTACTCCTCGTTCTCAGCATTTGGATCTGCCCCCTCCAAACCCGCAACACCACAACCCTCGCTCTTTCAACAGCAGCAAGCCCTACAACAGCAGCGCGCCACACAGCAACCCAACATCTCAAACCCGCAACCTCCTCCAACCGACCCCTTCGCCGCCCTCACGTCCCCACGCCACGCCACACCCCAGCAAGCCAGCCCTTCAATGTTCGATTTCGCAAGCCATCAAGCTCCAGCTGCTGCCCCAGCTCCCGACGACGACGAATGGGCCTTCGCGTCCGCGCTTCCAGAAGGTCCCCCGGCCTCGAACAGCATCCAAGTCAGCGAGACCGGCCTCAGCATCTCTCTGCACGTGACCCGTGAACCGCAATCGCCGTCCGTTGTAACTATGTCCCTCACGTTCTCGAGTAATTCCGACCAGCCTATATCGGAATTAACGTTTATGGCTGCCGTGACAAAGGTACGTCAGCCTTCTCCCGTTCCGCTTCCCTTTCGCTCTTTTCCTCTCCATATTCACTCTCTTCCTCAATGTCCAATGGGAACAAGAATCCTCTAGCTAACAAACCTAGGGCTACTCCCTCAGACTCCAGCCGCAAACAGGCCGCAGTCTGCAGCCGCGCGAGCAGGCCGGCGTCAAGCAGGTCATCTTCCTGAACGGAGTCGAGCCGGGGAAGGGGGACGCCGTCAAGCTGCGCTGGAAGGCGTCGTACAAGCTTGGCGCTCGGCCAGTGAACGAGCAGGGCGAGATTGCGACGTTGGGGATTGCTTGACGCGGCCTATGCTACGGCAATGTGGAAGGGTCGGAGAAGGGGAGTGGAGGTCAGGCGGGCGGTGGGGGGTAGGAAATAAAAAGAGGGCCAGAGAGGAGAGAAGAAAGAGGACGGTGGAAAGAGACGAAAGAGTTGAAAAGAAAGAGATGAAAAAGAATACCATGAAAAACTTTCCTGTGCGGCTACGGTCGACACCCTTTACCTTTCTAATGCCCTACGCTACGCTACTGGTGAGGTAAGACGGCTGACAGAATGCTAAGCGAGCCCCTGAATCACGCTTGTCAACAAACACAAGAAATCCTTGCTTGAGAATGAACTGCGGTTTGACATATGTAAATTGCACCCCTCATCATCGCATCTCAATATAATCATCCCCCATAGCCATACCGAACGCCAGCGGGGATCATTCTAGGCCTCTGCCATGCACCTCAATGCGGCCCTCCAACCCGAACATGTTTTCTGGTAGGCATTTCCAGCTGATACTGGGCCTGAAGTGACGCTGTGTAGATATGTCTGCCCATCCATGCATGATAGGGCGTAAATTCCAAATCCGCTCCCCGGTCCAGATGGCAAAGAAAAAATGATGGAAGCAAAAACAGGTTGCGCGCGCTCTCTCTCTCTCTAACTGTCGAAATCACAGCCCGCCTCGCGAGCGTTTACTCCGCGCGGGCGAGTCCCGACCCGCGTGATCCCCTCCGTCCTCCCCATCCATTTTCCGCTTCTGCCGCGCCCCGTCCGACCCGGACTTCGACAGCGGCGCGGGCGGCTCCGGGTCTAGCACCGACGTCAAGTCCGAGGCGGCCGGCGATTGCGGCCGGGAAGACATGGCCCGGTACGACGCCGAACAGCCCGGCGACGCCGATACCGAGGGCAGCTTCGTCTCGCCGTCGTCCTCGCGCGCGCGCGCCGTCGCTCTCTCCTCCGCCGTGGGAGGCGCGGTGGAAGGGGCCTCGAGGCGGAAGCCGCCGAGGCCGTTGGGCACCGCGACGGCGACGCTCGCCGCTGCCGCGTCGTCGGCGAGCGTGGCGAGCATCGTGGGCGGCAGTCGGGAGGCGGCGTCGGCGACGAGGTCGGCGAGGGAAGAGCCGCCGAGGATCTTGAGCAGCGGCATGTCGACGCCGAGCTCGGTCACGAACCAGGCGCGCAGGTCGACGGCGACGAGGGAGTCGATGCCGAGCTCGAGGAGGATGGACTCGGGCGGGAGGCTGGTCTCGGGCGGGATTTGCAGCTTGTGTCGGAGCTTTTGGGAGAAGGCGTCTGTTTGGTCGTGGTTAGCATGTGTGACTGACTGCCCGTGCCATCACCACCAGGGACACATCGGGGCCAGCTAGAACGACATACCTGTTACCGTCGATAGCACGTCGTCCATGCTCGTTGCCGCCGCGAGCTGCGACTTCCAGCTCGCCGCCTCGCCTGTGGTTGTTGTCGTCGCCGCCGCGCCATCGCCGCTCTGGATGTAGTGCCAGAATTTGGGATGCGGATACCACAGGATGTCCGGATCCGTCCGCGGGTCCTTCGAGTCCATGCCGGCATACAGGATCGGATCACGGCCGCTCTCTGGTCGTCCGGCCAGCACGCCCTCCGCGAACATGTGGTGGACTTCCTTCTCCGAGAGCGGCAAGGTGGCGCCGATGATATCGTTCAGCTCGCGGTTCATGCGCGCGGCGTAGCCGACGCCTTTGACCTCGCCGAGTCCGATGAGCGAGCCGGCGAGGCCGCGCCGGCGCCGCGAGGACACCAGGCTGTTCATGAACATGTTGGCCGCGCAGTAGGCGGACTGCCCGGAGTTGCCCATCACGTCGACGGCGGAGCCGAAGAGGACGAAGAAGTCCAGATCGGCGCGCGGGAACAGCTCGTCGAGGTAGCGGCTGCCGTGCACCTTGGGCGAGATCACGGTCGAGAGTTCTTGGAAACTCATGTTGGAGAGGAGGGTGTCGCTCAGCACCATGGCGGCGTTGGCGACGCCGGCGATGGGTGGCAGGCTGGATGCAATGTGTTGGTGCGTTGAGAGCAGGGACTCTCTACTTGTGATGTCCCTGGAGGTGTCAAATCAGTACTTCGTTCCACCGGTGAAAAGATGAGAGACTTACATGGTCATGACCTTCACCTCGCCTCCGAGCGTCTCCATCTCTTCCAGCCATCGCTGGTCGATTCTCGGGTTACGGCTCGTCAGCACGATGTGCTTTGCGCCGTGGAGGATCATCCACTTGCAGAGCGATCGGCCCAGGTCGCCAGTCATGCCAATCAGCAGGTATGTTCTATCTTTCTTGAACCTCATCAACGACTCGGCGCTCTGGATCCGCGCCGGTAAGGTTGCAGAGGTTGTCCAATCCACGACTGATAGTTTCCCGAGCAAAGGAGTGAAGCGAGGTAGGTTTCTGGCGCTCACGACGACCGGCGACGTAGCAGGCTCGGTGCTCAGGGGTGGAACCATTGCGTTGGCAAGTGAGGAGCTGAGGATATCAGCAGCTTTTTTCAACGATGCAGATGGTAAGTGGTTTGACGTCGGGCTAAACAGCGAAGAGACATTGACTCGATGTACTCTCGGTGGAAGTATCGACCTCAGTCTTTCCGCTAGATCATGGGAGTCTGAAAGATCAACAAAGATAGAAACGTCTGTCGGAACAGCTGATTTGATTGCCTTGTCCGAAGAAAAGGGGCTCATCTTCAGCATGCCACATGCTTGGTATGACGGATTGGATGTGATGAACATTGGTTTGATGCCGTTGCTTCTGGACTTTCGGTCGATCGCGGCTGCAAGCAACGGCTCGGGGTCGAGCACTAGAAGACTGCTGTCTGTTGTGGTCATATCTATGATAGACTGTGCCATCATCTCAGTTGCGATGGCCATCAACATCGAGACTGCGTCTCTCTCCCTTACCGACCACGGCAGCGTCCATGATGCTGGCGTAAAGACCGTCGACGCAAGCGCTCGAGTGAGCGCGATGAGCTTTATCCTCGTGCCTGTCATCTCCCCGAGAATAAGAAAAAGAGGCTCCGCCGCGGTGAGGCGCAACGGTTGAGGTAGAGTGCGTGACGTTGATCGAGACAAGTTCCCCGGTGGCTACGCTCATGTCCTCGGGCAGACGTCGTTGCAGCTCATACGAATGGCCGGTGTGGACGACCTCCACGATGGCTTCGTCAGTCGCAACCTCTTCCTCGATAAGGCGTCTGCTGGACATGAGCCGATCGTTGGCCGCTCGCTCAGGAATCACTCGGGTGATGTGCAGTCGGCCGTGTTCGAGCCACAACTCAGGCTCATTCGACCACATTCTCACTGGGGAGTGGATATCATTCTCCCACCTCTCGGCTTGAATGATACGAAGGAAAGCTTCTGCCAGCAAAGACGCCCTTAGCTCCTCGGCCTGAGCAGCATCTAGAACCTGGAGGCGAAGATGCGGCATCTCGTGAACGAGGGTTCGTCCGATACCGAGAGCCATGTTTGAATATGGCCGTTCGGATTTGCTGCCGGCTGTGACCCAGAGGAAGCTCTTGGAGATGTTCAGAAGCTCTTTGAAGGCTTCTAGACGGCCTGGTGTCATGTTCGCAAACATGGGGCTGTCTAGCTCTGCGAGGTTCACAACGTGGACCATGGAGCTTGTGTTCAGTGTGTGGACATCCTCGAGAGTTTCGAGCGTCTCAATGTGGTTGGCCCATGGTCCTAAGAGCGTCTTCAAGTCTGTACCGAGTTGCCTTGTAAGAGCGCTCTTCCCACCAACAATGACTACGTGGTCCACTGGAGGTTTCAATCCTACATAGGCAAGTGGCTTTTGTAGCTTTCGAATCTGGTCATCCACAGCAGTTGACACGAAGACTGCAACGGGCTGGTGGACCGATTCCGTTCCTGGTGTGACAGTATCGATTCCCGAGAACCCGGTCTTCAGCAACAAAGAGTCCCATTGCCTGGTCGTCAGAAGAGGCGTCAAGTCCCGTCCATCATCTGCGCCAGCCCACCAGCCCGGGACGCCACAGAAGCTGAATCCTACTCGAGCTGCGCCATTGTCCACGGCCTCGAGGACCAAAAGCTTGCCACCTGGCTTGAGCAGCTTGCGTACATTGGCCATGGTATTCTCGAGCACTTTGGTTGCGTGGAGGACGTTGGAGGCAATCACGAGATCGTAGGAGCTGTTCGAAAATCCCTGCGTGACAGGGTCCTGTTCGATGTCCAGGGCTTCGTACAAGATACGTCCGTGGCCTTGGAATGCCTCCTGCGCTTCTTTGAAGAATCCGACGGATATGTCCGTGAATGTATATGAAGAGTAGTGGTTGTCGATGTGCTTCAAGATGGATCTGGTTACTCCGCCTGTCCCACCACCTAAGTTATGTAAGTATTGCATATCAAGAGATGAAGGTGGACTAACCGATTTCGAGAATCTTGACCAGAGGATATCTAAATGTGATCTGCGCTGCAATCAGTCCAGCGTATCGATTGTACTCCATCAATTCCGAGTTCTGGTAGTACAGATCCAGGAGCCCGCCCTGTCTCATGTGTTCTAGGATGGACGACTCGTCCCGGATGAACGGGATCAACTTCGTGCCAACAACGTGCAAAATCTTGCAATCGACGTCTTTTTCATACCTGAACACAGTTAACATCGCGGTAAAAGAATCTCAAAGCGGAAGTCAACACACCGATCAGCATGAACCTGGATATCTTGCCAGGTGTTTCCAGCCACTCCTTTCTACAAGAAGCATGTCTCCCGGCCCGAGTCTCCCCCACAACATGAGCCGCAAAATCAAGAATTCGCTTTCCGTGCCAGTTCGTCTCTTCTCTTTCCTCTGCGGTGGTCCGATCTAGCAATTGCTTCAGATAGTAGAGACAGATCATCTCCAGCGTCTCAGCTTTCTGAATCTCGGCGCCTGAGAATCCAGACTTCCGGTACACCAGCGCTGCGTCTGGCTCGGCCGTGCTCCAGACCAGCTCGTGGAATAGCAAGCGGTCGTCGGCCGCCGTGGCGGGCGTCAGAGGCTTGACTTCGATCCCTTCAACTTGGCAAATGGCATTTTGGGTTTCGATATCGTAAAGCGTGACATCGCCACAAAGGGCGTCGGAACCACTGTCCGCCAGAGCAGCATCGAAGAGGAACTCTTTCATTTGACTCGGTCCTTGGTTAGTCGTCGCCGCGCATGTAGCGGGATTGACTCTGATGCTGCGAATCGCGACAGGAACATGTAATGACCACAGGCTTCCGTCGCCGGGTGTGCCTAAACAGGCGAACAACGTCTGTATGGCAGAGTCCAAAGTCCCTGGATGCATCATCATCGAAGACTCCGTGGTACTAGAGCTCGACTCCGTGATGATTCCGGTGCACAAGTCTAGCTTCTGCTCCAGGAAGGCAATTCCACGGAATGGTCCGGTGTACTCATAGCCAACTGTGGCAAGGGCGCCGTAGAAGGCATCGGTATCGACTTCACGCAGGTCGTTGATCATCGCAGGGCTCCTGCTTGGAAGTATGTCCTCTGATGGAGCTCCGATGTGCAAGATGAGTTTTCCCGAGCTCACGAGGACTAACGATCCAGTGTCTCGATTCAAGCAAGCATGGCAGGTGAAATCTGCCGAGAGAACTCCTCTCTTCTCATTGGTAACGGTCTTAGTGACCTGCGAGACCACCTCGACGCCAGCATCGTCGTCGTTGATAGTAATTGCTTGAACAATTTGGAAGTCCCGGATCTCGATCAGGCTGAAGTCCTCGTCACGTGCTGCGCTTTTAGAAGCCTCAAGCATCATGACAAGATATCCTGCGGCAGGGAAGATCGTCTGGCCTTGGATCCGATGGCCGCTGAGCCATGGAATCTCGCTCAGCTTCAAATAGTTCCGCCATCTGAATTCTCCTTCGGCTTGATCACTAGTCGTGATGCCTAGAAGCTCGTGAGGCGGGTCTGGGCGCAAGCGAGTTGCTCTGGAACCACGCGACTCATACCATAGTGAACGTTCGTGATCCCACGGATATGAAGGAAGACCTTGGAGCGGAGAATGGGAAGTCTTATCGTGGAAAAGCCGCTCGTATGCAGCGGCGTCGAAAGACTTCGTGCCAAAATGCATCCACAAGGAGCCCAAGGCCGCTGCAAAGGTCTCGACGCCAGACTTGCCACGGCTGAGTAGAGAAGCGTATGGAATGTTTTTCTTGCTGGCGGTAGCTTCTTGTAGTGTTTGTAGCGCAGGCCCCTGTAGCGCTGGATGGGGGCCAACTTCTATCGCGAAGTCGTATGTGCCCGTCGTAACGGAGCTGCTGAGGGCCTGGGAGAACAAAACTGTGTTGAGCATGTTTTCCATCCAATAGACTCCTGTCAGCGATTCCTCGGCATCCATTATACATCCTTCGTTAACACTTGAGAACCAGAGACATGCATCAGCCGGCCTTGGCAAAATCTCAATGCTGCAGTCTTCCAGAGCTTGAAGGTACTGGGATGAACATGAAGCCATGTGGTGAGAATGGTATGCGGTGTCAACCTTTAGGACTCTTGCGAAAACTCCCCTGCTCTCGAAATAGAGCTTCGCTTCGGTGATCGCATCTGCGTCTCCAGAGAGCGTGACGCTTGAGGACGAGTTGCTGGCTGCGACGTTGATCCTGCCCCTGAACTCTGGACGGTCGCAAAAGTCAACAGCTTCATCCCTTGAAGTCCCAACGGCGATCATGGCCCCAGGGACCCCGGCTCCAGCAAGCTTCGCATAAAAGCCTCGATAATAAGCAATCTTGATCGCCGCGTCGGCCGATATGTAGCCTGCTGCGTAGGCGGCACCTATCTCGCCAGACGAGTGACCGACCACCCCAGCGAAGTTTATTCCGGAAGCCCTGAGATGGTCGACCAAGATGATCTGAATTGCGGTGCACAGCGGCTGCGAGACAACAGCTTCTGCTACTCGAGATGATGACGTTGGTGCAGATAGTTCGGCTGTCAAGGACCAGGCCGGCCGATGCCCAACAGGGAGAGTCGCCAAAATATCTTCGAGCTTTTGCAGCGTTGTTTTCGCGTTGGAAGATGATGAAATCAGGTCCCATCCCATCGCGGGCCATTGGGCGCCTTGACCAGTAAACACGCCAAGAATTCGCTTAGCTCTGGTAGGAAGTCGCGAGGATATCGACGTACCACCTCCAGTAGCTCGCTGCTGAATTTCGGCGTCCAGTTTGGAACGTAGTTCGGATGCTGTTTGGGCAGAAAATGAGACCTTGTGCGGGAAGACTGATCGCCGGCAGAGAAGTGTCCAGGCCAAGCTGTGTAAATCCGTAGTTGGATTGGCGCCGAGAAATCGAGAATAGTTGGAGAGCATGAGAGTCAAAGAACCTTCACAGGCGGCAGAGAAGACAAATGGAAGAATAACGACTGGTATCGATGCAATTTGAAGAGAATTTTCTGGTTCGGGAGCTCTTTCCAGGATTACGTGCGCATTTGTGCCACCAAATCCAAAGCTAGAGTTTGATTAACAAGAGTGTGTTAGAAAGGCAACAGAAGGACTTACCTGTTGATGCTGGCTCTTCGCACATTTCCAGCGTGGGCTGGCCACGGCTGAAGCGTGGTCGGGACTTCGAGGTTGCGAATGAAAGGCTCCAGAGCCGGGTTCAGTGTGTCGAAGTGGAGGTTAGGTGGAATCATTCCATTTTTGACCTACAAAATGGGAATTAGTTACGTGTTTCAATTCTCGTCCAAGAAATGAAGACCAAAGTCGCCAAACCACAGATGAAGTATGTGGTAAAAGAACCTACAGCAAGGCAAGCCTCAAGCATCCCGGCGATTCCAGCGGCACCTTCAGAATGCCCAATCACCGTCTTAATGCTGCCAACAAATAGTCTGTCCTTATTGAGGTCTTGGGACTTGTCGAAGAAGATATTGTGTATTGCCGTTGCCTCGTTCAAGTCTCCGACCTTCGTTCCGGTTCCGTGCGCCTGAAAATATTGAGGTCGATCCTCTGGCCGATCAAGATCGAGCCCAGCTTTGGCGTACGTTGAACGGACCAAGTTGACCTGAGCATTCGGGTTAGGTACCGTAAGTCCTGTCGATCTCCCTCCTTGGTTCACACCTGTCTCCCGGATGACACATTCGATATGGTCCCCATCCGCAATAGCATCACTAAGACGCTTCATCATGACAGCCGCGATACCCTCCCCGCGGGCATATCCATCGCCTTTGGCATCCCACATTCGAGAGTGTCCGTTTGGAGAAAGCATCTTCAGCTTACTCTCGGCAACGAACATCCTAGCACTAAGGATGAGATTGGCTCCAGCCGCAAGAGCGACCTTGCATTCGCCAGTCCTCAATTGCTGAACAGCATGGTGTACAGCGACAAGACTGGATGAGCATGCACTGTCAATAGTCATCGATGGTCCTGTCCAGTCAAAGAAGTATGATACTCGATTTGACAAGATGCTGCGAGCGGCCCCAGTGGCCCCATATATTGGCAAGGTATCCATGTCAGCGAAAATAAGACCGGAGTAGTCATCGCACATTAGCCCCACGTAGACTGCGGTCGATGTTCCTCTCATGTCTTCCATAGTGAGATTCGCAGACTCCATAGCCTCATAGACAACTTCCAACAACTGTCGTTGCTGTGGGTCCATGGACTCTGCTTCCGTGGTTGATATGTTGAAAAACTTGGCATCGAATTTGCGAACATCCTCTGATAGAAAATATGATTTCTGAACATTCGAAGTACCGTGGTGAGAGCCATCGGGGTGATAGAAGCCATTCAGATTGAACCTGTCTGATGGTATGGCAATAGAGAGGTCTCTAGGCTGACTTAGGAGCTCCCAGAGCTTTGCCGGCGATGTTGACTCCCCCGGAAAACGACATCCTATACCGACAACGGCGATGGGTTCGTTGATGTAGGCCATAGCATGCCATTGATTTGTGATCAGATTGTACTCCCAGCATCAACAAGAGAGATAGAAATTCGAAGTGGTTCGGGAACGTAGTAGAGTGGACAGTCGATCCACAAAGGGAGATAGCACAAGACATAAGATTCACTCCAACGCAGAAAGTGAATGAGAGAGCTTGAGGACTTTGCTGGTTTTAAAAATTCCATATTGGACGGTCGAAGAGCCAAAGCGAAAGTCAATGTCACCGAAGTGGATGGATGGTACGCTGACTACCTTCACTACTGAACTTCCGATCCGTGTCACCGGGCTTCCCAAGATCGTCTTGCAAGAGCTTGTAACCATTCAAGGGTGAGCTTTTAGCCCCATGAGGAAGCTGCCACAGGGCCTGCGTCGACCTTGGTACTTCGTGCATGAACTCAGAACACCAGGGCCCAAAAGCAGAGCCCGTACCGACAGCTTCAGATGGGTGGAAAGCCGCCGAGATTCACCGTCAGCTCAAAACTAGATTACGCCCTGGCTTGTCTAACGGACCCTTCCCTCTCCAGTTTTCGCCAGATACATGAGAAAACGGACCGATGTCACCCCATCGTAGTCAAAGACATCATCAGAACAGCCTTCGCACTCGGCCGGATTGGAAGAGGGTAGACTCTAGAGAGTCCAGATTCCGCCAAAGACGGTCGTTCTTCCACTGGGGAAAGCAACATTCAGCCAGCCCGAGTAGAGCAAAGATGGACAGAGAACGCGTTACTTAACGAGGATGGTTACAGAATTTCACGGAGCAATAATCGGACAACATTGCGTTAGGGCATGTTCGTGTCGCCATCAGGGTGACCGTCCTGGTCAGCATCTGCAGCCCAGACTAATCTCATGCTCTAAGGTGGTCTTTGACAGCGAAACCTCTACTAGGCCCGACCCGCTCCGCAGTAGAAAGCTGCACGGCGTACATGCAGCTGAACGACTCTGCAGCGGGTTCTCGAGCGGCTGTTGGCTTCCGGTGTAGTTGTGTGGTGCCGAAAATAATGAGGATTTGCATACTAGAGGGCACACCTGACCCGAATGCAGAATCTGAAGATAGAAATAGGAAAGGATGGGCTCTTGCTCGTGGACTGAGGGCCGTCATGGCAAGTGATGGTCGGGACGCGCCAGCTGCTTCAGTTCGTTTGCTTTTGATCCTTGCCCTGTACTGCAGCAGGAACGGGTATGACATACGCGACAACGGGCATGGAGAAGGTGTGCTTATGCCAGAGGTAGACCCATCTTCTCGAGATCTCTTGACACTTGTACTGGGAGGCTGTTTTCGCAAGGTCGGACTTCGGAAGCGCAGATGCAGATGCAGGTGCCCGTCTGGTGCAATTGGTGGACGAAGTGCATGGCGGTACTTGGCGCATCTTTGGTAGACGTACCCCCACTGCAAGAAGGAGCGCGGTTGCATATCAGTGCAAGTATGAAGTATGACATAGGTGAAGCTCTGAGTAGACTTCTATCTCAAGAGTCCAGGTCGGGTGGTTGTGGAATTCAAATCACGAATCTTGACGATTCGAGATGTGAATCTCGAGTCATGGCAGTGACTCTCTTGAACTAGCGAAAGCGACTTGGAAAACAGTTCAACCTAATTCAAGCTATTCAGTTCACTTATCGCTTGCTGTTTCGTATCTCAAGAGTTTAACAAGACGTTTCGCTGGTTTAAACTCTCGCTAAGCCTCTTGGTGCCAGTACGCTAGCATCTCCTAGACCATTTTCCCCATGGTGGAGCTGCGGGGGGTATCTTCTGTCTCAAACTCTGCGTTTAGTGGATGTTGCCTTAAACCGTCTGAAGCTTTACCCGACGTGACTCTAAGATATTTCAAACTCACGTCATCAAACTTGGGTTTTCGAGAGAGAACGAAATCGGATCTGAAGATTTTAGATCTCTCAATACTTCACAGAGACTAATTGATATCCGGTGAACAATACCCGAGTGTCGCGAGGTTGCGAAAGCTTCAAGATAAGTTCAAGTCTACGTCGAACCGCCTCGCGTCTTTTGAAGACGCAATCAAGGATTTTGCTATACCCCACTGGGGCGATCGACGACAGCTTGAGGCGCAGACATTGCATCTCGCATCCTCGATTTAGCTGTACTCTGTAAGGATGTTAAAGTCCAAACTAGCGGTGAAAATAGAATACCAGAAACGTTACACCTGATAAGGGCGAATGAACTTGCCAATCTCTTGTGCGCCTTCCCAGCTGCACGCTTGTCAACTAAGAATAGCTGAATGAATCGAGTTTAGTCCTTCGAGTGCGGAGTATTACTATGTACTGTCTGAAAGTCAGAAGTCAACAGTTCATGCATGAGTGAACCGTTTTGCGGAGTATCTAGACCCACACCTGCCAATCGATTTGGACTGGAACTTAGATCGCAAATTTTTGAGTGGCTGGCTGAGTGTCCTTTGAATTCCAGATTTGGAATCCGATTTACGCGGCTACAGATATGATGACGAACGATATTAGGCAGGGACCATCAACTTGGAGAGAGTAGAGCTCCCCCTCTGGTTGCAGAAACAGTTTTAGCGGTGGAAACAAGCCGAGAGTGGAGGGATGAATCAGACCAACCGGCAATCTCAAAGTCTACTCTCGGCCCATGCGACGGCTAACAGGCCATGAAATCTTTGGGGATCCAGACTTGGCTGAGCATAAAATAGACTTCTGCAAGACTCAAGACTACCCCAGATCTTGATCTAAGTACCCCCGTCTCCGACTCCAATCAAATGTGAGATAGCCGGAGACAAGGACATCGAAGGGTCCTAACTGAGCGGCATGAAATGCATGCTTCTACAAAGTTCAGCTTAGTTAAATCTAATGCTAGTTCGCTTTTACGTGAACATGTGTTCTAGATTGATTCCATCAGCCTTGACTCTCAAGAATTTCGCATACTTAGGAGCTTTTGAAAAGGATATAGGTTGTGATCTCAAGTGATTTTCGACAGGCTTAACTCCCGTTTCTTGAACACTGCTGATTTCTCAGACGCTGCCTACGATAATTAACGTTTCAGCCTAGCAAGGGCAAAGGCTCGAAAATTCCCTGCTCGCACACGTGTCAAAGTTCCTCAGCCGTTGTCAGATGTCTATTCGGGTCCTGTCTGGTGTTACTGTCGTACGACAATTGCCTTGTCTCAGTTCCCACACAACAGCATTATTAAAGCCTTTTTGACAGAAGGCTAAATTAACAACGTTAACGTCTCCGGTAAATTTCTGCAGCGTGAAAATGTTTCTGTTCCAAAAAAAAAGTGACTAAAGAAGTAGCTTATGAGATCGCACGAAGGGCAATGCGCAGTTGAAGATTGATCATCTCAAACTTCTCTTTCACGTAATTCCTTCCATTGTCTTTCTTAGTTGCTACATCGCGTTCGACTGAAATTTGAAAACCAATTATTCTCTGGAATTTCCCGCTCCCTTGCCTTAGATGCGAAATGGATCCGTGGCGATAGCTACCATAGCTGCACGTCGGTGACTCGAGTCATTGGTGGCTGCATATAAGGTCACGACAGGAGTGACAGTTAGCCAACCAAAATGCCCGTCACACACGACAGCGAACATGTTCTCCATCTCTCCTTCGGCGGCTCGACAACTTTTTTTCTTTGGGTGGGCGGAAGCCACATGCCTACCGCTCGATGCATAATGCATTGCAAATCTTGCGCGGGTCGCGAATGACGGTGTGCCGGTGGTGGTAAAAGGCTCAGCAGAGGCACTTTGGAGATGTAGAATAGGCGCCGGAGTTGGAAATGACTCGAGTCGAAGCAAGTGTTCTACGTAATATTACTGGGGAGGATGCGTATCAGCGCCGTAAATCAGATTGGAGGCTGCTAATTCAACTAGTGGTGACATTTGAATCGAGACACTATAGATGTGATCAGAATATACTTTGCGTTCTGACGACGGTAGTGAAATTTTGAAGAGAATGGATCATGGAATTTCAAAATCTATCATCCAAGTGATCAAGCCACAACATGATGCGCCCTCCTATACTGTGCTTCATACGAGACTACGCTCGGGTGTCGTTCCGTCTGGACAATCTGGCTTATCCGTCTCCTCTTTCACCCAATTGCTGGCAATACGTCCAGTAAAAACAACAACTAAGAATTCAGCGGACCTCCCCTCTCCAACTATCCCGTGTCTTAGGCCCAGTCCATATCCCATCCCGCGCAATGTCGGCCCAATACACCAGCAGAGGACAAGGATTGCCCAATCCTGTGCATGATCCCCAACGCCGATGGATGGGCTGAAGCATTGTTCACCAATGTAGTCATAGCGGACCTAGCGGAAGTTCTTCCAGTCACTTGCATGAATAGCATCGAGCAAAGGCACAGCCAGACCAAGAGTCCAATCCCACTCGGCAGGAGATCGAGACTCTGACGGCACGATAACAAGGGAATGGTACGAGTTTGTAGGCAATCGAGCAACAGCAGGAGAAAGACGCGCCAGCTTCTTACATCTTCTAGCTTGGCGTTGATGATTGGGTATATCAAGGGCGGGATGGTGATACCAATGAGGCCTAGCATTGAGATTGCTAGTCTGACATCTTCCGAGCCCGGGGGAGAATCTCCATGGGGAAAGACAATGATAGGAAGGCAGGTTTGGGAGTCCGAAACAAGCGTACTTTGGTAGACGAAGCAAAGAGTGTTGGAATGTGCCAAGGTGCGTTGCCAAAAGTGCTTCAGGTAACATGAGAACAAACAACTGCTCTGTATGTATAATTCGACTATGAGGAAAAGTACTAATCACGACGACTTCGCAGGGACTTCCGATGCACCACCAGCGTACAAACCACGTTGTGTGTCAACATGCGCCAGAACGGGAACTTGTGTCTCCATCTCGGAACTGTCTTCAGCCTCGATGGTAAAGTCGGTGTAGCGGGAACCAAATCAAGAACCGCTGTCTCATCACCCGACGGACAACCCTGATTTCGCACATAGGATGAGGAAGGCACTCACAATGTTCCGTGTGCGATATTGAACGAAGAGATTGACGTACCCGAAAATTCAGGACTTGCCAGGATCCCACCCAGGACAGGGCCAGCTGTGACACAACCTCGTAGAGAGTAGAATTGCCCTTGCATCGACTGGTATCAGGTTGCATGGCAGGTATACATGTTGTGGATTTCTCCCGCTGCTTGAGGGATGACAAATGGGGTAGGTTAGAGTGAGGCTAAATTCTGCTGTTCACAGAGCGAATAGGCACATTTTCCCTTTTGGTACGATCTCCGATACTCTGGTTCTCATTGCTCCGGTATTCCAGCACTATGCTCATTGCCCGAAACAGCATCGCTTGCGAGAAGCTTACCGAGAAACCAAACACGACAGAGCTCCAACATCATGATTCCAACTTACCGCTGCCAAACAACCCAATCAGCAACACCAACTTTCTGCATCTTCTGTCCCAGTCCACGATACATCCCCAGATTTTGCGTTCAATAATTGCGCTCTACTAAGGCTACTACTAGCCAGCAGCCCTGCTTGAGCTGCAATCACCGAGTCGGGGAAAATTCCGTTGAAGAATTTGAGTTGAGCAAAACACATAAGTCTGCCACGAACGTACCAATAGCCTTCACCCAAAGAGTCCCGGAGGAAATTTCGATCAGCAATGCGGTCCGGACAAAGGCTCCGACAAACGTACCAGCGCCAGAATGATCAATAGCTTCTCTGCGGCAACGACCTCCACGTAACCTCTTCATTCTTTTCATTTTGCGCCAGGGTCAGTCCAAGGTTTCTTGCCCATGCACCTCCTCCTGCGGCCATCTCGTCTCCATCGAGTGCAAAAACTGCACACTGGCGCTTGTTGTGGGGTTCATCGTTGACAGATGCCAAGCACGTCGCTCTCGGATCGGTCTACTCGTGTCAATGTTCATCGACTTTAGCCAAGATCGCGGGATTGTAATATTCCCTCACTGTCATCTTCAAGGCAAAGGCTTGACCTAAACTCAAAGGCCGAGAGTGGGATGGATAGTAGAGCCGCACGAATCAGATGTTGTATGAAGGTCATTACTCTCGTGGGGTTGACGCGGCGGTCTTGAAGAGCCGTTACATCCGTATTCTTACTTTCAGAGGAGCATACCGAAAAGTGGTCTTATTTTTGCTCGAACTCACTGTGCATAATGAATAGAAATCCCTGATATCAGAAGACTGAAACGTGACACCAAAGTCCGCGGGAAATACTTCCTAGAAGCGCGGCGTGAGATCTGTGTATCATTTTCATCGAGTCCTAGTTCCATACAAGACTTGATCTCGCCAAAATCTCCTTCATTTGGTAGGTTTCAGCTTCCAGAAAGTGTCAAAAGCACCAAGCTTTTCGGAATCATGCTTATCTTTACGCCACTGGAATCGTGGCTTGTCGCTTCTTGGCATGTCAATCTATTCAGGAAGGCGACGATACTCAAGGGGGGTATCAGAAGTATCTGTGAGAATCAAACGATGATGCTTGGGTGGCCTGGGCATCTTCTTGGTCTTTTTTACACTAAAATTCATTGTAAGTAGGGGAGAGACGACACAATTGGGAGTAGCTCACACATGTTGTTTACTTCTTACCATACTAGTGCTGCGTTCGTAGGAAGATAGAGAGGTATAACATCCATGGCCGGTTAGCATTCCGCAATGTGTGTTTTGAGCCGCTGCGTTAAAAACTTGCTAGCCATCAGTTCGCGTGGGGAACGCTGTCTGGACGAGAGGAGATCCCCTCCCTGGAGTAGATAGTTCGCTCAATAGTACCGTACGGCAAGGCCTTTTCGATACGAATGTGGATGAGTTCTTCGGAATCCAATCTCATCGCTTGCAATTTCGGGCCACTTTATTAAGCTGATCTGCGATCATGGTTCGCCTCACTTCTGTCACCATAATCCTTGCTCATCCCCCTTTCCTCTTCGCTCACCCAGCAGACCCGACAGTCCGAAATATTGGCGGGGGAGAACGGGGTACTCCAGTGACAGCTAAAGATATTGCTGCCGTCGAAGCGGTGATAAATGCAGGGAATTCTTCTGTAGAAACCTTCGATTCGCTCCGTGTAGCTGTTACATCAAACTCTACTGGCCTTGAACCTTGGCCATTAGGTGATATTATGGTCACTATGTGGATGCACGTCATTGTATTGAATAATAACCCGATAGGGGGGATAATTTCACAAACTCGGCTTGAATCACAGCTCAAGGTCTTGGATAATTGCTTTGGTGAAACCTCTGCCCGGACCAGCTTGAGAAGCTTTTATCACAAGATCTCAAGCCCCAAGCCACATCATTTGCCCGTTAAGGTACTAATCTGACGGTGAATCCTGTATGTGAAAGTTCTTTTTATCTTTTTGCCAGAATCTTTTGAAGTTGTCGAACTCTAAGCAGCTGTTTAAATAAACAGAGGCAAACACTTATCCTAGAGCAGTAAGCTAATCTGGTTCTGCGTCCGATTTACCCGTGCATACTGCACTTCGTAACGGCGATTAAAAAACTTCAAACTTGTACTTTTAATATTCTCTAAGAGGTACTATGTTGCGATACGCGCATTTCTCTACCCCAATTGCCCCACTAAGATCCGGAGCATTCAATGTAATCTTGCCTCAGCAGAAAGTTCGACGCCGCTGACAGCAAAACTTGGGAAAACAGCTACGCACGAAGATGGCCATCTGAGGAATTGTCACTTCAAGCAAAAAATCTATGCTAAAATCGAGTGGTGCAAGGGACTGTCTCATACATTCCAAGGCGCGAGCTGCGCGGGAGCCGGAGAATTGATCGCTGATAACCCCTACTCAACTGTCGCCCACCAGAAGCCGCCCGGTTGGGCGAGACAGCAGCCCTGCCGCCGAGAGACTTGACATGAACCTCAACTGCATGGGTCATTTCTACAAGCAAGCAAGCACCACAACCACAAAATCCCAGCCTATCAACCAGCGCAAGAAGAGAAAGAGGAAGATGCGGATCAGAGTTCCTGAAGTTCCTGCTGCGAAGAGCTCACCGCTCTGCACACCAAGCGTATGCTCGACACATGGTAAAGATACCGCACACCGAGAGGATGTAATGCTAACGACTGTCTGCGCGGACTTCGGGCCTCCGGCATCCCGGGGTGTTTGCAGGATTTGCTATCGATTTGTAACCGCTATGCTATGGTTGTGGTGACTGATGTTGCTGTAGTTCCCGATTACGCGGTGTCGGCTTGCTCGGGTGATGTTCTTTCCCGAGTGAGCAGTGCCTGTACTAGCTTGCCAACTCTGTCTAACGCTTGATGTTGTTGCGGATCTGATGCAGCGGATCTTTGGTAGTGGTGTAGTGGTGGGAGCAAAAACAGGAAGGCTCGGGATCTGGTTGAAGATGGTGCGTATTTTCGGAGGGTTGGCTCGTAATGAAGGTTGCCATTTCGTTTCATTTCATGACTATGTGATTTGAGAGCTTTGTTTTGTTGTGAGAACTTTGAGAAATGCTTTTTCTGCAGTAGAATGTATCGTAGCTGCCAACTAACTCGTGTACCTTTTGGTCAGACGGCCGTTGAGGTGGTGTTGATACCGAGCTCGCTTAGAAAGGGGGCTCGCTAAAGCCGATCTTGCACCACGGGCATCACTTCATCGTCAATGACGGCCTCAACATCTTTTCCGTCGCAACACCAAATACCTACGCACAATATAGCACAAGCGCACTTCGTAAAGCACGAGGACGTATACCAAGTGGAAGCAGTCATACCGCGAGATATTGTAAGCTGCAGCTGCGAAAGTCGCTGAACCTTGGATGCATCCCCCAAGGGAAGACTCTTAAGACACCAATTGCACTACCTCTAAGCAAGCAATCACAATCACCTCGATTTCCGAGGTAAGTTGCCGAGCCATCGGATCCTCTTGCCAGCACCTACCATCTCTCCCGCTGAACCTGGCCTCGCGTCCCCAATCATTCCTCCCATTCGCGGTTCCCATCTCCGCAAGTCCAGTCGAAATGCCACGATAGCCAATTTCCGAAGGCAGCGGTAGGTGGTAGTTGAAACGGGCGTCTTGCTCTGGGCGTTGGCGTTCCGGAGCGTGGTAGGCGTATCTGAGCTTGAGCTCAGCCCTCAGGGTGGTTGCTGAAAAAGGGAAAGGAGGAAATCAAGAGGAACTGTTCATGGGCAATGTTTGAGGTTTTGATTGCGCGCTTGGTTGTGACTGGTGGTGGTAGAGGTGGTGATGGGAGACAGGAGGACAGAGTGTAAGGGTGAAGATATGGGCCTCGGCGGCGGGAGGGTCCAGTTTTTTGACAGCGGGTACTGCGATTACTCTTGCTAGTCGGAGGTGTTGATGGGGTACGGGTTATGTGACGCACAGAGAGGCGTGAGTGTCCGGGATTGGAGCTGTCGTTCCGGACGCGGTGGAAGTGGCATTTGGATCACTTACAGAGCGATGGTAGCCGGAACGAGGGGCAAGGGTTACTTGGTCGATGCTTGGGCTGAACATCGAAAACGGGATTAAGTTTTCGGGATCGGATGATCGTTCTACTTGTGTTCAGTGAGTAGGGAAGGAAGGAGTGGATCTTGCGCGGGTCGTCAGGGTGTAGCGTTGTATCAGGAGTTGAAGCTCTGTATCCTCTCCCATTAGGACTTTTGCTGATTCTTTGTGGGCCAGTGCTCAAGATAGGAGCTGTTGGTTACGGTTTTCGATTGCGGTGAGTGTGTCATCTACTGTTTGTTAGAAAAAGTATCAAATTAGGTAATTACAACAAGTCATTGAGAATCAGGCTTACATTTAGTCCTGCCGTATTGCATCTAGGCTCGATAGGGAGGCAAGGATCTTTTTTGCGCATTTGAGTGATCAGTTCGCTGTGACGGGTGCGTATTCCTCATGGTGTCCTCCGGCTCGACAACGGCAGACGGCACAGTTGAGCAGCAGGTAAAGGAATTTGGTCAGCTGTAGGCGGTCGAATGCAACTTTTCGAAAACGGACTCGGATGTAGATAACGGAATTTCTTCCCCATTTGAAATCTCTGAATGACCTCCCGGTACGGCGTGAATTCGTTACGCAATTTCTGGAGCCGTGAATAGATTTAGACTCGATCGTTTGGGCACTTCAGCCCTTCTCGGCCGTTCTACAGATGTCTGAACGGGCGTAAGTCATTCTTTTAGGGTGACTTCATCAAATGTTGCCGATAACTTCACATTGTACGTCGCGTGATGAGTGTTCTGCGTTCTTCTATTCTGCAATCACATAAAGCACTGTCAACCTCTGAGCTCCCGTAGACGGGTCTTTAAGTTAGGTCGACAAATACAAACTCGAGACAGTTTGTAGTAGAAAGCTATTTGAGGAGATTAGAGCAGGCGAATGAAGATCACTGGCCCTTCAAAGACTCATGCGACATGACTTGGTCCACCCTAGCACCAGAAGATGTTCCAAGCACTGCGCCATACATCGCGATATGGCTATTGTAAAAGCAGGCGTAAAAACCATGCAACTATGGCCTCAAATCGGTGGGTAGAAGGGGCTAGGAGATGTTCTGGGAGACCGAAAATCACGCTACAACGTAGGGTAGAGCTATGAGGTGGAGAAGAGCCCTGGATTGTAGTATATAAGGGGGTAGGTCTAATCTTATACCATGGAGGGTAGTAAGATGCAGGACCCACAAGCATAAAATAACCAACTAAAAACACTAGTTCGTGAAGGTCCCAAAATGTTGTCTTTTTAACCGGGATTCAGGAGCTATGATTGCTGAATAAAATCTTGTATATCCGAACGCATCCCGCGTAAGACGCTAGATGGGGATTCCGCAAGCTGCTTGGGCAAGATGCGTGCGGCCTGAGTTAGGTAATATCATCCAAAATCGCATTCTGGCTTGGACAACGACTTGGGTGTATATAGAAATTAAAACAGAATATTAGAGCTGACGAGTAGTAAGGATGAGTAGCAAGAGGGAAACTGTGGAAGCTCGGGGTAGTAGATGCAGGCACAGACGCCGAAGCGCTTTTGTAGATTCAACCGCAGCCTTTGATCAGAGGATGTAACAATCACTCTTTCGGAAGAATGCAGCTGCGGGAATCACAAATGGAGACTATTTGAAGCGCTACATAAAATATCAACAAGGAGAAGCAAAGTGACAAATGTCCTTCCTGAATTTGGAACTCAGATAGTATTAATCTCAAGCAAACCCTTTGTTGACCGTTAGGCAAACAATGCAAGCATGCTTAGCATACCCGGGCAGAACAATACAGATCGTCTTTTCATTTTTGATCGATTCTTCGCTGCTTATTTCCATTCGATAATAGCTGGACTAAACCGTTTCCAAGTGATTTGCAGCCTTTTCACTCCTGCCAGCCGTGCCAGCAATCTTCATACCTCGAGACACTTCACTTGGTTGTTGAGCTTTTATTGATGACTAGCAAAAATATCGATATTAAAACCGCAAGAAGAAGATAGACAAGATCACACGCAATGTATCTTGCATCACGCTGCTTTGACAGGATGTCCCAGCCCAATTCCTGGCCAGGGAGACAGCTGATGGCCACCTGGCTTAGATATGTTTTAAATACTTATAAGCTGCGGCAAGAAACAAGTCAAGCTGAAGGCTAGATGTGTAGCAATTGTGAGGAACGATCGAACAGGCGAACAGTGGCTGTTCATACTAAATTCCGAAAGCAGTGGCCTCGAGTGCACGACGTTCTAAGCGCCAGCTCGCGCTAGTTAATTAAGCGCCGCCAAAAGTTTTAATCGGTCTCCTCCATCTGCTTCAGCCTTCCCAACCCAAGACTCTCTACATTACGATTTTGCCTCGCGTCTTCTGCTTCGATTATCGTTGGACGACACAAGTCTATGCGCAGAATCACGCTGCGCTGCGCACGTCGTACACAAGCTTAAGCCCTGGACGGAGGCAGCGACGCGATCGAGTCGCAGCAATGGAGAGGCCGCGCGAGAGCGAAGGCCGCCCTCGTCGACGATCGCGATCGGTATCTTACGATTCGGAAGAGGAAAGACGTCGACGAAGACGTCGCAAGGAGAGGGAAATGGCCGAGAGAGACGACAGGAAGGACAGAACCGAGGAGGGTCGAAATCAACATCGACGCCGATCACGATCGCGATCGAGGAGCCCCAAGCACGAGTCTTCGCGGCGGAGGGGCCACGAAGAACGCGGATCGAAGCACAAGAGTACACGAGAGCGGTCGCCGTATCGAAGCTCGAAGGACAAAGAAGGGAGGGATGAGAGGGAGGGGTCGGCGACACAGGTTAGTCGGAGGGCTAAGGGGCCTCTTCCGTCACAAGCGTCGTCTTTTCAGGCGGGCGGAAATGCAGATGGGGCTGTTGTTGTTGCAGGCGACGCGGAGAAGCAGATGCCCAATTACAAGCCTACGGGTTTGTTGGCGGCGGCGTCAAATTCGGTCACACAGGCGGATGGATCTGCAATCGCGCTGAAGTATCACGAACCGTCGGAAGCCCGGAAGCCGCCTGCAAAAGACGAGTGGAAGTTGTTTGTTTTCAAGGGACGCGATATCTTGGAGACGATCGATCTCAGTCTGAGGAGTTGCTGGTTGGTAGGCAAGGAGGTGGCTGTGGTCGACATGGCTGCGGAGCATCCGAGTGTGAGCCGGCAGCATGCCGTGATTCAGTTCAGGTACATCGAGAAGAAGAATGAGTACGGAGACAAGACTGGGAGGGTTCGACCATATCTGATCGATTTGGAATCTGCGAATGGGACTTTGTTGAACAAGGAGCAGGTTCCGCCTAGTCGGTATCTGGAGTTGAGGGACAAGGACATGATTCAGTTTGGGCACAGTACGAGGGAATACGTGCTGATGCTGTCCAGGGCTTGAATGGACAGAGGATAAGCCGCTACGACGAGGCTCGATATGAGATTCTACGTCGGCATTACCAGTCCAGTCGCAATCGGCCCTTCGCGGTTTCGCTAGCTTTCACCAAATATACGAACTACTGTTGGGCGTTATCAACCCAAAGTAGGGAGCAATGCTGATGTCCGCCTGCCTCTTGAAAGCTGTCACCGCACTTCAGACTTCGAGGCCTCTCGAGCTCTATGACGAAGTGGCTTGATCTGTCCCGCTGTTCACCGTTGAAGAATGCCACGGCCACGAGGAATCGTCCAATGGCCTTGAGAGCCGGTACTCTATCCACGGACGTCTGTATCCCAATATCGACCTTGCAAAACCTGGGGATCTGTCACACGTGTGTCCAAACGTGTCGGGGGTAAGTGACCGGAGTCATAACGCAAATCGCTCGGTAGTACAGCTACAGCCTGCCCTTAAGGATGAACTCTGGTGTCACTTTAGAGTGCGACCACAAAGCTTATTCCTTCCTCTCGATCGCCAAAGCGTGGTGTTTCTGATATTTTCCGAATCGTGGCTCTCTTAGTTGTTGCCATCCCCTAAGTGGCGCTGCGCCTCTCAAGTTAGACAAGCCACCACGCGAATACCACGCTACCGTTCCCGGCTTCTATTTTGGCTGCAAGAGCTGGCTTCCTGTGCGAGGCCGTCGAGGCTTTTCGCTCGACTGTTACGAGTCTCGACTCCAGGATGTGTGCCCAGCTAGCGGCATGTGGCGCGCAGAGGAGTCTCAGTACGGTGTTTGCGAGAGCCCTGCACTGGCAGCTAGAGCTACAGGCAAGTGCCCAAGCTTCGTGATGATTCCCGACATCACGTACAATCAGTGCTGTCCCATGTAAAGACATGCTCATGTCTTGAAAGTACCGCACACCAGTGTCGCATGTGTGTGAGCCCATCCTCTAGCATGCGAGAGGCACGAGACAGATGTCTTAGCCCCGAATTCAGTCGCAACGGTCTCCCGGCGGTGTTGGTGCTGATGTTGATCTTCGATGGCAGATGCCCACAAGGCTGCTGCCGGCCCTTCGCCCGGTAGTGCAATAGAGGCGCCATGCCCGCAGGAACGCATGCGGAGCGTCCCAGTTCATACGGGTGGCTTGCTGCCGATCCCTGTCGCTCCAGATATCAGCGAGACCCAGCAGGCATGTGGGAGGCCAATGGCAGCTGACCTGCGAGATGCCATCTTCTGTCTTTTCCTTTTCCCTCACACCCTCATCACGATACACTTACCTGTCCCTCGTCGTATGCTGACTCTCTGGAGGCGCACTAGGAGTTCGTGTCCTCCGTGTGACTGGGTGCTCTGCGCGTGCCACCTGCTCACACTGTACCCCATCATCAACTACGTACCCCCTTAGACGCGTAGACGTCTTCCAGCGGATTCTTTCTCGTTCAACAAACCGATCTCCTTGAGCCGTCTTGGTCGAGGGTTCTGTTCGGTGGATCCCGAACCATGACTACTGCACCGCCGTGCCAATACCGCGCATAGATATAAGCTCAGCCGTTCCTGGAGTCTAAAGTCAAAAACAAACAGGACGGAAACAAGCACAAGCATGGTAGGTCAGCTTCCTACGGCTTGTTTGTTTACCTTGGCGCCAGCTTTTAAAAGTACAGTCAGTACCATGGAATAAATGGCTTATCGCTCGCTGCAGGGCTCCGCAATCAACCCCAACGAGATCAAACGCTACGAAGTCACGGAGGTGTACTGTCACCCAGATGCCAAAGTCGACATCGTCTTGGTTCACGGCCTGAACGGCAACCCGAAAAATACTTGGACGGCTCCGAATGGCGTCTTCTGGCCCAGCCAGCTTCTACCGGCGTCGTTAAAGTCGCACCAGGCGCGAATACTGGTATACGGGTATAATGCGGACGTCTACACCTTCGGCGGAGCCAAGAGTGGCCCGAGGTATGTGTTGAGACGACATGGAAGGATGATAGCATCTTGACGGTAGATAGTTCTGACATGATTCACCAACACGCGCAAACCCTTCTCGCAAACCTGGCGCTGGAACGCAAGAGCGAGGAAGTCCAGGAACACCCGATCATATGGGTAGCACACAGCTTAGGAGGGATCCTCGTCAAGCGAGCCCTCGAGCTGTCTTTCGACCTCCAAGGCAATCACGATGACGACCTTCGCTCGATCTTTGTCTCGACTTTCGGGGTCATCTTTCTGGGAACACCTCACACAGGAGCCGACCCGGCTAAATGGGGCATGATGCTCCAAGGCATGGTCAACGCCCTCGTTCCGAAAAAGCTGTTCGAGACGCACTCGCAACTCGTCAAGACGCTGATGAGCAACAACGAGACCCTGCAGAACATCAATCTTCGCTTTCTCGACCTCTACCCGCACCGCCTCCGCGTCTGCATGGTTCACGAGGGCCACCCCACCGATCTCAAAGGCACCAAGCATCTCATCGTCGACCAGACGGCCGCCAGTCCTCAACTTCCCGACGTCCAGTACTTCGGCATCGAGGCCACGCACTCGGGGATGTGTAAGTTTGAGAGCAAGAACTCCCCGGGCTTTACGAATGTCTCGGTCACGCTGCGGTCGTGGGTGCAGGAGTGTCCGGACTTCATCCAGACGAGATGGGAAGGCGAGAGGCTTTTGAGGCGGCAGAAGCGAGAGGACGAAATTGCTCAACTTCAGAGGATGGTGGGTATTTCCTTTCCTATCAGTGCGATGACTGGGTTTGCTAACAATCGGCAGTCGGGATTGTCCCACGGGACTCCTCAGGTGAGTGCCCGAAATACTCCTGGTAGGTCTTACAGTCCGTCTCTCGCTCACCCGCCTGGCTGTCCCTAGGATGACTAGGGTTGAAGTACTGGCTTAGGTCATTTTCATTCTCCGATTGCCGAGTCATTTTGGCGATGCTTTGTTGACACTGAGATCTTGATTTACACTTGATTTGCTGCATCCAATCGGATTCTATGCGCCGTGTTTCTTGCGTTTGTTTTAGTTCGGTTTTTTTGGTGGACAGGGCTGATTCAATATCTTGTAGATCCGGGTTCTGTACATAACTCAATAGTCATTGCAAAATCACCCATCAGCATCCCTCCCGGTTTCACCGAGCCAGACGCCGGCTATTTCATCAAGCCTTCCGGCTTTCGTCCCAACTCCCTCTTCGTCGGTCGCGAATCGGAACTAGACCAAATGCACAAAATGCTGTTTGACAAGAAGAAGCGGGCGGACGGCACCTCCGCAGTCCTGCTGCAGTCCCTCCCAGGAGGAGGCAAAACGCACCTGGCACGCCAATACGTTTACGAGCACAAGGATGACTTTCCCGGCGGCATCTTTTGGCTGCGTGCTAAGAGCGAGACGGAACTCGCGGCCGGTTTCTGGGACATTGCACGCCGAGCGGCGCTACAGCGTGTGGCCGGCGCCGAAGACGCCACCGGCTCCCTCGACGACCCGGAGGAATTCATTCAGATGGTCAAACAGTGGCTCAACAACCGACACGACTGGCTCATGGTGCTGGACGGCATCCGCTTTGCTAACTCGGCCGCCTTGCGCAAGTTCATCCCTGATAGCACGAACACCAGCCTCATCTACACGAGTACGGAGAAGTCGGTCATGGGCGATCACCATTTCATGAACCCGCAGTTGATCAGGCTGCCGCTGCTGTCGGCGAGGGAAGCGCAAACGTTGTTGCTGCTAGAGCTGGGGAGGATGGAGCCGTTTGCGAAGGACGATTTGAAGTACTCGATGGAGCTTGTGCAGTCGATGGGCTTCCTGCCTGTTGTCATTCATGCCGTTGCGAGTAGGCTGAAGACGACGGACGAGCCGCTTTCGAAGGTGAGAAACGGGAATGCATCCGCTCCAATTTCCCTGATCGTTCCCTGATACGACATTTGTTGCTTTGACGCCGTGAACTTGATTTGCTTAACTGATTACTTTGTAGTTCGCCAGGACGTACTCGTCGGAACCTAGACTACGAGGTCTAGGTACCTACATCGCCGTAGTAGAACAGTTGATCAGCATTGGAGCCGAAGAAGCATTAAATCTCATCCACATCATATGCTTCTTCTCCCAACACATCCCCGTAGAGATGATCTCGCTGGGTCTGAAAGCTCTCGACGTGCACGTCAAATCCTCCGAGCCAGTCTCAGGACACTCGCTAAACAACACCTTCAAAATCCTCAACACCTTCGCACTCATTGACCGTAGCGACCACGAGGCCGACATACACTCGTCGCAGAGCTCAAGAGGGAGCTCGGACATGCTTGCAGATAACGTTGACGTGATCCGTCTGCACAGCGTCGTGCAAGGCTTCTTCCTCGACACCTTGCATGGTGACGGCACTCTGTTGCTGTGGCTCGATCGCGCAGTCAGGGTCTTCTGCTGCTCGTACGACATGGCGAACGAGCGGATCTCGCGCAAGCTTCACCAAGGCCTCGTAGAGGACTACAGGTTGTACGAGATCCACGGCATCAAGATCAGAGAGCACCTGACGCGGCACATGTCACGGCGATTGTCGCGAGACAAGAAGGAGATCATAGAGGAAGACGAGGAGATGCTGGATGAAAGGCTGAGGGCCATCAAAGTGGAGATCGCGCGCCGGACTCCGGAATCGTCGCACGTTATTCTGGGAGGCAAGCATGATCAGTTCCAGACTTCGATCTTTGACCGGGCGAGCAGTTCCTCAGATGCGGGTCCCGAGACACCAGGGAAGTTTGATGGTAGTCGTGAGGGAACCACGGCATGGGGGTTGGATATTGAAAAGGAGCAATATGGATCGCCTGCGAGGGTCACCGATGATGCTGACTTCGGTCGTAGTGCGTATTACCCACTTTTGATGCCTGAAGATCCGGGATATGAAAGTGACCGGGAAGGGATGAGGCCCAAGCCATCTCAGCGTGCTGGCACGGAAGAGCCGTGGGAAAGGACCGTCCTACGACCAAGTCGAGCTGAAGGGCTGCCTTTACACCGGACGATCAAGAACCCAGAGAGGCCCAGATACAGAGACACCGGAGCGTACCGTGCCACGAGCGCCATAGATCCTAGGCTGAGTCGTGACTACGCTCAGGGCTACTTGCAGAAAAGTCCAGCGCGAGCTCAGTCGCGCGGCCGGCTGTCTGGACAGTCCAGTGCTGAGGTTTCGCTGGCTCAAATCACGCAGACCAGCCCGCCGCCTGTCCGAGGCGAAGGCATGATCCAGGATCGGCGCCCGTTATCGACCCAGCCGGTGGAGAGAGGTCGTCTCACGTCGAGGCTGCCGTCGTATTCCACCGCCGTGGCTGGACCGACCCGAGACACCGTCGCTGGCCTGAGGGAGCCTGCGTCCCCGATGGATTTTGTGGGCGAGAGTGAGAGCACGGCTTCGACGGAGAGATATCAAGGCTCGGCCATCGAGTCTCTGCAAAGAGTCTTCTCCGTCCGATCGCCTGCATCAGTCATACCGCCGTACCCAGTGACGCCATACATTTCCTCGATGTCAAACAACTACTTCTCGGCGGATAGAGACCTGTCACGCAGTGAAAACGCTCCATCCAGCGTCTACCCACGTCTCGAAGGCCCCCCTCCAGTCGAAGACGCCCTACCCAGCTTTGCCGCGCCAACCCTCCCCGACCGTCCTACTCTTCTACGTCAAGCCGAATCCACCCCGGCGTCGCTCCTAGCCTCTCGCCCCAGCATCAGCGAGACAAACCTGTTCTCCCTCACCTCACCCGACACGGCGCATCCTCGTTCCGGCTCTCCAGGCGACGGCTGGTCCGGCCTAGAGCCATCTCACCAAGGCGGCTATCCCATGTCGCGCGACCCGTCGTGGCAATCGGCAGCTGTACGCTCGACAGGCTCGCTGGAGTTGAAGCTAGAGCGGGAGGAGAGGGGAAAAGAGAGGCGCTCGAGTGTGGCCGCGACGGAGCCGGAACCCAGACTGCCGACGTTCAGTCCACGGATCGCGCCGACGAGCTTCCAGGTCTTTGAGAGCATGCGGCGGCGGGACGAGCTGGAGAATTGGAGCAGCAGGCAGCAGAGACTGCTAGGCTCGGAGTCCCGCGGGGGGAGCCCGGGCCGGGGCGCTGCTAATAGGAGTCCGCGGTTGGATTCGGCGCGAGCGGCGTTGATCGAGAAGTTGGATGATTGGGGTCAGGAGGTGTAAGGTTCCTCTCTCAAGAGTCAACAAATCTCGGCTAACTCCCCAGTCCCAACTCAACACCACCACAGCCCCCAAAGCGCCCCTTCAACCCCACAGCACCCCCCTTCTCCCCCTCTTCCTCCTCCTCCAACTTCACATTCTCGCCCGCCTTCCCGCCTCTCGATCCCGCGCCGTTTGTGTCTAGCCACGGCTCCCTCCCCTCCTCGCCTGCCCTGGCTCCATACTACGCCCAGCCCAAATCCTTCACCTCCTCGCACCCGTACCCTCACCCGTCCTCCAACACGCCCGTCTCGAATTTCCTCTCCCGGCCCAACTCGCCGCCGATGGGGGCGGCTGGTTCCCGCCCGGGTGGTGCCGAGATGAGAAGGGGCGGCAGTCATGGGAGTAATGGCAGTGCGAGCGGCGGCGTGAAGGTCCGAGGGCGGGTCATTGAGTTTGGAGATTATCCCGAGCCGGTGGATCTCGAGACGGCGAGGGAGAGGGTTGTGCGGAGTTGGAGGGAGAGGGAGAGGGCTGCAAGGGGCGAGAGGAGGGATGTCGGGTTGGGGATTGTCGAGAGGGAGTAAGGGGAAAATAGAGGGGGGAGGGGATGTATGAACATATGAAAGGTGCTGAGGGCACTGTGGTCTTTATATTTGGATACTCAAATTTTTCTTTGTGTTCTTTTTTCACAGTTGGCTTGTGTGTGGCTAGCATTCGTCGGCGTTTCTGCTATCTATCTAGCGCGGTTCAGGACGAGGAGAGCCCCTTTGCATTGCAGGTGTATGCTATCAGTTTGTCGTTTCTGGAGCATTGATGGGGCGGAAAACAAAAAATTAAATTTCACCATGGCATGGCATGGCATGGCGCGGTTCGGTACAGCACGGCACGGCATGGCTTAAAGATACTTACTGGTGAGGGAGAAATGAGGTGTGTTTGTTTACATTGGGAATCCCGCGGTGTTTTTGCTCTTGAATCGAAGCGTACCTAGCTAGATACTCTACTCTAGTACACTCAGATGATAATCATGTATCTACGACCTTCCAGATTTCCCATTCTAGATAGAGATTTTTCACCGTCTTATTATCTCGCGGTTGACTCAGTGTCACGGCATCGAACGGTCATGTGGCCAAACAGGTACTGTACTGTACTGTACCTAGGTACCTAGGTAGGTAGTTAGTTACCCTCATGTCTGAATTCTCCCGCGTTTTCTGCTAAATCCACAACACGACAAACTTCTTCCTCTTCAGTATGACAGCGCCCAGTTCAGCGACAAAAATAACGTCGATGGAGCCCGCAGCCACACGACAGGCCCCCCGATGTTGCTTGCATTCAACGTCCATCTGCTCTCTGATTCTAAGGTACAGTACCGTAGAAGCCGCTCGCGCGAGCGGCTTGACGAGGCTCCATACAGCTCGCTCTTCCTGTAAACAAACAACCGCTAGAAAGACACGCAACAGCAGAACGCATCTAGACCCCCACAAGACTTCTACACCCCGACTTCTACTCGCTGGCGCTGGTAGCGCAGGACGAGGAATACGTCATGTCCCCCGCGCAGCAGCAGTCCGTTGATCTCGGTGCAGACTACAGCCGGACAGAGCACACCATCCATCTCTCCACTCCATCGGCAGATGATCGCCGTCGAGTTTTGCTGTTCCCGCGGACAACCTCGTGAATGGCCGCCAGACCGAGTTAGGGCCCGACACTGTGCTCTCTCTCCCCTTCCAGAGTCTGCTCGCCCTCCAATGTGGATGGAGTCAGCGCCAAACGGAAGCTGTGAGTGAGTGATCTTGACTGAGAGGCAAATGGCGGAGCTTGGCTTAAGTTGGTTGGGCCTCTGAGAATTGCAACGCTTGCTGGACAGCATAGATTGATTGATTGATTGATTGATAGGCACAACCTTTGGAGAGCATAAGGTACAGACACACACACAATCCCGAGTAGACAAGCTGGTCTGGATTATCCTAATCAAACCGCCACCCCGAGTGCTTGTCTGCAAACACAAGGTTCTTATCATTTTCAAGCCCTGCCTGGTCCAAATGTGTTTGTAGCTCGCTTACTATATACACTCATACTGTACTGTACTGTACAATCTGCGCAAGAAAAGGGCAGAGGAACAACCAGAAAAAGAGAGAAGAGGCCCGCCCGAACGAATGTCAGACCTACAAACCGGGGCTCATGTTTCGCACCATGCTAACTAACAACTATCGAAAGAGAGCCAGAATCAGAGGTGTTGGTTCTACGGGGTCATAAATAGCGCTTACGAGCAGAAAGCCAGACCAGTTGTAACGACTGTCAGATGTACTTGTGTTGCAGTTCTGGGATCAGGATAGATCGAATGAAAGGAGACGAGGAGCAAGAGCAAGAGACAGCGCGAGTGACAGGCTCCATTTAGGCCGCTGGTAGACATAAAAAAATCCGACCCGGCTAGGAGTGGCAGAAAAGAAGCTTCAGCTTTTGCCAACGTGAGGGATCGCAAGCAGGAGGACCATAACGTCCGTGTTGAAATTCCGTTTTTTATTTTGTAGCGAAAAAAAAATATAACTGTCGCCTGACGAGAGGCTCGATTTGATTGTTGTTTGTTATAAGCATACGTACAAAATCATAACTTCCGTATTGTAAATTCAAATTTGGAAGAAAAATTTAAACGTAAAAATTTTATTGATTCAATGGCGAAAAAAATGTGGGATCGCCCGACGAGAGGCTCGAACTGTTGAATATTAGTGAGGAACCAAACCGAGCAATTGTATGAGAGTGAATCTTACCTCTCAACCTTGGGCTTTTCAAGTATTGTCACTATCCATCAGAGTAACGGAAGCAACATTTGTAAAAGGCCCACGCGCTAACCAATTGTGCCAGCCGGGCGTGTTGTATTTGATGTGGCCAGTATTGGTAGTAAGCTTTATGCTACTTCAAAAAACTGGTACACGTGTGCGTTCGAGTTTGAGGGCTAAGCGAGTCAGTCCCGCCCTGGTGATGCGGGGCGGAAAAATCGACAACGATCAGGAAAGACTTGAGAAGCAAAATTCTGTGAAATCTTTTCACATAAAGGAAAGTCGCAAATCAAGCCAGTTTGCGTCGTGAGAAATTAAAATGTGTGCCTTGAATCGGTGTTGGGTTGAGTAAATGACTTTGTGCCAGAATGGATACTCGTTGATATGCCAGTTTTTCTCAGCTTGATCGATTGCTCGCTTTGGATTGTTGTTAATTGCCAATCAGTCTCGCTTGATTCCAATCTTTTGTTAATGTCTAATCAGCTTGTTCGACTAATTCTTATTGTACACGATCGCTTTCTTTTTGGCTTTAGATGATGATGATGATGATGATGATGATGATGATGATATTGTTTAACGTTAGGAGGGGCAAAGCCACCTCAGCCCCCCGTAGGGCATGTAAGACGTGCTAAGCTGGTGATTTTTATATATAAGAGACCCTCGAAAAAGCAGTTATATAAAAGAACTGTTTGGTTAATAAGCCCGCTATTTGGGCCCTTCCCCAACAGGCGGGATGGTTCTCCATGGTGTTTGTGAAGTTGACTTCAGATGCGAGTATCAATTATTACAGTCACGAATCACTCCGAGCTGTAGAAGCTTCTCGTTTCTAGTTTTCAGTCTATATAATACCGACACTCCTCACCTGTATGTAGTCCCAAGTCAAGCAAGCAAAGCACAGTAGACACATAGTATCTTATACTACAAAACTCTGATATCCGTTGTTCCCCATAACTCCTCCATTCCACATGAATTTTCCAAGCTCCGATGTACAAGAGCGTGGCGTACACTGGTCTTGTGCAAGCTCTCTTGCTTGTACCTCATTACACGAAAACTACCTACCCTCCTATCCACCCATCCCGAGCAGTAACATAAAAGCCACACCCTGAAACGCTGCAGCGCTCAAGATTACGGAAGTGCCGAGCACGCCTTCTTCTACTCCTGGTCGACGTACTGTACATTCCCAGAGCTAGCACGGTCTGCCACCGACAAAGTTGCAGACCGACAACCACACCGAACCATATGCATGGCGATCCAAAGGAAGGCAGGATTGGTATCGCAGAAGCCATGGATAAGGAGACCTTGGGGAGAGGTCTGCAGATGTGGTGTGCACGTGATATGTACACGTGCATGAATGAGCATCAACAGTTCACAGATCGGCTACGAAGTGTTCTTTGGCAATGAGGACAAGCTTGAGAACTTATTCAAAATGAGAGGCAGCCTTATTGCAGCAAATTCCACGATGTGGGAGTACCCATAGGCGTCACGTGGGTATCAGGTGACAGGGATCACGAGTTGAAGCTCGTGCACTGCGCCAGCGGCCCAATTCAAGAACCCAGGCCAGAAGGAGATCGTGGAATTGAATAAACGACTGCAATGGATGATAGACAACCAGGACCGAGGGCTGACTTACATACCCCTCGATCTCAATCGCCTGAAGCTATACGTCTTTGTGGACGGTTCGTTTGCGAATAACGAAGATCTGAGTAGCCAGATTGGCTATGTGAAAGCTATTGGCAATGAAGATATATCGTTTGAGAACGACGACTTCTTCGTACAAAGCAATATCATTCACTTCAGCTCTACCAAAAGCCGACGTGTTACAAGAAGCGTGCTAGCAAGCGAAATCTTGGGAATGGTAGCTGGCGCCGACCTAGCAATTGCAATTGCTATTACCTTGGAACAAATCACTTAACAACTTAGTCTACCGAGGATCCCACTCACTGATTGTATGCACGGATTCCTGTTTATTGTACGAATGTTTAGTGAACTTGGTGTTGCTAGATTAAGTGTCACGTGTTGCTCACATGACTGGTTGCCAAAACGACCAGTTCCCGAGTACCGTGCACGCCCTATAAAGGCGCACACCACACCTAGAATACTACTACAAATCAACCAACCCTATCGTGTGCACTTATTGCTCCCTCTGCCTACTGGTCAAGATACTAGCAATACTTGGAACTACCAAGGAGAAGAGGCTAATGGTCGACGTTATGGCGCTTCGCCAATCATACGAAAGACGAGGAATAGCTGAAATTCGATGGATAAATGGCAAGAATAACCTGGCAGACGCTGTGTATGACGGAGGCAGTTCCGAACAAAGCGTTTACAACGTTTATTTTGTACCGATTCGCATTCCTTGTATGAATGCCTAGTCAAATTGGGTACAACTAAAGAAAAGAGACTCATGATTGACATCATGGCATTGCGTCAAAGCTACGAAAAGAGAGAATTGGCTGAAGTCAGATGGATTGATGGGCACGATAATCCAGCTGACGCAATGACAAAATCGACCCCTAATAAGGCTCTCACGACATTCATCAACAGCAATGAGATTGAGGTACGAGTGGAAGGCTGGGTGGAGAGATGATAAGGTTACTTTGTACAATATTTGAATTGTTTTGGCTCGCTGACAGAGGCACCCCTTTAAAAAGAGTTGCCAGTGTGGAATATGGGTCACGTGGACACACTTGTTAACGTGACTGCGCCAAGCCCACGTTAGGCTGCAGGCCCATCTAAAGTAGATTATTGAACCCCCCTTGGTGAAACCACAGTATTTGCAGAAGTGGTGTGCACGTGATATATTCACGTGCATGAGCATCGACACCAAAACCCAAAAGACTACTTCCGGACCCCTGTGATACCAGCAGCCTGGAACTGGTAGCATGGACCATAAGCAGATCACGACTGCATCACTGTGGGGATACCCCAGTCGAGGGTCATGCACAAGTCACATGACATCAAGATCACGTGGTGCCGTACTAGCGTATGCGCACCACTACCCCGTATTCTTGCACTCGCACACCTAGTAGAAAGCATACAGATTCCACACCCAACGATTCAAGACTCGTCTTTACTGGATCCCCCCCCAAGCCGTGATACAGTACCAATCGTTGCTGTGGCCAGAAGAAGCCGCCAAGGTCGCCGGCAAGCTACAAAAAAGGAGCGACTGGCTATGCAAATGAAAGGAAGGGCCTTAGGAAAATGACCTCTTTTTTTTTTTTTCTTTTGGAGAACTTGCGAGGACTCGCTGAGAACGTCGCCAGGAAGACGACGAGGTCACTCCCGCTGGAAAGAAGACACCACGAGCCAGCGGCAACAAGAACGACGTGGCGAGAGGGGTTTTACTATACTGTACGTACGGACTGAGGAATATTAGAAAGACACAAAGTGGAGTTTCGAAAAAAAAAGCTTTTATAAGGCTAGCTGCCACAGTTAACGAGCAAATAATATTGAGGCAAAAGTTGCTTACACTTTCCTGTACGTTTCGTCTGCCTGGAAGATACGACTTTTTATATATAATAAACAAATACATTTCCTTCCATAATAGCGTTACTTTCTTTCCCGCATTTGATACAGGATTTTCAACATTACAACAAGCGCTCACAGCTAGCCTTATCTGTCCCCGGGAGAGAGGTAGAATGATGGACCGGCGTGCTATGAGCTTAGTATCGTCCAGTGGCTCACTCAGCTTAGCAGTACTTCTGCGATCAAGTTCCGAGTACTTTTTGTGCGTAATGATAGTCTTGGTACATGTATTGAGTGGTGAGTACAACCTCGGAAGCTCCATAACACCCTCCTCTCGTAGACGCCTCGCAAATGTTACCCACCCCACGCGTCACGTATCTACACAATTTACATATACAGTCTACAAGTACCTCTTCTCTTGAATCTCCTCATACGCCTGCACCTGATCCCCGACCTTGAAGTCAAACCAGTTGTCAAAGCCCATCCCGCACTCACTCCCCTTCTTCGTCTCCTCTACGTCCTTCTTCAGGTTCTTCAGCGAAGCCAGGGTCCCTAGCCACGATTAGCAAAGTCCGCAATCGAGAGAGCACAACATACCATCAAATATATTCTCCCCGCCCCGCAAGACCCTGATCTTTGCGTTCTTGCTGATCGTCCCGTTGCGCACCTTGCATCCCGCGATCGACTTGTGCTGTCGTCCTTTCACCGTAATCTCAAACACCTGTGCGATGTCCGCTTCACCCAAAACACGGTGCGTGATCAGCGGCGGTAGATGCTTGCTCAGTTCCATCTTGACATCATCAACCAACCGATAGATGACGTTGTGGTTGATGATGCTGACTTTCGCCCGTTCAGCCAAGGCCGCGATGTTGGGCTCGACGTCTGTGTTGAAGTTGATGAGGTGGCCCTTGGCACTTGCAGCATGCTCAATGTCGAATTCGGACAGCTGCCCAACGCCCGAGCGGAGAATGTGAGGCTGGACTTCCTTGTTGCCTAACCCCGATATCTGGTCGATGACTGCTTCGACGGACCCACTGACATCGCCCTTGATAATGAAGTACACCTGTTTTGGCCCAGACGGCGCAGTCGCGTACCTTCTCAGGAGCTTCTGCATTGGCTTCCTTGGCCTCAGCAGCTGCCTCGGCCTCGGCCTTCTCACGGGCTCTCTTTTCGTCAAGCGCCTTGCGATTCTCGTTGATGACATCCATATCTTCGGCGAGTCTGTCGCGCTCTTCTTTCTCGAGTCGGTAATCAACCACGCTCTTGGCCTTGTTCTCGTCAGGGGCTTGGAGAACTTCGTCGCCAGCCAGGGGCTGTTCGCGCCAGCCGTCAATTTCGATGGGCGTCCCAGGACCAGCTTCTTCAATCTCGACGCCGGCTTCGTTACGCAAACAACGAATCCTTGCCCATGTCTTACCCGCAACGATAAAGTCGCCCGGACGCATGGTACCTCTCCGGACAAGTACGGTGGCGACCTTGCCCACAGACTTGATGCTGGCCTCGAGAACCCATCCTTCAGCTGGACCATCTGTCTCGGCTCGCATATCGAGAATTTCAGACAAGGTGACAGCAGCTTCTTCGAGCTCCGGCATGCCCTGGCCGGTTTTACCACTGACACAGACCACTTGGGTATCGCCACCATAATCTTCGACATCGACACCGTGACGAGCTAGGTCTTGCTTCACACGGTCAATATTCGAGTCCTCCTTGTCGATCTTGTTGATAGCGACGATCATTGGTACTCCCGCAGCCTTGGCATGATTGATAGCTTCGATTGTCTGTGGCTTCACGCTGTCGTCTGCCGCAACAACCAAAATAACAATATCGGTGACGTGTGCCCCTCGTTGGCGCATGCTCAGGAAAGCAGCGTGCCCAGGTGTGTCTAAGAAAGTAATGAGCTTGCCAGACGGCATCGGCACGGAAAAGGCTCCAATGTGCTGAGTGATTCCACCATGCTCGGTCGCAGCGACGGAGGATTTTCGTAGGTAATCAAGCAGAGTCGTCTTGCCGTGATCAACATGCCCCATGATCGTGACAACAGGAGGCCTCTGGGGCAATACTGTAGGATCTTCAGGTGGATCTCGTGCCCTCAGGTCGCCCAATGCTCCTCGATCGATGATGGGTTCAAAGTTGTACTCCTGAGCGATAAGCCCAGCATTCTCTGCATTCAAGATGAAGCCGTGACTCGTGTCTTCAAATCCGAGCTCCTCCATCTTCCGGACAAAAACTTCATACCTGACTCTGAGCGCTGCTGCCAGATTCGACACGCTGATGAACTCGGGCAAGAGTATAGGAGTCGGCGCAGCTCGCTTAGCAGCTTTTCTCTCTGCCTTCTCTCGTGCTCGTTGAGCTTTTGCTTCAGCTCGAGCGTAAGCTTCCTCGTTCACGGCTTCAATGTCCTCGTGCTTCACGAAGTGGCCACGTCTCTTGGCCTTGTCTCTGGCTTTGCCTCTAGGATCTTCGTAAGCCGGCTCTGCAGTCTGTCCTCGCCTTTTGCGCTCCTTCGCCGGCCAGGGACTTTCTTCTTCGATCGTCCTCGTGTACTTGTTTTCGCCAACCGGCGCGCCCAAATTCCTACCTGGTACGCTTGAGGACAACGGCTTGTAAGTCACACTAGGCTGCTGTCCCGAACGGATATTTTGCACCTCACCCTGTCGTTCATCGACAGCAGAAGATTGCCGAGAACTGAACGGAAAAGGGTTTGGCTTTCTTGCACCATCGCGGACAGGTGCGAGCGGCGTATAAGTCGCAAATTTCGCTTGCTCCTCCCTCTCTGCGCGGCCTTGAGTGAAATCGATTCCGACGTTATCCTTGCGTTTTCCTTCGGCTTCCCGAGCAGAAGCTCTCCTCAAATGCCCCCAGTTCGACTGCTCCTCCCTCTCTGCGCGGCCTTGAGTGAAATTGATTCCGACATTATCGTTGTGTTTTCCTTCGGCTTCCCGAGCAGGAACTCTCCTCAGATACCCCCAGTTCGACTGCTCTCTTTCGGTAGTATCGGTATTTCGATATTCGTCGTCACTGAGGAAATGTCGTGCCTTTATCGGATTTGTGCCATGATTCCTCGCCTCAAGGTTTCTACCAAAGTCTCTTGGCGCTGCCGCAAATCGCTCCACCCGTGGCAGCGGTATAGGTCTTCCACTGCGGGTTGTGCCTGGTCCATCTCCATACCCTTGGGTGACCTGTCTTGCCTGCGCTTTGGCCTCCTTCGCAAGCATCAAATCGCGGGCTCGCTGCTCATGCGGATCAAGAATCCTGGGGGCACCAGAGAACGGTTCCGCGGGTGTGTGGGCCTGAGGTTCGGTTTGTATTCCAGCCTGAAATCCTTTCGTCGGGGTGTCATGAGATACCGAATCTCGCAGAGACGCAGACTGCTTGTCGGGACCTGAGAGATTCGGTGACGATGGTGCCAACTCGGACGGTTTTGGCGGTACCTCTCCTGGTCTTGAGGTGACACCCACGCCAGGTACATTGCTCCCAGCTTTTCCCCAGCTCGGTCCAACAGGAGGAATCCCAGAACCAGCGCCTACGAACCCCCAACTTGGCCCCAGACCTGGTCCCGTTGGACGGCCCCATGTTGGCTGCGGAATTCTGGAGGCATCATCTTGCGCTGCTGTCGCTTCTCCGGTCGGCTTTGCGACGGGTCGAGAAGATTGGAGGAATCGGCGTTGAACATGGGAGGCTTGACGGGCTTGACCGAGCCTGTGGGCGCAGAAGGCGCACAGCGATGGACAGCGTGTTTCCTAGACCAACATCAGCATTGGAACATACATGGCGTCGTCTATCATACCCGTAGTAGACTGCGGCCTCTCATGTTCTGTCGAATGGTTGAGGAGGGGGAATGCGGCGACAAACTGTTGTCCAGGAACTTTTTGGTCCCATCATTCCTATCACGTGACGACTACCGATAAGCGCGTCTGCGCGTATCTTCTGTTCAACCTCAAACTCAATTCCGATACCACAGTCACGCACGCTCATGATGGCTCCCAAGGCAAAATCAAAGGTGCGAGCCTTCAAGACTACATCCTCGGCTCCAAGACCTCCCCCCTCGCCGTCTTTGGAACCTCCTCAACCCTTCAAACGCGCGCCGGTGTCCCTCAAGCCTTTCCTCTCCGAGCTGGACAAATCGCACATCTACATCACACATATCGATGCGAAACCTGCGGACTTCAAACAAAAAATCTTCCTGGTACCCGTTTTCATGAACATAGCCATAGTTGGACTTCTGATATGGAGAATCAAAACGATTGGGCCATTCTACTTGAAGATATGTCAATCCCTGATGGGAAAGTTCAACGAGACCACAATCGATACGGCGCATTTACCATTCAATGACTCTGTGTGGGAGCTGCTAAAGCGATTCGCGACTTTTATGGTGGACCTACTGCTGTACGTCTTTGTCTGGCCATGGCCAAGGGAATTTTTCGTGGGCAGGCGAATAGGGAACCCGGTGGCATGGAGATTCGCTGTGCGCTTTCGCCCACAGGAGATCATTATACGGCGAAGCAGGAAGTGGGATCTCATGATTGAGGATGCCACGCAGGAAGGAGGTAGGCAGGAGCAGATGCTTGACATTTTGAGGAGGGCAGTAGACCCGATTTGGATGGCTGAGAAGACGGGGTACCTGATGCTCAACAACGAGTGGGACCTGGATTGGAGGACCATGATCGTAGCGACAAAGCTGGTGGACAAGAAGAACCTTTCGCTACAGGACTTTAAAACCACGATTTTGGTGCATAGCGAGGAATTTGGATGGATGGTCATTGAAAGTGGAGCTGCTGGCGGAAGTGTTGCAGAAGAAGAGGGCCGGAGGAAGATTGTGGCGTTCAAGGACGAGTTGACGGCAATGGGCAAGGAAAACCTCTTCTTCAAGTGGATTGAACTGGTGCAATATGAGTCGACGAGACCTGGAGGTTTCACACCTGACCGACAGCTTGAGACGATGGCCAAAGCCAAAGCCATGTTTGAGGCCCAGGAAGTAGACTTCGATCAGTTCTGGGCAAAGGTTGGTGGCATGGAGGGAATGCCAGGAATGGATCAATTGTAGATGGAAGTACACAATTGAGACAAGTTGGCACTTCAGGTACGTCATCCGTCCTGCCGCGCTCTTGTACGCGGCGCCTGAACTGTCTTGGACTGGCTGTCTCTTTCGAGTACTCACTTGTGGAAATACAGAGTCAGGAATTGCTCGCAGCGAAATGGACACAACGGAACCAGTATCCTCCATGTCGAAGACGAGGATTGTGTCAGTCTTATCTGGAGGACATCCCACCAGCGAGAACTACCCGAGCAGCGGAAAGTTAGCATGTTGATCGTGGACATTAAGCCTCGAGTGAGAGAGGGGAGCTGATGATCACGAACACAAACCACAGGAAAGCCTCATAGATGTGCAGGCTACAAGATAGGTAGGTAGGAAATCGATACCCTCGCTAGATTCACGATTCACATCGGCCTTCCGCGATGAGGACATCCGATTTTTATGGTTTCATTCACACGCAGTCTTGCTTAGACCAGTGCAGTAGCTACATCGGCTAAGTACGGATTGAATGCCTGGTTGAAGTATGAGTACTGCTCCAGAGACCGATGTAGCCGCTGAAATCGGACTGCAGCCAACGACTAAAGCCCGTTCCCTCTATCCCCTCTAATAGTCAAGGGAGTATGAGATCCGCTAACATCTCCCCCATCTTAAAAGCATCTTAAGAAGCAACTTAAAAGCACTTTAAAAAGCATCCGAAAAAGCAATTTAAAAAGCAATATTGAAAAGCATTTTAAAAAGCAATCTTGAAAGGCAATCTTGAAAAGCATCCGAAAAAGCATCCGAAAAAGCATCCGAAAAAGCATCCGAAAAAGCATCTTTAAAAGCAACCTCTCCACTCGATACCTCCCTCAACTTCGACCTGCCTATTCCACTTTGCATGCAGCAGAAGCCATGCTTCATCTCAATGGCAGGCGTGCTTCGCTCGCCACACAATGCAGCGCCCACACAATCGTAGACCCTCCCCAAAACCGCCAACACGATGGCTCCGGAACGATCAGCCTTCTTCGCACCGTTCCTGTCGAAGCCTCACGCTGTTCTCAGAACCAGCACGTTTCAGGTAGCGCCTCGGACGTTCCTTGTGTTGTCATCGCATTACTGTATGTACCTACCGTACCTACCTCCTAAGGTAGTCAAGCCACAAGCGAAGATTTAGATTCGAAGCAAACAAACCTCCACAACCGCCCACTCCCTTGCCCTCATCCCTCAATCACAACTCGCGTAAGAATGCTTGCTTACTTTAGACGAAAATCCAAGACTATACTACTTACTGTAGCTGCTCCTGCAGCAGCGATGCCTTAGGTAGGTGGTACTGTATGATCCTACTAGCCAAACAAGCAAGCAAGCAAGCAACTCTACACATCCCATCTATCAACATCTCCTCTCTCTTCCTCTCCATTCCCAGAATCTACGTAGGTTTGCTGGCAGAAAGCGGATTTTGATTTCGTTATTTGGATTCGTGTCGCTTAACAAAGAGGGGCGAGGTCGGGATAGGTAGTCAGCGACCTCTCAACCTCGATCTCAACCTCGACACTGGACTCGAGATTGTGCTTCCAGGTTTCATCCACCCTTTTTCCAAATGCCCAACTCTCAAATGACCCGAGAAGAAGAAAATTGGGGGGAGGGCGGTGATGCGTGGCGTGGATTGAGAAGGAAGCAGTACAGTACGTGTATGTGCCACGCGAGTACCCTAGCCCAGCGGCCCAAAGACCAAAGCAAGCAAGTTCTTTTCTCATCTTGTGCTCAAATCCCAAGGCAAACCGTCAACCATATTTACTTACACTTACTACTGTATGTACACTCACGTATTCCTTCCCTCCCTTCTCTCATTCACAACTTCCAACATCCCATCCGCTCCAGCTAAACCTCGTTCTCAACCCCGTCCTTCAAGATCTCGTCCCTATGCCCCATCTCCTACACCTCCTCGCCTAGACGCAGACCCAAACCCACCAGTCTTCTCCCAGCTCCACTCTTCTCTCTCTGCATCCGATTTCTCAACAAGCCCGCAACAACCTCCCTGAAGTTCTCGCCCAGCTCTCCGCCAACGTCGAAACCCGGGTTCAAAGCTGTGGCGAACACCTGCATGGTCGAGAGGGGAATGTCCAGGATGCGGCAGACGTCTTCAGCTGTTGTGAGGGAGTCCATCTGTTCAGATTTCGTACGTGAGTGAGCTGTTCTGGGGCTTGGAGGATAACGAGAGGAAAATCGCGGAGGGGTTAGAGGGGAGTGAGAGGTTAATGAAACGGTGTAGAGGTGTGGAGGTAAGTGAAGATGTGAAGGTGAGGAACTGGTAGGAGAAGAAGGATCAACTAACCTCTGAAATGAAGGAGGGCTTTATCAGCGCAGAAAAGTGGCTGAAAGCGAAGCGCTGAGCGGGCGTCGCGACTTCCATGACGGAGGATATCTCGGCGTGAGGTGAGGAGGAGGAGGGCTTTTCGAGCACACAGGGAGCTTTTCTCTTGCCGGTCATGATCTCGTGGCAGCTACAACACGTGGAATTAGCAATTGCTTAGCCAGCTGGTTTCGAATCGGGGATGGTTGAAGTGTCTGACGGATATTCAGAGGATAGGCGACTTCTACGGCTTGCGTAGTCAAGAGAGCGGAATCACATCCACGATTCTACCACGGAAACAGGGTAAAGAGGGGACGTACAATGCCTCGTCAAGTGGCTCGATCTCATCTCCAAAGTCCCCCTTCGTCAAGACCACGTGCCATGGGACTCTGCTATTCTCGGCGTCACTAAGAACCTGCTTCACGAATCCGCGGCGCTGGCTCTTGGTGGTCTCATCTTGCTCGACGCCTTCCTCTGGATGGGAATCGAGCAGGCCCTGGTACGCCTTGCCATTCTGCAAGGTAAGTTTGGAGTTTGGCAAATGCCACGAATTCACAATCTCTGCAAACATGGACATCAGAGCAACGCAACTGGTCTTGATCGTAGCATCGTCAGAATCGGGGAGTTTGCAGGCATTTGCGACTGCTTGCTTGAGGTCTTTGAAGACGGCTGAACGCTTGAGGTAGATGCTGACGGCAACGAAATCATCGTGCTCACGGCGGACGCCGGTCTGAGACAGATGGGCCAGGTAGCGTATCACACGCCGATAGGATTCCGTCTGTTTCTCGAGGTGAAGCGGCAGAACAGCTAGTAGGCGAGTCGCTACGGCCTTGCGGTCCACGCCATCCTGCATCATCCGCATGAAAATAGTGATAACTGTTCTCGAGTGGACCAGCTGAATGTTGCGGAGCTTGCAGTAATTGACTAACTCCTGGGTGCGAATTGCCTTGAGGTTTGTCTGGTCTTCGTTTTTGGTGACGACAGCAATGATGACCTTGTCGAGGAGCTTCTCCAGGTTGGCGTGGAAGCTGCCGAGTGGCCATCCGCTGTATGGGTATAAGGCCACGACTTTCTCATACCAGCTCCATGCAACAGGGCATTGGGGGACCTCGAGTCTGGGCTCCAGGCCGAACAATTGCCACACCATTGACATCGGTTGGACTCCACTGCCAGCTGTAGTCAAGAGGTTGCCGAAGAGCCCGCGCATCAGCTTCGTAACGCTGTCTTCGGCATTGACAGTACGTGTCGGGGCAGTCGTTCGCATGCTAGCAAGTCTGGCCATCGCAGCCATCAGCAGCGCACAGTAAAGCTGACCCGTCTCCTTATCGCCCGGTCGCAGATTATGCTCTCTCGATGACACGGCCTGACTGAGAGTATTTCTCATAATGATGCGGAAAGCAGCGATATGCGACTCGTTGCTCTTTTCCATCCATCTCACCTTGAATGGAGACTTGAGATTGACAAACTCATCCCAGCAGACCCAGGCCAGCATCGAACCGGTGCCGCGATCCTTAGAAAGGTACGGAATGGCTAGAATTGGATGGGAAGGACCAAGCTGATGTTTGAGTGGGCCCTCGTGATGGGCTTGCGATTGTTCCATGACAATACCGGCGTCAATTCCTTCCAGAAACAGCACTCGAGAGTCTAGTGCGCAACATGGGAAGGCGTCCAACGATTCCGTCTTGAGTCTTCTTAGTAATTGCTGGTAAGGTAAAGTCTCGATGTTCAGCAGCAGAGTCCCCATCTCAGATGCCTTGGTTTCGAGAAGTCCAGCCATGGTCTCGAACGTCATGGACTTGACCAAATCCACATTGCTCTGGATGGCAGCTTGACGCCGTAAGCGCTGGAGGTCGTGGGCTCGCTTGGAAGAGGTCTGAGCAGAGATCATGTTGCTAAGAAATGAAATAACTGGCTCCAAGGTTTTCTGGATGCCCTTACTTAGCCTTCTGAGGTCGCTCCTAAATCGCGATGCAATTAGCAGTGGCTACAATGGTAGGGGACTTTGAGATTTGTTACCAGCAAGCCTAAGACAATAGAAAAGCGATTTAGTGAGCACTTACAGCATCGTGTTCTTGACCTTGACCGACTCAGGATCATCACGGTCGTGTTCAAGCAGGTAGTTGACGTATTTATTTCTCAGCGGCGACACGAAATTGCCGAATTTGACACCGAGAATGGAGACCAAGTCTCGGGACAAGTTAACGAGGTCCTTTTGGTTCATCAACACCTGCAATTGGGGGACCACCGCAGAGATGTCAGCTCCGAACTGCCCGATTTGGTCAATGGCGGTGTTCTGGAACAGCGCTTTGAGAATCTTTGGCTGAACCCATTGCCCTGAGCTTTGGAGAAGGGCTACTTTGACTTCGGCCAGATTGACTATCCGCTTGACCCTCGGATCCAGGAGAGACTGCAGTCCTACGCTCTCTACGACTGCGGTGACTTCGGCGCCGAAAGATAGCTTCGAAGTATCAAGATGGCTTGGGTCCGCGAGACCTCGGTAGAAGTAGTACTTCTCCATATTCTCCACAAGTACAAGGGATTGAGGACCAGCAAGTGCCGTGACAGCGTTGATGTTCACCAACTCTAACGACCTAACGACATCTGATCCCTCAAGTTGAGGGTCTGGCTGAATGACGAAGACAGCATTAATCCTCAAGGGCGGGGCTAGATTTCTGGCATTGTCGGTCATCCGCTCGTCGGCGAAAATAACAACACTCTTAAGTTGATTGTAATAGTCGTGCAAAGACTGTGTGTCTGGGAATGGCATCTTCTCAGGAACCGTTCCTGTAGCGAGCAACAATGGGCCTTCTAGCTGGGATCCAAGCACGCAAGGGAGCACCACATCGGAGTAAACATCTGAAATCCGAAACTTCTCATTTTTGCGTAAAAAATCCAAGCCTTTTCCGTAGCGTATGAGCTGTGTATTAGAGTTGTTGATGGGTGATCGTAGTCGAGTCTTCTCAGTCACGAATATGACGTTCTCCTTGAAGCTCGCTTGTGAATTGCCAATTAGAGGCGTGGGAAACATCCGGTCAGCTGCAGGAACGGTAGAAGTAGCCGTAGTAGGAGCAGAAATCTTCCACTCAGCACGACAGATAGCTTCAGCGAAGGATGGGCTATCCAAGGAATGTGCTTGACAACACATGTCCACATCCGTAGTTGGCGTCGCCAGGATGGAGCAAATCAGTTCGTCTCTCTCGCGCTTTATGACAAGTGGGGAGCAGATCGTTGCGTTCCCAATTGTGGCAGTATCAAGAGGAATCGGAACAGTGTACAGTACTTTATCAGCATGATTGGCGATCATTACTACCGGGTTACATTCCTTAAATTTCCACAGCTGGGTCGTTTGGTAGCCAGATACGAAGACGGCGTATCCTGCCTCAGAGTTAGCGTTTGAAAATCACGAGATACAAGGAAGGGAAAGGCGCTTGCATACCTCTGCTCTCCATGAATAGCGTCTCACTGGCTCTGATGTGATGCACCACATTCGAGCGCTCGATGATATCTCCGCTGTGTATCAGACCCGGAATACGACCGTTCACCATGTTTTCGAAGCAAACGGTGTTGCACGATTCATCAGCCACGCAGAGATCGTAGTAGCTGGGATGCATCTGCGAAACGGCCAGGATAGCGGGCTTCAAGGGTTCAATCGGGACCTTGAACACCGCACTGGGAGCTTGCTGCACAGTATACTCGTCGTTGAACAGCTGCAGCTCCGTTCCAAATCTCTCCATGCGCTCCTGTAATGTGTTACTCAGCCTATCGAGATCCACGGCATTGAAGAAATGGCTCTCGTCATACTTCGAGATATCGATCTCTTGTATATTCGACTTCGTCTTGTAAAGTAGCAGCTTCTTGGGGCTGTACGCATGCGCTGTTCCGATCGAAGCATCTTTCAGGAAAGCTACGATAGCGGCCTTGCTCGACAGGAGAGGATTGAACACGATCTTTGTGATATTTTCCATGTCCGCGGAGGTCGATCTGGGAAGGGGAAGTCAAGACGGTGGTTTGGCGTTTGTTGAACCAGATAGTAGATGTACGTTGCCGTCGAAGCTTTCCTTTGATTCGAGAATTCGAAGAGTGTAGATGTCTGTCACCTGCGTCCGATTAATACTGTAACTCTGAATACAATCGAAGTGGTTGAAAGAAGATGCCGACTGAAAATAAGGGAGGGTGATTGGTGGGGCAGGAGCTGTTTTAAGGTAGCTGCCCTTTGCAGCAACATACACGTGACTTTAAGTTACCGCAGGTGCCTGGCAACCAATTGCGTATTTCTAAAAGAAAACAAAACAAAACAATAATACCTATTATACCAATAAGGTATTTGTCTAAATCTGGAAATATGGACGATGTTGTATTTAATAATATCGCGGGAGCTTAACGAATATGTTTCAAGTTAATATCATACCGAGTAAACAGATTCAAGAGAGGATAAACCTGCTCTAGAAAAAACCATTTAGTTTTGCACTTTGCCGCCAACCCGCCAGTTTTTCAGATCGGAAATCTTTCAAAACTCAGTTCTTATAAAAAGTACTTGTAGAACATTATAAGTATACGTTGGATTAATTAAATCATTTTTAATATACTAGAAATGCTGTAACAAAAATCCCCTGAGTCTCAGCCCGATAGCCAATCCATGCAGTGAACCCTTGAACAATCTGGCTCTTCAAGCCTTTCCCTTTCGATGCTCCAGACGTGAGAATAACAAGAGATTAAAAAACCCCCAATAGCTAGGCCTTTTTCGACCGAAAAAAAAAAAGGTAAAAGTAGCACAAATCAATACCTTACCAGGTCACGGGGGGATCCTCTATATCTTTTAAGATATTCACACTTGCCAAACACTTGCTCTTCACAGAAAAAACTTCTAATGATCTGGTTGGGTGTTAGAATTTTTTGGTTCTGGTTTAGCGGCGAATACCGCAAAGCCTAAAGTATTTACTTCGTGAGCAGATTGATTTTGTGCGAAATATAATACTTTAACCATAAATCAAGGTTTATTGCTCTACTTTTAGTTCTCGAATAAGGCTGTTATATCTAATAAAAGCATTTTGCAAAATCAATCTATCACGTCGTTATTCCATCTTTTATAGCTTGCAGTGTGTGCAGTATGTGCAGTATGTGCAGTGTGTGCAGTGTGTGCAGTGTGTGCAGTGTTTGCAGTGTTTGTCGTGTCTGCAGTGTCTGCCCTGTTTGCCCTGTTTGCAGTACGTACAGTATCAGCAATCTAAAAACCCTATTTTAACCATACTACATCTTCAATTGTAATTGCACTCCTTTCACAGACCTGGTTTCAAAAAGCAAGAGTGTGCTAATAAACATCAATTCACCCAGCACGAGGCGACAGCCAGCTCCTCTTGTTTCCCATATGGGCAGCATTATCTTATACACTTTACCAACACCAAGCAACGTTCCCAGAGTGCGAGCATTACAGCATAGAAAGCAAAAGCCCGAATGGAATGCTCCTCTCCGGGATCTCCCCATAACGCCTCTGTCGGGGTACTTTCTCTTCCATGCTCCAGATTCCCTGGGACTCTCGAGATCCATTTTCACCGGCTAGCCTTCGCTTCTTTAAACACTTCTCATTTCGCACCCTTTCCGAACTTCGACTTGATCTCCTCCTCACTAAACCTCCTCGTCTTCCTTTTCAGCATCTCGGCAATCTCCAGCTGACTCATGCCAATCTGATCCCCAATCGGCACCAGCTGCTTTGCCAGCTTCATGTAGTTCTTCGTCAGCAGGCGAAACGTGATTTCCAGATAATCTATGTTGTGGAAGACCAGGGCGCCTTCTGTGGAATAGCGTTCCTTGGCTTTGAGAAAAGCGTGGGGGTGGTCGCGCCAGTGGCGGAGAGGATTCAGGTGGTGAGAGGTGTGGTAACCGTCGTTGAAACAAAAGCGGTTGGACTAATGCAGGTTAGCTCAAGATCGTTGAGAGGTGGGTTCTTCAGAAGGGCTATCGGGCTTACGGGTACATCGATCAAGGTAATGCTGGACCTGAAATCCGAGTTCGGCTCCACATCGTCGACCAAAGCATGCTGACCCCAATTGCCAATCATCAACCCGATGCGCATGACGATGAACGGCAGCAAGAGCACGAAAAGCGTGGGCTTGAACTGCCACTTCGCCAGCAGGAAGAGGAAAGCGTACGACCCGAGCTCGGTGCACGTCACCCTGAACGCCAAGTTGTACTTCCCTTTGCTGATGAAGTACTTGGGCAAATCAAACCAGCACAGCAGCAGAAACCGCATCTCATAGTGCAAGAAGCACCAGACAGAGTCTCGCTGGTAGCGGATGGTAGTCGACAAGTCGTCCGGCCCGTTGCCTTCGACGTGGTGGGCCTTGACGTGGTGGTAATAGTACGAATCCCACGTATGTCCCATCAGCGGCTCGAGGATATAAGGAAAAGCCCAGTCGAAAGCATGGTACGGCTTCGCGAGCACCCCGTTGTTGTGAATGTGGTTATGCATCATGAGCGTGAAGCCGCCAGAGTACCACACGGTGACCAGTAGATGCACGATTCCATGCAGGTACGTGAAGTTCCCGCAAAACAGGTACAGCGCGCTGGGTACGGAAGTGAAGAAGTACATCAGGAGGTGAGAAACGAAGACGACGTCGGTCTCGTGACGCACGACGGTGCGCGCCCATGTGACGTATCTTTGGAGGACGGCGAAGCGGATCGAATTGAGGATTTTGTGGTCCGAGCTGGCGAGGTTGCGGTCCCAGGTTGAGCAGATGGTGGGTTGAAAGTCGGGGTGTTTGGTATTGCTCATGTCTTCCAATTGCTTAAGAGAAGGCCGATCCTCGCCGAGGGAGGCGTGGGCGCCGGCCTTGACGTCCAGGATGTCCTTGTAGAGTTCCTCGAGCACGATGTTGTCGGATATAGTGAAGAAGGCTTCATCGGGCCCATTCTCGACGATGGAAGGCTCGGCATTGTTCATGACCGCTGGATAATCACGTTGTTGATGAATCGTGCTGACGCTGCTGCCGAGGAATGGCCCTCTGCAATGGGCCTTCGACCGGGCGATGGAAACTCAAGACGGATGGAGAAGCGATCTCGTTGACGAGCCAAGGAAGATGTTATCGCGAAGGTTGTGCAAGTAAGTAGAAGTCGTCAGAGAAGGAAAAACGGGGGGAGAAGTGCATTTGTTGTTTCAGAGAGGTGGCAGGAGCTGTTCAGGGGCCATATGTTGTTTTAGGGGTCCAATCAACAAGCTCACGAAGCTTGGTACGGGGGCCGTTCGCTTCCGGTACTCAAGCCCGCGGAACGAAAGCTTGATTCTGCGAGGAAGCCCGGGTGTACTGTACGTACAAGCATTACTTAGTATTTACTGGTTATCGATTGATCCCCAAGCGTACAGTCAGTATCTTACCTCTCCGGGGACTACCTTCCAACCTCGCTTACTTTATTTACTTCCGCCTGAGATCCGAAGAACCGAGGATAGTATCGGTGCCGTTCGGCACACGTGATTCATGGACCTTGCACCAAGACCGTGGCACCTTGGCGCCAAGGGATTACAGTGGGGACGGCCTTGCGTAGCGTCAGACTAGCGTTCTCGGCTTTTCGGATAGTTTGTTTACTTTTGCGATGTTTCTTCGGCTCCTAGGTTCGACTGTCAGTGATGGTCCCTGATTCCAAACACGACTGTGACCCTCGACCGCTTGTCGGGGTCCGGGTCGAACCTTAACCAGGGGAAACGCGGAAGCCAGTGTAGTTCTGGTCGGTCGTGCAATCCTCCGGCAGGGCATTTGAACATTCCTTCGATGAGGATTCCGTCTCGTCGCCGACGGTGGCTGACCATCGAGAAACGCCTGAGCGGCTGCAGCATCGGAGAATATCCTGCAGTCGTGCTCCGATTGAAGTACAACCACAACCTGGGATACAGCCGCACGACCATGGGTTGACCAAGCTGCTTCTACAGTACGTACATACGTACGTACCTATGTTACATACTTGCAAGGTAAATAGGGCGATCGAACCTTCTTCTCCACACTACGTAACACAAAATCTTTTTCTATAGCAGTCTGCCCCGAGATGCGAGTACGAAACCAAGCGATGTGTAGTACACGCTATTGAGGATATGTGAAAAGCGTTTGATCCCAGAGCATTCCATGGCTTTTCCCGGACTGGCATTGTGCGGGAGAGATGTTCATCTCCCTTGGATATCACAACCACGACCTTCTCCAGCTCATAGCTGCTCCCATTCATCCAGTGGTGATTTGTTTCTTTCTAGTTTGTTTCCTAGACTCTTTCACCCGCCGACATATATGCGTATCAGTGTGATTTTGTGCCTGCTTTGACATACATAGTACTCGACCTGTACAACGCGGCAGGTCTGATCCTACACACAGGAGCCCATGACCAAGAAAGAGTGTCCGCTCAAAAAGCACTGCATTATGAGACCTCAACAACTTTTCCCCTCCTTTCTGTTCCCAGGCCTCAGGTTCGATTCAACAGACACATATCCATCAGCTCCCCGAGTAGTCAATAACCCCCACCACCAAAGATACGTACATCACCCTACATTCCAACACAAACCGACTAGAGGAAAGCCTCTGCCCCCCTCCCCTTGTCTCCTCGATGCCGTGACCACTCACCCTTCTTGCCAGTCGACCCTCTGCGCCTCACGTCTCGACGACCCCACACCACAACTTCGGTCGTCTCCTCCTCCTCCTCCTCTTGTTCCAACACCCCGGCCAGCTCAAAACCCACACCCTCAAGCAAACCATGCGCCTTTGCACCCACGAATCAGCACCATTCAAACCCCCGCTCAACTACACACGCTCTACCCATTCCCAGAACACGCGTCTCGCTCCTCCCCAACCTTGCATGTGGCGCGTTGTGGCGTCTTGTGGTGAGGGGAGATGTCTCACAGCATGGGATGCCGAGACCGCTGCACGGGGCCCGCGACGAGGTCCGTCACATGTGTGCTGTGCGGCTCACGGCATCTGACCATCTCCGTACCGTACAATACAGTACAGTATGGAGATAGGTTAGGGAGCAAGTCAAGAGATAGCACAGTACTGAACAGCACAGTTGTACTGTAGGTCGTTCCTAGTCAGCCGGGATAGAGGTAGCTGCTGATTTCCCTCCGGCGAGGAGGAGCATCTCCGTCTCGAGAAAGAAGGTTTTCAGAAGAGAGATGTATATCCCTCCCGTCGATGCCGACGCCAACTCGGCCCTTTCATACACCGTTTGTTTCCTTCGAGAAAGGGGTCCTGTTTTCCATCTAAACGTGGAACTGTACGTTCTGTGGGTCTAGGCGTCTTCTTTCTTGTTACATTAGGCTCAGTCTTTTTAGTTATCGAGGCTTGGACGAGGCGAGGCGAGCTGAAGACGTGATCAGAGACGACGACGGCGAGTCTCGAAAAAAGGGTGGTGTGGAATAACGGCTAGCACAAGTCTCTCGTCTGCTTTGTGACTCTGAGGCAGATCACCTCGAAAGGTTCTTGCGGTGCTTTGTTTTGGTCACGTGATGACACAACCAAACCGCGACTGTTGATCACGTCCCTGTCAAGAAGTCGGTAGTGTAAGTCAAAATTGCTGTAATAGAATCGAAGCAAGCAGTTCTCACTTTTAGACACTAAACACTCATGATTGCCAAAATATATATATATATATATATATTTTTTTTTTCAAAAAATTGTAAAGTAAAGAAAAAAAGAGGCGAGCTCCTCCGTAAGCGAATCAACACACATCTGGAGAACCACGGATAGTTCAACTGGGTAAGCATTCCATTCCAATTCCAGGGGATACACACATTGCAAGAAAAGTCCCCACAGGTATCAACATGCAATCCAGCCGCAGCTGAACGTTGAAATACGAATCGCCCACCAGCGCCCGGACGACACCCATCGACTCCCCGACCAACCACGTCGCTACTGACCTACATGAAAACCACCAGGCCGACGAATCCCACAGCGAGCAGCATCTGCATTCCGAGAACATGCGTGGATGCGGACGCGGTAACGTAGATCTGGGTTGCGTTCGGATTGGAGCTGAATCCGGGCGTCTCGACGGCCCTCGGGGCTCCTGATGAGATTCCATCTGCATCTGCATCTGCATCCACGTCTGAGTCTGAAGTCGTAGGAGGTGGCGCTGAACTGGGCCTTTCGGGACTCGACATACCCAGACCAGGACCAGTATCAGGACCAGTACCAGGACCAGTATCAGGACCAGTATCAGGACTAGTACCAGTACCATTACTAACACCAGTGCCAGGACTAGTACCAGTACCATTACCAACACCAGTACCAGGACCAGTACCAGTACCAGTACCAGTACCAGTACCAACACCAGTACCAGGACCAGTACCAGGACCAGTATCAGGACCAGTATCAGGACCAGTACCAGTACCAGTACCAGCATCAGTACCAGGACCAGTATCAGGACCAGTATCAAGACCAGTATCAGGACCAGTACCAGGACCAGTCGGCGATGGCACTTCAACCTCAAGCGAGAAAACGCCCGCAGTCGGACCCTCGTTCAGAGGGACACCGCTGTCCTCACCCTCTCCCACATCGTGATCGGTGCCAGCCTCCGGCCCGCTCGCATCCACTACAGGCACAGCAACAACAGTGGACGCCGTAGCCAGCACCCTCGTCGTCACGCTGCCCTTCCCGCCGCAGGTGTCCGCCAGGTTGGGACACTCGCTTACGGTGTACGTCGTCGTGGCGTACGCGGTGCGCGTCGTGAGCGTTACGGGGCAGAGAGTCGTGCCCAGGGCGAGGGTCTCGGCGCTGGTGAGGTGAGGGGGCGGGACAGTGAGGGCAGGACGTGAGGGTGTGCGTGCGGGTTGAGAGGATGGTCTGGGTGGAGTAGAGGGTAGTGAGGGAGCGGTCGAGTAAACGGGGAAGAGGGAGGGGAGGTTCGTCGAGTATGCGTCTGTTGGTGCGGTGGGGTAGACGGGGACGTCTGGAGGTGCTATCGAGTGATTTCCTGCTGGCAAGGTAGGGTACAGGTGAGCTGTAGATGTAGACGTCCGTGGAGTCGTCTCGTTGCTCCATCTGCTGCTGCTACCGCCGCTGCTGCTGCTGCTGCTGCTGCTCGACGAAGCGTGGCTCGTGGTGTGGTTCCCAGCCAGATTGAAGGTCTGGTTGCCAGCCAGGGCGAAGGGCTTCTCAGCGAGGATGGGAGCAATCGGTGTCTCGAGGAGCCGCTGATACTGCAGGCCTCGGTCGTCCACACCATTGACATAGACCAGGAAGACCTGGCTGGGCACGTTGAGGATGGCGAAGAAGTCGTTCGTCGCCGGATAGCCGACGTCTCCGGATCCAGGCTCCATGGACGCCGTGCTCAGAAGGGCGAAGGACGGGGCGCGGAACGAGAACGTCGCCGTCTTGAACTCGCTGCTCATCTGGGCGGTGGCGCCGATGGCCTGGTTGTATGGTGGTGGACCGCCCAAGGGGTACCATCCCGTATGTCCCGGACGGCCGCCGACGCTGGCGAAGTTAAAGGAGGTGAGTTGGAGCTCGGAGACACCGTCGCTGCTCAGGATGTAGGAGCCGGTTCCAGACAGCGAAACGATGTAGCTTCCGGGGACGGGTGAGGCTATGGTGATGGATATGCTGGAGGAGAATGTGTTCCAGATGACGCCCGGCGAGGATGGAGCGAGCAGCGTGCCATCTGGCTGCGTGACGGTGAGGTTGAAGTCTGTAGCGAGGAGGGCGATGCTCACCCTCGTCGTGTAAGAGTCGACGGGGACGTTGAACGTATCAGTTCCCCCTGCCAGCGAACTTTCGACGCGCAGGATGCTGATGGGATTGGCCGTGATCACATTCTTGAGGAAGGTCGAGATCTTGCTGACATCGGACGTAGGCCCTGTGCGATACTGACCTCCAGTGACGGCACAGATTTCGCTGTATATACGGTCGGCCTGGGAGTCTTGACGCCGTCTCAGCGAGCCGGATCCACCGTCGTCACAGCCGGAGTCGTACTTGAAGATGTTGATGTCGATCTTCTTCTTGTTGGCCTCGGCCGCCATGGCCGTCCACTGAGCCGCATCTTTGGAGGCGGCGTCGGTGAACATGAGGAGCGTCGAACCTGGGTCCATGACCTCGATGGCGTTCATCATTCCAGTGACGGAGAGCTCGGGACAGTCGTCGCCACCGGCCGCGGAGAGACTGTTGATCGCAGACTGGAAAGTGTCGAAGTCGCTGGTCACGGTGACGGGACCGGTGCTTGGGTCGTTGAAGGGAGACACCACGTAGAGGCCTGGTTCGTCGTTGGTGCCGATGAGGGACGTCGCCACCTCGATGGCTTGCGAGCGAACAGTGTCGATGATGCCGCCCATGCTACCCGTGGTGTCGATGGCGAAAGCCAGACTCGGGACCCCGAAGAGCAGACGCAGCAGCTTGTCCGAGTCCAGGGCCTCTCTGAGGTCGTCGAAGTACTGGTTCGTGGCCGCGGTGGCCATGCTCGCAGCAGGCGTGTGCAGGTCGGCGTGGGGAGACCAGACACAGTTCAAGCTGTCCTTGTTGATACCCGGCTTCGTCCCAATCAGGATCCCAACGACTGCCCCCCGAGCATCATCCGTTGGTCCACCTGCGTCCGGTTAGCACAGTACTTTCGCTTCTCTTGATTGCTCAAGAAGCTTCTCCGGGCTACTTGCCGTGGTGGCACTTGTACGCAGGTATGGGAGCACCTCCTAGAGGATGGTCTTCCCCAAAGTAGTATCCACTGGTCAACTTGGAGAAGCCGTTGGTGTTCGCTGCACAGTCATAGCCACCGCACGGCAACGACGTCGTCCCATCCCAGAAAGGAGGCGGCAAGATGTCCAAACAAGCAACACAGGTCTGGTCCGCAAACGTGGCCGAGTACGAGCCCATATCGCGGTTGCGAATGAGATCAGCATTAGGCGTGCTCTTGCCTAACTCTACCCAGTTGCTATGGGCGTAGAAGTCTTGGATGGTGTGGAGCGCCTGTCCGATGTTGTCGCGCGCGACGGACACTTGCGGCTGATCGGCCTTGAGGGCATCGACTGCCTTCTTCTTCAGCTCCTGGATGCGGGTCTGGGCCTCACCGAAGCTCTCGCCGTCGCAGTGGTAGGAGGCAATGTCCTGTACGTCGTCGACCTTGGCGTTGGCGTCGGCAATCTCGTCGCGTGCCTTCTTCATTTGACGGGTGATCTTGGTGAGGCTGGGGAAATAGGACTTTGCCCGGTCTTCGAAGGCCGTCTCGGTGATCTGGACGTGCGAGGTGCCACCATTGCCGAAGACGACTTCTTTCCAGGTCGTGGGGAAGAAGCCATGGACGGGGAGGAGGAGGAGAGATAGAGAAAGGAGGAGCAGTGTGCTAAGCGAGTGTGGTTGAAGCATCTTGAACGAGTGTGGATGTTTGGCGAGACAGGGAAGCGAGACGCACGCTTTGGCCGAGAGAGAGTAGCGATGGCCATGATCTTAAGAGCAAAGCGTGGGGACTCGAGCAAGCCACCAGCTGAAGTTCATGTCACCAATATTCGGGAGATTGGGTGTGATTGTAGGCGTCTTGAGACATAGGTGAACAGCCCTGAAGGCCATGCTCTGCCAAGCCATTCGTACAAGAAAAGATGAACTATTCGAGGAAGGGGATGCACTTCTTCACATCACCCTCGTGGGGGTAGATGCATCAGAGAACCGCAGTATCCAAGATGTCAATTTTGAAGTAGAGGGCTCATGATACCTTCCTTACGCCTGGCACCAACAACTCACCGCGATTCAGCGCTCTTGCGCCAAAACAACATCGATGAAAATAGCATCACGAACCGAGATACAAACCTGCAAGAACCCGTTCCTGCATGCAATATATCGGACCACCGGTCGTTCGTTATACCAAAAATTTCCCTCTGTTACCCAAGATCGAGTCATCTAAAAAGGGGCAACCAAAAAGTCTCCGTCACACCAACGACCACAGAGCATCGTCTCCGTACCTCCCTGGGAGGTCCTAGAACGGGAGTCTATCGATGGCAATCTGCTAGATGTTAATCCATACTACTACAGAGCGACGCCTTCGGGGATTCAGCCTCACGCTCCATCCACCACTTTGCTTTCTAAGGCGGGGAGATTGATGTGAGGAGATGACTGGTGTGCTTCTAGCAGGGCGGATTAGAGGATTGTCACCACCCTGCGCTGGGGACCGGTGAGGATTCGGATGTTGGGAATGGGTTTACTCACGTGTTCGGCTGCGATCGTGTAACTGAAAATCCAAAACATCTCACCGTTGTGCAAGTTGTTGCCAAGTGGCGCTGACTTGCGGGATGTTGATATACGGCCGCAATGCGGCTGCGACTCGACGGGATTCGCAGACCGCTGGGCGGCATAAGACCAGGGCGCGGCTATTTGTTCTTCATGATTGTTCTGCAGGCGTTGAAAGCACTGATTCTTGATGCGTACGAGTGTCTTTCTTTGAGGAAATGATCAGGCGTGGTGAGAAAGAGCTGAGAAGGCGATGCCACCTGGAACAGTTTGACAAATGCATAAGTAGTTCTTGTTGTGGTGTCGTGGAGTGTGTGTTTGGAATCGAGTTCAGGCTTAGACATCAACTTAATCAAAACAGATTTAATCGTAAGAAGGCGCGATTATTACGTTATTATGAAGAGCATTCGAATTGAGCTTTCACGTGCCAGCTGTTGTTATTCTATCCGAAGATCAACGTACTGTAAAGTACAGTAAGCGAGCGTGTGAGCAACAGGGAGAGTCCTGTGAGGAAAGTCAGGAGACACCAAGCTCTTGTCACGATGAGCACTAGTACCTATTAATGACTCGGACAGTGGGTTCAAAATCAGACATCGGGTACTGTACCTAATGTCAAGTGAACCTCGTACTGACAGCACTAAAGTTACACCCAAGAACCATCTTCGCTTCCGTACACCATCCAAACATGACCTTTGAATCAAAAGTGCTAAGCCAAAATATGTTAAGAGTAGGTAGGAAAATATCATCTCTCTTTCGCCTACACGGTAGTCCGAACCAAGCCACATCTCTAACGTAACATCTATCTAGCTATCTTACCCAACTGACCCAAGTTTTCGACCCGCGCCTCGCCTCGCCTCCTCACCGCAGCAGCAGCTAAAAACAAGACTCAGCGGTGCGAGCATCAAACATGGCTTGGGGCGGAGTTGCCGGCGACCTGTTGGGCGCTTCTGATCTCGCTCATCTCATCTTTCTCATCGTTCTCATCTTATCTCATCTTTCTCACGTCCGCGAAACAGGCAGCCTGTGTAACGCTTCCCGTTTATTTGTTTATTTACAACACATATCCGACCACTACTTGTCCCATCACCGCAATATCATATCACCTCCTGTGGACGCGGCGTCCTCTCGCAACTCTACCACGTTCATATATTCTCATTTCCAGATTGTTGCCGCGCGGTCTGTAAATGGTCACGTGTGCTGGCCAACTCACGCCAGCGCCGGTCTCATCTTCCCCTCCACATTCTCCCGACGTCGTCAACAAGAGGCAACACCACGGCAACATCCAAAGATGACTCTCTCCAAACAAACCACTTTTTACGGGTCGCAGGTGGGCGGCAGCGCGACCACGCCCTACCCCTACACCGGCTCGCCCTGGCTTCTCCTGCAGCAGGACATCGCATCGGCCTTCTCGCTCATCCTCCTGCTCCCCTACATCGTCTTCCCGCTCACGCCGCTCGACTCGGGGCCCCTGTGCGAGCTCTACCCCTCGGCCGCCAACCTCTACGACATCTCTCTGCACCTCATCCTCATCGTGCTGCAGCTGCCGTTCGTGCTGAGCGTGCCCTTCTGGGTGCTGTTCCCCGTGTGGTGGGTGCTGATTGGGATTGCGGGGTTTTGGGCTGTGAACGAGGCGATCTGCTATCTGCTGAATGGCAAGGAGACGGAGATCTGGAGTACGGAGGGCTATGCCGAGAGGAAAAGGAAGCATGAGCATGAGCAGTGGATCTTTCTGAATGGCGTTGCGGTCGGGTTCGTGCTCCCCTCGCTTATCTATTGACACCGGAGACGACCACCAATCTAACAAGAACAGGCACAACTGGCTACAGAACAACGTCGACCGGCTCGCTCTGACATTCGGGCGCCCAGTATTGGGAGTCCACAACCGCACGTCGGTCTCCCTCTCTTCTCTTCTCGTCGTTCTCGTCTTCTCCCGAAATGCTGAAGATCTCTCTAGGAACGGCGTCATCTTCGACGTGATCCAATGCCTCATCCAGCGCAACTTCACCTACGCCACGCAAGATGTGCGCGACGGCTACCGCGTCATCAAGCGCATGCTCTACGACCCGCGCCGGAGCAAGGTCGTCTTCATCCTGCACTCGCAGGGCGGCATCGAGGGCGGCATGATCATCGACTGGCTTTTGCAGGAGGTGCCCCAGGACCTGCTCGCAAAGCTGGAGGTCTACACCTTCGGCAACGCCGCGAACCACTTCAACAACCCTCACCTGCACCTCGTGAGTCAACACGCCGCCCTGAGCCAGAACCGCTCAGGTGGGCACGGCACGATCGAGACCATCACTTCGGTAAAGTACCGCGAGTCTCTTCCCAGCCGCAACGGGAACGGCAAGATGACAGTCCCAACGATCAGAACGGAGGCGAGTCGTCAGAAATCTCCCTCCGGCAAGACGATCCGCTACATCGAGCACTACGCCCACACGCTGGACTTTGTCGCCCGCTGGGGCGTCCTGAACTTCACCTCGCCATCTCACTCACCCCCGTCCGTAGCCCCCCGCTTCATGGGCCGCGTCTTCGAGCGCGAGGGCAAAGGCCATCAGATGAACATGCACTACCTGGACGCCATGTTCCCGCTTGCTCGTGCTCCTCGCCCATCCTCACCCCCCTCTTCGCCCCCTTTAACCGCACCCTCCCCGAACCCCCCCTCGACACCCACCTCTGTCTCCATAACAGGCCTCCTAGCCTCCCTAACAACCTACCTCACCCTCCTCCTCCAAAATCTTCTCGCACTGCTCCTGAAAGGCTCAACACAGGCTCACAAGGAGCGGGGCGGCATAGCGAACACGGGTTTCCTGGGCTGTGCCGATCCGCCGGCGCCAGACGCATTCATGAACTCCCCGCTTGGACTGGATGCCGGCTGTGGGTCTAGTTCTGGCGTGAGTGAGAAGGGGAGCGGGAGCGGAAAGCGGGATCGCAGGACGGTGGATGCGGGCGCGAGACGCGAGAGCATGGAGGTTTCGTTCCGGGGGACGCATGCGGTCGGCGCTTCTGCCGCTCAAGCGCTGGGTCGTGATGGCGAGAGGGGGAGTGCCGCGGGCGGGCGCGAGGCAGACGACGGCACGATGAGCGAGGACGAGGACGAGGCCGCAGGAGGCGAGAGCAGAAGTGGAACTGGAAGCCGAGGCGGGAGCCGCACGTCGGACGCCCTCGACGTCGAGGAGGAAGAGGTCGAGACCGAAGTCTGGCTCTGGGGCACGAGTCCCATCACCCCCTCCACGAGCACGCGCTTGGAGATGTCCGCTTTCCACGAGCACATCCGCAGCTCCAACAGCCGCGCCACTGGCGCTGGCAGCGACCACCCCAACGAACGGACACCGAATCCAGGGGAAAGCGAACCTCAGCTCCTCGCGGAGAATGAGGAGAGGAGTATGAGAGCGGGAGATAGAGGGCAGAGACAGAGAGAGAGACACTTCAAGGTCAAGGATATGAGTCGTCTGTGGCTGTATCGCAATGGGCGGAGTCCTGAGGAGGAGGAGGGGGAGGAGGGGGAGGAGATGGGGGTTAGAAGGGTTGTGAGAGTGGGTACTATCTAGTAGCTGATTGAATCGCACCTCGGGCTCGAACCAAGACTGGAACTGGAATGCGAAGGCGAATCCGAACTCGAGCTGGGAATTGGGTTCGAATTGGAATGAAGGGAAGCGTTCGGACTAGATAAAGCGCTCAGCTGGCGGCGTTTGGTCCTAACAAAGCTTTGGGTCCCTGATGCCTAGGTATCTAGGTGGCCGGGTGGAAGCTGATACACATATATCCCCTGCGCCGACTACGCCAACTCCCCTTTCACAGCCACGCACACCGGACATCCATCACGGATACGATCCCTCAGCAGCCTGGCGTGCGTCACCTTGGCACCGACACCATGCGTGCCGGCCTCTTCCACCTTCCATTCTCCGTCCCCATCGGCATTTCCATCCAACGCCTCCTCATCCTCCGGCGGCGTCAGGGGCCTCTCCTCGCCTACACCCCCGAACTTAAGCAGGTGACTCAAGTGAAAGACGTGGCCGCACGCAAATCCAACCAGGGTCTCCATCTCCTGGGCCGAGAAGGGGTTGCGGCAGCCAACACAATGGCCCGGCTCGGGCGGCGCCGGGGCCGTGGCGGCGTCGGCGAACTCGCGTGCGGCTATCTTGGATGAGGCTACGCCGTCCGTGTTGGTTGGGACGTCGGAGGCCTCGACGTCGAGGTGGTCGTCTGGCTTGCGGATAACGTCGAACTTGACGCCCTTACGCTGCCCGGAGCGCAGCGTCGTCTGCGCGAGCGCCACCTCGCCGCGGAGAACACGCGCCACGCCCGACGAGATGCTGTGCTGCAGCTCGTACTCCTTGATCATGCGGCCCAGACCTTCGCGGAGGCCCTCGATCTCCAGACCCTCGGGGATGCGCCGCACGAGCGTGATGGGGTCGATGGCGGTGCCGACCTGCTCGAGCAGGCCGCGGATGAAGCGCGGCTTGTCCATCGAGTAGTCAAGCAGGTTATCCCACAAGTCGGCGTCGTCTTGGGCCTTGCAGAAGGAAATGGCTTGGGAGACGTCGTTGAGACGCTCGATAATGAGGAGAAGAGCGCGTTTGGGCTGCCCGGTTTTGGAGTAGAGGTAGACTAGTTCGGGAATGTACTCGCGATCTTCGCATTCTTGCGTGGCCTGGTGGTGGTATTAGTGAGATGTTAATGTGGGGTGGGTTCGGAGGTGGGAAGCGTACAGTTTCAAAGGTGTAGAAGGTAGAGGATTTGAGGAAGTCCATGAGGAGGTCCCGGTCGTAGAGGGCGAAGAGGTGGACGGCGAGATCGGCGAGGTCGTCGACCAGAGACTTGCTTTCAGCGAGCAGCCTTTCTCGTGTCTCGCCCTGGTGTTCTTCAATGCCATCGCCTTTCCACAGGGACTTGACGTAGAAGAACAAGTACAGCGTCATGTTCTTCTCCTGCAACTGGCTGACGACGACCTGCGGACTAACGAGACCATGCTGAGCCTCGTCCACTAGCATCGAGACGGCCTCCGAGGTGAGTTCTTGCAGCTCGTCGATCGACGCGCTGCGTTTCTGTTCCTTGGAGACCCGCAGCAGGATCAAGCCGGGGATATCGTCAGCGACGGCATCGACCAGGTGGTACTCTTTGATTAGCGACATGGCCGTGTCGGCGTCTTGCAGTCGTATGTAGCATTTCAACGCCTCGCGTGGCCGTCCAGCGGCCACGTGAAGCTTCCCCAGACTCTCCATGACGATTCGCCAGTCTCTGCCGACTTCGCCGTCTTCGACGCTGTCTTCGCGGAGGTCGCGATACTTGATCTGGTTCTCCAGCACGGTCGTGACGCTCTTGATGTCGAAGAGATCGGGAGACCATTTCTCCAACAGCTCTCTGATCCTGGGCCGGTTCCGAGCAGCGTAGTGGCCCAAGATGACCTCGAAGATCTCGGACTTCAAGGGCGGGTTCATCTGCGTCGTCGGGATGTAGTTGGTAATTTCATCGAACTTTCTGGCGCCAACGAAAGTGTAGACGTACTCCTCCCATTGCTGAGCGGTACCAAGGACCCTGCCACACACTTTGCCGGCGCCAGCCCAGTCGCCGGCTTTGATCAGCTGCTGGATCCAGAGCTCTCCAATGCGGCGCTTCTCTTTCTCGACCGAGGAGTTGATCAATTTGCTGGCAGAGTTGACCGTCGAGACATCATCGTAGAAGTCGTCACTGTGCTGGCTGTTCTCTGGGAGACCAGGTCCAATCTCGGCAAGCTTCTCTGCAGACGCAGAAATGACCTCGGGGTGCTCGTCTATCAACTCCCATGCTTCTTGGTTCTTCTCATGGTCCAGGAGCCACGAAAGATGGTCTGAGAGATCTCGCTTGGTTGCCAATATGCAGTCGTAGGGACTGTGAATGAAGATTTTCATGCCTGGCACGGTAATGTGTGGATGGGACGAAGGCTGGCCCGGTTTGGCCCGAGCACTGGTCCCAACACTCTGCTTCGTGTCGGATTCTTTGCTACCATTGCTTCGTACACTTGTGCTCGAACTCAGCAGCGTAGTCGCGTTGATGGTGGCATTCCACATGCCACTGCCCATGCCCGCCAGAGCTTCCAAGGTTCCTCGCGACGACTGGGCGACGGGTGCAGCTCGTGCAGCGGGCAGGACACCGAGATGGTAGTCAGTAGCTGATAGTCTTTCGAATCGACTGACAGTAAGAGTGTCCGTATCGACCTCCTGGGACGAATTCAGATCGATGAGCCGGAGCTCAGGTGACTTGGCATTGTGTCGACGACGAATGCCGCCTCGAGGCTCGCTGCCCGAAGAGGTGTTTGATGCGTTCGACTTGTGTCCTTTGGGCGTGGACTCTTCCTCATCCTCGCCGCCGGGCGTAACATAAGCAAGTACAAGAAGCAAAGTTGGGGTATATAACGACAATCCAGAAATGATGCAATCCATGCGTAAACTAGATGGTCAGCTCATCAATCCCACAAGCATCGGGGGGTCCTCACATTTTGATAATCTCCGGCCTTCCAACCGACCTTTCTCCAATGTTTTTACCAACGCCAACGCCCCCAGGATGCACATTGATGATCCACACCGTGCCTCCCCATCCCACAACCAGCTTTTCAATACGCTGACCGGCCTTCGATGCTTGTTGTTTCACTTTCGCGGTAGCCGGAGATGCGACGGACATTTCACGAGCCCGGTCATCCTCGTCGGTCTCCAGGCTCTTCTCGTCAACCCACTCTGCCCGGCCTTTCCAGACGCTCGCCATCTCCTCCCATCCGTTATCCTGGGGCCGGTCAACATGGCCTATCCTTTTCCAGGCCGCGTCGAGATCGGCACTATCTAGATGTAGATGTGTCCGCATGATCTTGACCCCATGTTCGTTGATCCAGACCACGTACTTCCCTGAGAGTGACCATTTGATAGTACTGATAGTACCTTCGCCCGAATGGAGTACAGTATCTTTGCCCGCATTGCCCCCGAGCCCAATGGCCCCTAGCCAGCCCGACGCAGTAGCCGCAGCAGTGCCTGTAGTCGTCGATTGTGAAGCGCCAGCCTTGCCACCAACCGTGAGAACCAGATTCCCCGCCAGGCCCCCAGATATGTATGTCCGGTCGTTCTTGTAGTCGGGCGAGATAGCTACAGCTTGTACTGGCCTTCCGAAGTTTCTGAGTTGGACATCCTTCACATCGACTAGCGACTGCACGCAGACGTTTCCATCGATCGAAGAAGTCGCAATATATATGGCGTTCGAGGGTGTATTCGCAATGACATGTGCTGTTCGGGGTCCACGCGGCGAGGACATAGAGAGTTCGGACGCTATTGACGGGGTTCTTCGTGGGGTTTGCGCTTGAGAGACCACTCGACTGACTGCTTCTGGGACTGGATTGGCCCTCGGTGGAGGGAATGGAGAGATGGATATGCTCGAGGTGGAGGCGGTATGAGCCCGGTATGCTCGCAGTAGCTGGAAGGAAGGCAGCGATAAGACGTGCTTGAGGGATTATTAGTTGTGTACATGAGATTTATCGAGGAGTTGGCTTACGATGTTTCCATTATGGGTTCCAATGATCTGTACACGATTCAGCGAAATGCCCATCATCCACCCCGCCCTCAACATACCATCTTGTCGCCCGCAACGGCGAAGCAGCTTGTAGCGTCTCCATTCCGATATACCGGTGCCAGACTGCTCGTCAAGCGGGCGTATTTCAGCTTGGGTTCGTCGTCCTCGTCGTCGTCCTCATCGTCTTCGCCGTCGCTCTCCTCCTCGCTGTCGTCCGCACTCTCGTCGTCGACTGCATGCTCTTCATCCCGTTTCTTTTCCTTTCCCTCTGCATTTTGGGCATTGCCCTGATCCGTCGACTCTGCGGCCATGGCGGCGCGCTCTGCTGATCATATCTGGTGGTTGGGAGAAAGTGTTCTGCGACGACGCGTACGAGGTTGACGACGTCAGTGAAGTTGGGAGCTTAGCCGCGCTCGGTCACGTCCTGTTGACCGCAACTTTTATGTCCACGACTACCCCTTCGACGACCTCTGCGAATACTCCAGTCAAGCTTCACACAGGCTATGCAGAGCTTCGGTCGACAGTTCTGTGCGCCTGTAGCCCGGCGACTTCTCACAGATGGAAATTTGCGACTTGAGCCGCTGAAATGGCACAGTGCCCTGGCAACAGCAGGAGTTCTACGAAAGCGCAACTACCTCTCCTCAAAGGCGACTCTACAACAAGAACAGCCCACCAGCATAGATCCCGCGAAGGATTTCCCGCCTCGGCGGAAAAGGAAACCGGTTCGTTCGCCGGCGGGGAAGACATCTCTTCGCAGAGTCGCTGTAGAGGCCCAGCGGTCGCGGGAGAGCGCGACCAAACGCCAAAATGTGGTTGGAGAGGACGCCAGAAGCAATAGGGTCACGGCGGTCTCGGTGGCAGATCATTTTGATATGGAGGCCGTGGTGCGGATCCTGAGGTCCCACGGCTTTTCCATCGACCCCGATGCAACCGGCTTCGAGATGGACCAGGTCATTCACACCCGCGGAGTGAACAACGGGGATATCTTCGTCTTTCCCTCCGGCTCGGTGGTGGCATGGGCCTTGTCAGAGGATGTGGTGTCCGACCTGGCAACGAAAACCCTGCTACCAGCTGCGGTCATCCCCCATACCGGACAAGTGGAAATAGAGGATCTGGAATATACAGAGGACCCCAAGCGGGAGAATAGTGGCATCAAAGGAGACGTCATTACCCTTGGAACGAGATCTTGTGCTCAGGCCAACAATACCGAGTTCGCTCTTCTCCTTGGTCCGGCAAGAATGGCAACTAACAGTCCATAGCTCACGTGTAGATACCACTCTTGCAAAGATTGCCTTTTCTTCGGGGCTTGCCAGATCAACAAAGCTCGCTGTACTCGAGACAATGCTGAGCAAATACCTTGAATCAACCCGGACAATACCCCTGATACTTTCTCGGGGTGCGAAGCTCCCGTTCGATAGAAAATTCATGCTGCAAAAGACGGGAGAACTGCTGGAACTCAGAGCTCAGCTGAATCACTATTCCGAACTCACCGACTCCTTACCGGACCTGTTCTGGGACAGCAGACATGAACTGGGCCTGGAGGGCTATTACGACCAGGTGGGACGAGCTTTGGATGTTGGGGTTCGGATCAAAGCACTGAACGAAAAGTTGGACTATGCCCAGGAGATTGCAAGCATCCTCAGACAGACGATGAGCGAGAAACACGGTATCCATCTGGAGTGGATCATCATCATATTGATCGCTGTCGAGGTTGGTTTCGAGCTCCGCCGCCTTTGGAAGGAGAGGCAGGAACGATTGGAAAGAGAACGACTTGGATGAAATCCCGAGGATCTCTGAACTCCTAGCCGTGAATTTCTACGTGGAATTCGAGGGCTGCGATTGGCGCTTTGGAAACTGTGGCATTCGGACGTGGCGTTTACCTAGGAAACCCCGCTCCATTCTTGCATGGTTGGATTTCGCCTCGGCGATCTCAAAATACCAAGTTACAACATCCCCCTGGGAGACTGGCGAGACCTGAAAGATCAAATCTCTACTTGTCAACTCTTCTTGGCACAACATTCTCTGCGTGGCCAAGCGTTGGATGAAGTTCTTCGCCTAACGACTTTCCCTTTCGGTAGTATGTAAGCTGATGTGTTAGATCTCTGCCGACATACTTTCGATGCCCCAACCAGGTTGCTACATGGAGGCAAGCTTTCCGAACACTACCGGACCATTGCTGATCCGCGCGTCTCTCTCTTGTTCAATGTCTCGGACAAAATTCCTGCGGCGCGGGAGGTTGACATTGTCAAGCGACTTTGGCGAAGATGGGGTTTGCCGATCTCAACTCCCGAGAAACAAAGGCACAGTACTATACTGTACAGTACGAGGCATGAGGCACATGTATGGCACCCTTTTGGACCATTTTTACCCCGCATGGCACTACTTATGCGAGATACGATATGTCCCCAAATTTTCAATGCGAAAGCAACCTATTCAAGCAATGTTGGGTCAAAGCGTGTTGTGGAGCTAGCGAAGGAATCGACTTCCCACGAGAGTCATGGAAAGCTGACCAAATTGTATCGGGGTGCAATTTGATTAACCCAGGTCCAGAATTGCAGATTGAGTTCCGGGACTGTTCCGTAAGGTTTGCCAATTTGGGCCTCAATTGGATAAATATTGCCTTCTTTAAGTCAATTGCGGCTCTGCAAACAGTTTTATCAACTTTACGACCTTCAACACTCAAGCAAGTTTTAGCTCTGGATTTTATCTCTTTCTTGTCAAGACTGTCGACGCTGACCATGCACAAGTTTTGGCCTCTGGCCAAGGCGTTAAGTTACATGAACTACGAACCACAGCCGTCTCTCTGCTTCACACCGTACCCGGTTCGAAGGCCATGTCTTTGAAGCCACGTTCTTGGCAACACCCATTCCGTTACTCTGGATTTCGGACCTTGTTCTCCTCGCTGAAGGAGGTGCGCTACGCTATCATTCGTTACTTTACAGTGCCAAGTACCTTCGTCGTGTTACTGTACAGGCGGCACGCTCAAGCTCGATCCAGATCCAGTGATCATGCTGTCCATTCAATCGGAGAACTGTTGTGCTTAGCAGCTGCCAGTGTGCATGATCAAGTTCAAGGAGTCTAAATCCCAGATTTCCCCGCACTGTGCCTCATTTTGACGTAGGGACAAACACTTTTCCACCTCTTCTTACTTCTCATATCTTGTTGCTGAGCTGTGTCACTGCCTCCTCTCCGACATTTCTCTCCCATCACCTCAACTTCCATTCTCGCTATCCCATCATGCCTTCTGATCCCGAGAAAGTGTCCCTTGACTATGTCGAGCGGACAATTTCAGACGAATCCAACGATGCTCGCATTGCCCAGTTCACACCAGACGAGCAGAAAAAAATCATTCGGAAGGTCGATCGCCGTCTTGTTTTGACTCTGGGTGCTTTGTACGCATGCAGTCTTATGGACAGAACGAATCTGGGAGCTGTCAACATTGCGGGGTACGCGCTGACTGTTGTGACTTGCCCACTACCCATGCGCTGACTATGTCGAAGCATGTCGAAAGGCCTCAAACTCAAGGGCGAGCAGTACAACCTCATTGTTCTCATTTTCTTCATCCCGTATGTGCTTTTCCAACCGCCTGCCACTGTTGTGCTACGGAAGATTGGACCGCGGAAATTTCTGACGGCTATTGTTGTACTCTGGGGAGGTATCATGATTGTGAGTATCTTTCTACCTGGACCGAACTGTTCCCACTCTAACGATTCCAGGCATTCGGCTTTGTCAAGAAATGGAAAGAGTTGGTTGGTCTTCGAGTAATCCTTGGTGTTCTGGAGGCCGGCTTCTTCCCAGGCTGCGCTTACCTCCTCTCCACATGGTACACCAGATACGAGCTCCAGAAGCGCAATGCCGTCTTCTACCTCATTGGCAGTATGGCTTCAGCCTGCGGAGGTATTTTGGCCTACGGTGTAATGCAAATGCACGGGCTTGGCAACCTCTCTGGCTGGCGCTGGATCTTCATCGTACGTCCCCCCTTTCATAGCCATCCAGCACTCCTATCTAACAGCGCCCAGATTGAAGGCCTTATGACCTGCGTCCTCGGCATCGCCGGCTACTTCCTTATAGTCGACTTTCCCGAGCATGCGGCCAAGTCCTTCAGATTTCTCAATCAGAAGGAAGCAGAATTCATCGTGGCGCGTATCGAGATTGACCGCCACGACGCCATCCCCGAGCCCTTCTCCATCAAGTCCTACCTCTTGAACGCTCTCGACTCCAAGGTCTGGGGTTTCGCGTTCCTCTTCGGCCTCACGACCACCAACACCTACGCCATTGCCTACTTCCTCCCCGTCATCCTGCGCATCGGCATGGGCTTCAGCATCGCCAAAGCGCAGTGCCTTGTGGCACCGCCGTACGTGGCCGCCGCCATCGTTATGTATTACGCCGCGGCGCTCGGCGACAAGTATCATATGCGGGCGCCGATCATCATCTTCAACGCCTGCCTGGGCCTCGTCGGCCTGCCGCTGCTCGGCTACGCGTCGAACAATGGCGTGCGCTACTTCGGCGTCTTCCTCGCCACTATCGCCTGCAACGCCAACATCCCCGCCGTGCTCACCTATCAGGCCAACAACATCCGCGGGCAGTGGAAGCGCGCCCTGTGCTCCGCGACGCTGGTCGGCTTTGGCGGCATCGGCGGCATTATCGGGAGCACGGTCTTCCGCGAGCAGGATGCGCCGAAGTACGGCCCGGGTATCCTGACGACCATTATCAGTAGCGGGTTGGTGATTGTCATCACGCTGGCGCTGACGCTGAAGTTCCACTTGGCTAATAAGCGGGTAGAGAGGGGTGGGAAGGCTATCGAGGGACAGGAGGGCTTCAGGTATACTTTATAGATAGCTTACGACTTGAGAGGCATGTGGATAGTTGAAACACTTCTCTAGTAGGGACTTGTTCCTGCAAGGTATATATGAGAATTGCCTGCTCTTGGCCCTTGCGTTCTTGGTTGTTCAACTCATGTTCATAAAGCTCTTTTTCACATGGAGGCAATTCACTACCTACCTAGGCAAGGGAGGTAGCAAACCACCTCGCGTACATCACCAACAAAAAGCCCGTTCCTTCCCCAAGTCATCTATCTACCACTTACCGTACACAACAATCTAACAAACATCCCCCCACCCCCTCAACTCGCACCCAACGCACCCAACGCACCCAACGCACCCAACGCACCCAACGCAGCATCAACAGACACCCTCAATACCTATCCAAAACATTGAAAAAGTCAGTGAAACGACACACACGAGAACCAAGCCCCTTTTCAGCACACGACAGACACCATTTCGCAAACGGGCACGCAAGCCGACAATCGCGAGGCGTGTAACGATACCAGAAAACACGATCTCGCGGCAACGGACGAGACCAACTGGGGCAGGAGAGGAGGACGCGAGCTGGGATTGCACATGTACAGCTCGCCAGGACATGTGTTTCCCACAGCAAGACTGGATAAAGGTGGTGTTCTCTCTTGCTTGTTGTTGTTCTTCTCTTCTTGCTGTGTAGATAGAGGTGCAGGCCCGGAAAATGGCAAGGCCGCGAAAGAGAGAGGGGGGGGGGGGAGCGGATGCGAAGGATTTGGAAGTGGGCTCGCTGTGTGGTTTGTTGTTAAGTAAGAGGTTAGATAAAGGAGGGGACGTCGTTTTGAGTTATGGTTGTGCTATCTCGTCTCAAGTGGTGGTGGTCTCGGGTTTTTTGACGTGTTGATGTAGGATTTGATAGGAATTATGCATGGATCAGAAGGAGGCGGACATCCGTGGATGTTGGAGGGATGTGTCAACATGGCACCAGAAAGCAGTCATCATGATCGCGAAATAGCCATGCATCGATCGACTCTGCAGCCGGAGCTGTTTGTTGCCAGACCTGCTTGGTGTTGGCTACTGCCACTTAGCGAAGAATTGATCAAGGCCTACGGTGATCATACAGTCTTGCCATAACCTCAGCTGAGTTAGTTGAAACACAGACAAAGCTGTTTGGCATCATGGCAACTAGAACGCTTACGAGATCTGGGGGAAGAAAGGGACACTTGACGTTCTCCTACTCGCCCCTCTGCTCCTCGATGACCCTCTTCAGCACAGCCGTAGCCTGCTGCGCATCCACTCTCCCCTCTTCATCCAACCTCATCATTTTCCCTAGCAAAAAATTGATCTTCCCCGTCTTCCCCGCCAGGATCTCCGTGACCGTTTTTTCATCCAACACGCTCCTCGCCATGCTCTCCAGCTCATCCTCCGACAACGGCTTAAACCACAATATCTCTCTATCAATAATCGCTTCTGCGCTATCCTCTCTGCCTGCAAGCCCTCCGAGGAAGAGCTTAGACAGGACGTGCTTAGCAGTCTTGCCTGTGATCCGCTTCGAATCTAAGAAGCGGAGGAGGGGCGCGAGACGGCTATGCGGGATGACACAGGAGCCGTCGCTGGTCATACGGAGCGGGTTATTGTCATCGAGGGTCGGGTGGGTGAGGCCGCCCATTTCGTGTAGGACCCAGTTCCCACAGAAGCGGCCGACGGTTTGCAGGTCTTCCTCGGGGGCTCTGTACTCGTCTACGAGGTTGCGGAAGTATTCCACGCGGCCGCCGTCGTTGAGTGAGACCATTGACAAGGCGTCTTTGACTGTGAGTCCGTATTGCTTGACGAGGATGTCAAGTTCCTCGTCAGGAAGGACGCCCAGGGTAGCTTTCAGATGGTCGAGGAGGTCTTGGCCGATGACCACGGGCCCGAGGTCGGGGTCGGGCATGTAGCGGTAGTCGACCTCTCCTTCCTTTCCCCGTAAACGCTTTGTCTCCGTGCTACCAATGGTCCATCCTCGAGTCTCTCCTTCGATCACACCTCCGGATTCGAGAACAGCGATCTGTCGGTCGCGCTCAGCAATGATAGCATCCTCGACGGCCTTGAAGCTGCTCAGGTTCTTGATCTCGGTTCTCTGCCCGAGGCCCTTGACGCCAGCATACTCGTGGCTCTCTTCAGCACCGCGTCTTCTCACCGAGACATTGACATCGGCTCGCAAGCCACCCGATTGCATGCCCAGCACACAAGCATCAACTGCACTCAACAAGATCTGGACTTTGCGAACCAGCGCAGCAGCCGTACTTGGGTGGTGGATCTGAGGCAACGTGATGATCTCTATCAACGGCAGTCCAACGCGATTGAAGTCCAGCCAATGTACATCTCCAGGCTGGGACATCGTCTTGGCAGTATCCTGTTCCATTTGCACCTGCTTGATGCCAATCTTGATCTGCTCGCCATCCTCCTTCGCAATGCCATCGTGCGCGTAGAGGGTAATGTATCCATCTTTCGCGAGGGGTTCATAGTACTGTGTGATCTGGTATCCAGAGGGTTGGTCCCAATGAAAGTAATGCTTGCGGTCGAAGCGGCTCGTCTTCTGGACATCGCAGTTCAGGGCGAGCGCGGCTCGCAGAGCAGGAATCAACGTCTCTTTTTGGAAGATAGGTTGGGAGCCAGGCATCGCGACATCGAACAGGGCCACATGGGTGTTCGGCGCATCGTTGATCGTGGATGCGGCCGAGGAGAAAAGCTTTCGTTCGGTGTTTAACTGGGCATGAATCTCGATGCCCACGGTCAACTCCCACTTGTCCAATGTCTGATTGTCCTTGTTCGACTTCTTCCCGCTTCCCTCTGCCTTCCGCTGCTTTGCTTCGTCTTTCAACTGCTTCCGAAACGCGATCGGAGGGTCTGCAGTGCTTCTTTCGGTGTTTGCTTGTGATGTGTGGTTCCGTAGGCAATACACAGATTGTGCAGCCGGCCGGGCATGTCTCAGACAGCCGCGAGAAGGAAGCTGGCCGCCGAACAAGTATCTACGCAGGATGTTCGGAGAAATGCGAGCCATGGCTCTGGTCAATCGACGGCGGTTTGGTTTGAGACGACGGATATTGGTGTGAGATGATCGGTGGTTGGGAGGGACGAAAGATGCAGATATTTCCCTAATTTCCTGGTACACCAAGGCTTCGCAAGCTTCTGAAGTGTGCGGATTCGACAAAGATTCGGAGAGCCAAGCGCCGAGGAGAGTCGAAGACCATGATCTTGTGCGAGGTCGAGAGGAGCTGCAAAGCAGTCGGTGTTGAGAAAAGTGAGGTTCTACAGTACTGGCCCAAGACGACCCGAACCGTGACTGGACGGCGCTTTGTCGGCCCGGCCCCTGATTGTTTACTCAGCCAAGTAGCCGAGTCTGATTCTCTGCCTCCTGTTTACATCCTCCCTCTACAGTATTCTTCGAGCTCCGAGGTCTCATCACCTCCAATCTCTTTCGAACAATGACAACAACTTACAGTATGTCTTGATCATGATAAAGTCGTTCGTACCACCTCGTTCGAGCAGGCCATCTCACCTGTCCCAGCCCGCCTCCCGGGTTGCATCCTATGTACATACCTGATGAACCCGGTCTGGTCGGTCACACAAGTACGATGTGAATGCTCCAGTACCTTCTCATGCCGATGCTTCTAGCACATTTCACACCTCGAACATCCAGCGATACAGTACATCTGTGTTGAGCACGTCTTGGCCACCTGCCTCCGAGACCGATGGCCAAGTAAGAAGACAGCACGTCGCCCTGCTTAGAGTTTCGTACATTGACTTCTTCTTTTGTCTTTGATATACCTACTAGTGTATTTGATGTCTTATCTTTTCGTCGTCTTTTCCATCCATCAAAAAGTCGGGTCCTCGGACGAAAACCAGCTTGAGCGCGTGGACAATGTGCTGTACGCCCGATCTAGTTTACAGTACTGTACTACAAAAACATCTTCCTCCCAGACGCCATCTTACATCACACCATCTAACAGATTCTATCCACCGCTTAAACTGAAACCCTCTCTCCTTCCTACAACCCCTTCCTCCATATCATATCACCAATCTTATACCGAGTATACACTTACATTCCCGTTCCCGCTCCTACTGTGTTAACCGATCATCCAACAACAAAAGGCATTCTCCTGCCGGCATTCCCAAACATGGCTGTCCTTCAGGGATCCTCATCTTGAGATCCCGGGCCGCAGATCTTTGGCTCTCCAACCCCAGTTCGTCCCCGCGAGACAACAGAACCCCCACTACCGGCCCCTGTCTGCCCCTCGAAACGGACCCAACAGGCCTGACACCGTCGATCAGAGGATAGAGTCGTCATCCTCAGTAAACCAACGTCTACACGTCTAAACCGTACAATACTCCAGATCTTCTCACTCCTGCAACCATGAAAATCTCCGCTCGGTTTGCATCATTCCAATCAGAAACCTCTAGCTTGCAGACTTAGGTTGTCAATTGGACTGCCAAACTTGTGACTCGGTCCAGGTACGCCTGCAGCTTCTGTTACCCGGGGATGTTTGCTTTCTCACTAATAGTGGGCTGCCTTCCCACATTTATCCTGCGGGCACTCGGATAATGTGGGGGAAAGCAAGTGTCCACTGCATCCAAGTGTCCCATCTCAGTTCATGATTTTTTACGATCGCATTTTATATTAAAACACCACCAACGCCAGATATTTAATTATACTAAATTAAATTATAATAAAAGCAAGCAGTTATTTTTAGATTTTGATTTAAAAAATTAAATTTTATTAATAGAAATTAATTTAAACAAGTGTTTTTGTACGCATTTTCAATTTTTTTTCGCTTTTTCGCTTTCAGAAAGCCTATTTACATTTGTTTGCAATTAAAATATTTTATATAATAATTCAGATTAACCTTTTTAATCGGTTATAAGCTATTCGATAATTATAAAAGCTTTATTAAGCTCGCGTTTTATTATATTTCAAGATTTTCGGCAAAAAAAATGCAATTTATTATTTTAAATACGATTTTTTTTTGCTTTGCAACTTTATTGCTTTTATAACCTAAAATCCAAGATTCGTAAGCAGCTTCTTTTACTTATTATACGCTTAAGCAAAAGCTTTTCGTAAAACTAACGGTTTTCTTTTACCTTTTGCCTTTTGTTTTTTACCTTCCGAATATAAATATTATATCGATATTTAAAAGCTGAAAAACATATGTAGAATAGCTAGAAAGCTAAAAAAAAATATAAGCTTTATTTAGTTTTAATAAAAGTATATTGTATTTGTACGATTCGTAGCCGTTTAATTAATACAATTTCTGATTGGAAATGCGTACAAAAACGATTTAAATTACTTTCACTTAATCAAAAATGAATGTTCCGACGTAAAATTAAATATGTTTTCTATAAATTCTATTCGAATACAAGCTGAATTTACTTTTATTCAGTTTTTTATAATTAAATAACTGGCGTTGAAAGTATTTTAATTTAAAATGCGATTATAAGAAATAAAAATTAAAACAAAACATTTCGTTTTAGAACTTTTAATTAATAAAAATGAAACTTTTAACTTATAATTTAATAATAGCTTTCTGTTTTTATTATTTATCAACTTATTATAATTAAGTATCTGGCGTTAATAGTGTTTTGATACAAAATGCGATAATAAAAAATAGAAAATTTAATGAAAATATATAATTTAATAACTTTTTATTAATAAAAATGAAATTTTTAATTTAGAATCTAAAAATAGCTTCCTGCTTTTATTACCTCTCAATTTGGCGTAATTAAATAATAATGTTTTATTATAAAATGCGATCGTAAAAAATCATGAATTGAGATGGGACACTTGGATGCAGTGGGACACTTGCTTTCCCCCACATTATCCGAGTGCCCGCAGGATAAATGTGGGAAGGCAGCCCACTATTAAAGTTTAAACGAAACATCAATCATAACGACGATTTCGCAGTAGTACCTCCATCATGGCAACGAAGTACAGCATACCATCTGTTAAGTCAATTTGTGAAGACTCTTCCGATGATGAAATAAGAGAAGAAGTGAAGAACCGGGACGTTGGTGAAGTCAAACGCCTCGATCCGAGAATCGTCCACGCAGTTGTGAATGAAAACGTGGGCAGAGAGACAGAGCAATCTAGGAGGAAGTACAAATCGGGAAGCAAGCACTCGAAAAGAGAAGCGAGGAATGCTCAGGTTAAAGGAGCTACTGGTTCGTCAAAAAACGGTGAGCATGGGGAGTCACGGCTGCGGCGTCGCCGACGGCACTCAATTCGAGGGTTGGGCTTTACATCTCCGGGTGGAGGAGAAACAACCGAGAGTTACAGATCAATACTGGCAGCCAGGTCTAGATTTACCTCGCCCTCAATGGTGTCGATGATCACCACGCAAACGGCTGTGACCAGCAAGTCAAGCTCGTCCAGTGGTAGCAATTCAACCGTCACGCAAGCATCTGTGACGAAAAGATCAATCTCCCGAAAGAAGCCAGAGGTGGAAGAGGCCGGAGAGAAATCCGATTCGTTAGCTGTGCCAGATCCCCCATATGTTTTTCAATTCTTGGAGAACGATGGATCTCCTCAACCTGAATCCGAGCCGGATGAAGACGAAGAAGAGGATGACGAATCCGAGGCGGAGGAGGAGAAAGAGGGGGGGAATGAGAAGGCTTCCCACTGGCAACAGAAACAGATAGAGGACTCCTGCATCGAGTCTGCGCCGACCCACCAACAACACGCTAGTACATCCTCTTCAGCATCAAGCAGCTTCCACGGAGACGACAATCTCTCCGAGGCAGCAGCAGACATGGACACAGATCGAAGTAGCAGTCCAGAAAGAAGCGAGCGCGGCCACGACTTGGACTTAGACGCACCACCGCCAGCAGACCAGGCACTGGGGAAAGTCGCCTTCCAGATAGCAGCAGCTCAAGAGCGGCAAAAGATTCACGGCTCCACACAGCCGTTCAAGATTCCGAACTTGCCATGCCTGAACACCCAATCCTCAGCAATGCCCCCCTCAACACTAAGCGGGGGACCCCAATATCAGATGCAACACCACCCTCATCCCCGCTTAGAACAGTTCCCAGCTACGGGCTATGAACTCCTCGCCTCCCGTCTGTCGGATTCTAGGGCCAGCGAGCAGCAAAGCCCAAGTGTCAAGCCGCTGTACCGCAAGTTCGCAGCACTGAACCACCGCCTTCTGCTATACCTCCAAGACGAGCTAAGCGAGCTCGAGGAGCAGCTCCAGCTCCTGGATCAAGCCGACACGCAGTCCCGTGTCATCGACATGCGCGGGCATATCGTGCCCGCGTCACGGAGGCTGGCGGCTCAGGCTGGCGGCGAGCTGCAGTGGCACAAGACGGACATTCTGGGCAAGATTGGATTCAAGTTGGCGCAGTATAGTACGTCTCTCTCCCATCCAAGGCCAATGACCGTGACTTGACACATGGACATACATCACTAACGAGCAAAACAAACAGACCAGGCGCTATCCTCCTTCCACGGCACGCAGTCCCTTGCTAGCCCCTCTCCCGAAGATATAGAGCTGTACCGCGCATATCTACAAACCGAGCAGCCGGTCGTTGAGACGGAAACGCGATTTCTCAACCCAGCGCACGACCTCGTGTGTTTAGCTTCCTCTCCACCACAACGACCACCAACCCCTCACTCTCGCGGCCCCTCCTCGTCCTCAACCTTACCATCTTCCTCCATCACTCCTCCCTCCTCACATTCATCACCGCATCTTCCGCCGACCCACCAACTGCCGCCCATCCTCCCCAGCCTCGCCTCCGCCCTCGCCATCACCACGCTCGTCCCCATCCTGACATTTGGCGTCATACCTGGCTTCGCAGGCCGCGTGGTGGTTGCGCTGCTCGTCGCGGCTTTCATGGGGGGCGCGTTGGTGCAGAGCGAGATGGTGGAAAGCCGGTGGATGCTGGGGAGGGAGGGGTGTAGGTGTATGGGTGTTTATCTGGGGGTTATGGTTGTTTTGGCCGGGATTGTTTGAATCTCAAAGGAGTGAGGCCATGGAATGAGCAGTAGGAGGGAAGTGGGATGGAGTATTTGGTCTCTGGATGGTGGGACATGGGCAAAAAATGGGAAAGGAAGGAAAAAGAAAAAGGCGGGTTGGCGTTCGGATTGGATTGGATTGGAAGGGATTAGATATCGTGATACCCCTTTCTCTCTTTCTATCTTTCTATCTTTTCTGACCCCGTTGTACTGTTAGTCGTTTAGGCTTGTACCTGCTTTATCTACCTACTCATTTGTATCACAGTGTACCAAAATACAAATCTGTTCCACCTACCTCTTTACCTGAGCTATCAAACCTACCTACCTACCTGTACACACTGCTACCATCCAAGTACCTCATTTAAAAGCCAACGAATCCTTTCGCATCCCTCATTTCATCTTCATTCCATTTTCTAACCTACCAACCAACCAACCTGCCAACCAACCAAACAACCCACGCCCCATCTCCACCGCAAAACAAACTCCCCCCTTCAACACCGAGTTCCTCGCGCCACAAACCCACCCCTTTCACGACCGAGCACACCTACCTACTACTACGCACATCACGTCTGCGCGTCCCAGCCGTCTCCCTCCCTCTCCGCAGCCCTCTTGCGCATCCGTCGATTCCACTGTGATCTCGCTAGAAGCGGGGGTCTTGCGAAGATGCCACTGTGACACGGTACGGTACGGTGCTGTACTGTACTGTACATACCCATATGCGGCCATGGCAAGATCACGGGAGCCCAGCGGCCGTTCTGGCGAGGTGTACTTTGCGGTAGGTACGGTACGGTACGGTATGAAACGGTAGGTGAGGAGAGAGAGTTGGGCGTGGCGCACGGAGATGGGGTAGAGTGTGGAAGGGGGGGATAGTTGGGTAGAGGGTAGCTAGCTATCGATTTTCTGGAGGAGGGGGGGGAGTGCGCGAGTCTTGGTGGTGAAGTAGTAGGTGGGTGGTGAGGGTGAGACGATGTTGATGTTGCTGTTGATGTTGATGTTGATGTTGATGTTGAGGGGGAGATGGATGGCGCTAGTGCTGGACCAGAATTGGAAAGAAGCGAGGAAGTCAATATTGGGAACGCAACTTAAGCACAACACCTCTCTCGCTTTCAAGCACCTGAACATACATACATACACACACACATATATATACGTCTACGAACACCACGGCACGATCCCCCTCACGAAGTCATGTACGTGATCGTCTTGGTCTTGTACCACTCCTGCAAGCCGTGCGACCCAAAGCGGCCCCAGCCACTCGCCTTGACGCCCCCATGCGGCAGATCCGGCTCGTCGTGGATGGTCATGGCATTGATGTGCACGGCGCCGCTGTCGATCCTCTTCGCGATGCGCAAGCCGGCCAGCAGGTCGCGGGTGAAGACGGCGGCGCTGAGCCCATACTCGGTATCATTCGCGAGCCGGATGGCGGCCTCCTCGTCCTCGACCTCGAGGAGCGACACGGTGGGCCCGAAGCTCTCCGTGTAGTACAGGTCCATCTCGCGCGAGACGCCCTGCACGACGATGGGCCGCATGCGCGCGGGGGAGGCCTCCTCGACGGCGTCGTCGCCGAAGATGACGGCGCCGCCTTTGGCGCGCGCGTCCGCCACCAGCGCCCGGTTCTTCTTGACGGCGGCCGCGGTGCAGAGCACGAGGGCCTCGCCGTGCGCGGGGAAGATGGCTTCGATGGCGGACTTGAGCGCCGTCGCGAACGCGTCCGTGATGCCCTTCACGACGATGATGCGCTCCGTCGCCATGCACACCTGGCCGCCGTGCATGAAGGCCCCGAGGGCGCAGCCGGTCGCGGCCACGCTGAGGTCGGCGTCGGGGAGCACGATGGCCGGCGCCTTGCCGCCGAGTTCCATGAGGCAGGGCTTGAGGTTTCGCCCGGCGATTTCGGCGACGGAGCGGCCCACGGCGGTGGAGCCGGTGAAGTTGACTGTGAGGAGGCAACGTCAGCGTGGGCGAGGGCGGAGGGGGGAGGGATGGGATGGGATGGGCTGGGCTGGGCTGGGACGAGAGACGGCGAGCGTCTCTCTACGTACTCTTGCGCACGGCGGGATGCTCGATGATGGCCTTCGTCACGGCAGCAGCGTCGGCAGGGTCCGACTGGATGATATTGAGGACGCCGGCCGGCAGACCCGCGTCTCGGAAGACCTGGCCGATCAGGCCCATCGACTGCGGCGCGACCTCCGAGGCCTTGAAGACGGCCGTGTTCCCGGCGGCCATGGCATATGTCACGGCTCGGAGACCCAGAATGAAGGGGGCGTTCCTGCGTGGGCACCGCCGTCAACGCTCACGCTCGCTCACCCGGCCGTCAGGGCACACGCGACAGAGAGGGCGAGTCTCACCAAGGCGCCATGCCCAGAATCACGCCGTAGGGCTCCTTCAGCACCATGGCCTCCTTCTGGGGATCGCTCAGCGTCGGGATGCTGCCCCAGACGGAGCCGATCTGGCCGGCCACGTTGCGGATGCCCGCAATGCTCATCGGCACGTCAAAGCCGCCGGCGAAGAAGGGCGACGCGCCCGTCTCGGCCTCCTCGCTCTGACCGGCCTCCTCGAGCCGCGCCTCGAGCAGGTCGGCCGCCTTAAGGAAGATCTTGCGCTTGACATCGGGGCGCGCGGCGGCCCACGCCGGGAAGGCCGCCTCGGCTGCTTCGACGGCGTGGAGGGCTTCCGCGACGCCGGCCACCGAGGCCTGGTGGATGACTTTCCCCGTCGAGGGGCTGGAGACGTCGATGGTCTTGGACGTCGTGACCTCCTTGCCGTTGATGAGAAGAGGGACGGGCGCCATGGTGTCGTCTGCGCGCGCTCCTCGTTTGCACTCGCTCTGTCTGTCTTGCTGTCTTGCTGTCTTGCTGTCTTACTGTCTTACTGTCTTCCTCGTCTTCACTTCGTCGCAAGTTCACTTTCGCAGAAGAAATGTGGGGAAGGGAAGACATGTACAGGACTGTAAGGTACGCTCCATATATACCTCGCTCTTGATAGCTAGCCAATGCACAGTGAACGGTCCGAGTCCATGTGCGTGGTCCCAGGATGCCATGTGCCGTTCATGTGCCGTTCGTTCGGTCTCCACGACGGCGTATTCGTATTCCCTCTTCCGACGGCAGCTCACAAGCCGTCACACCCTGCGCCTGGACGTCTTGATTGGTTCTCTCGAAAGTCGTGACAGGGTGCCGGCTCCCTCACCATCTACATAGAGTCTGCGGGCTTGTTTTCTTAGGATCGCGGGGTACAGCATTAGCCGAGCCTCAACCGCGGGGAATGAATGGGGGCCGTGGACGGGAGAGGTTCGATTGAGGGGGGGAGAGGGGGGCCATTGACCGGTGGGTGCGTGGCCCGTGGAGACAGGGAGGAATAGCAGAGTTACTTACGGTCGTCAAAGTTCAAGTGTGATGGTTTGGATGCTGGTACATACAGCTCGCTTGCTCCGAGGCCTGGTGTGTACTTGATCACGTGCCCATTCCGCTTAAAAAGGGGCGGGGTCGGTAAGGGGTACAGGGGCAAGTACATGTGTACATTAGTACTTACAGGACTGTACTGTATTGTATACCTATACATAGTGTGTACACAGTCTATCGGTTAAGTATTATTCCTGGTCAAGCAGGGATGATTTGGCCTTAGCTCAATCAGGTAATAACCCAACTTTCGGTGAGATTCCACGAAATACGACAAAATTGGAAAACAAGAGATACGGGAAAAACTTTGTATAATCTTCAAATTTTTCACGCAATACAACGCAACGCAACGCAATGGCTTCTACTTCTACTTCAGCTTCTACTTCAGCTTTTAAACGTTTAAAAGCCTCGGATTTAACTCGAGGTCAGCGACCTGATATTAGCTTGCTTTATTCAATCGGTGTCAAGCTGTTATTGACGCCGAAGACAAATATACAAAATATTAAAATTTTTATATTCTAATGCGAAAGCAGTTCTCAAACTTCGTATTCTTCGTAATTTGAATACGAATACCTTGTAAAAGTTAATTTTATCATTGCATGGAATACTACTTAATAAGGTCAAGTTTTGTCTCCACACCCCCACTGTTTTTAACCAGGAATAATACTTAACCGATAGACTGTGTATATACATACTGTATGTAATGCATACTGTAATACATACCGTACATACGTGCATACATACTTACATTCTTACTTATATACTTACATACATACACACATACATATATACATACATACTTACATACCATAGGTACTTACATACTGTACATACGTACGATACATACACATACTGTACATACGTGCTGTACCGTAGCTTGCTGCCCACGTGACTTCGAGGCTACCACTAGGTGCCTGCTCGGTGTTTGAATCCATAGATGGCACTCTACGATGCTCTGCAACTGACCCGGTAGATGATCGATCTGGACGGGTCTGACCCAACTCGATCTTGCGTGAAAGACTACACACAGTCCTTACCCATCACACACATCACTCCGGAACGGCGCGTCAAGGATGCTGGACCGCTGGAATCCTTGGGCCGGCTCCTCGGCCAAGACCGAGATCACGGAGCTGCGCATCTACCCGATCAAGTCGTGTCGCGGCATCGCGGTCCAGGAGGCCTGTCTCACGAGGCAGGGGCTGGATCTGGACCGTCGGTGGATGTTCGTGGATGCGGCAAGTATGAAGTGAGTGACATGTGGGAGACGCCGAGTTGCTTCTGCAGAAATCAACAAGATCCGCGGTGTTGGTGTTGGTGTTGCTCGCTTGCCCATCTCCCATGACACGCATCGATGCTGGAAGAAGAATCATGCGCTATACGTCTCTGGGATGCTGTGGGAACGACGAGAGAGCTGACTGCGGCGTGCAGATTCATCACCATCCGAGAAATCTCGCAAATGACCCTCATCGACACCTCCCTCGCCCCCGGCCCCAACACCTCCACCTCGCCCGACGAAGACACCACCCAGCTCACCATCTCCATCCGTAACACCGCCCAGAGCGTCACCATCCCCGCGCGCCCGTCCCAACACTGGCTCTCGCAGCACACCACCCTCTGCGCCGTCAGCATCTGGGACACCACGACGGACGCCTACGCCTACAGCCCGGACATCAACGCCCTCTTCACATCCTTCTTCGGCAAGCACGTCACGCTCGTGTACAAGGGTCCGACGCCGCGCATGTTGCGCGGCAACGGCGCACCCGCCGCGCTATCTCGCGAGGAGAGCACGAATTTCCCGGACGTGCTGCCGGTGCTGGTCGCGAATGCGGCGAGTCTGGGGGAGCTGAACGCGCGCTTGAGCCAGAAGGGCCAGGCGGAGATTGGCGTCGAGAGGTTTCGGCCGAATATCGTGGTGAGGGGTGCCGTGGATGAGAAGGCAGGAGGGGGGCTGTTGGCCCCGTGGGGAGAGGACCGGTGGAAGACGGTGCGCGTGCTTCCCGCGGCCGACGGACACAGCACCGCGCTGGTCTCGCGTCGATGTTCGGCGTGGGCGGTCCTGGTGAGCAAGAGACCGCGTTAGAGATCGATATCCAGGCCCGGTGTGCGCGGTGCCAGGTCCCGAATGTGGATCCCGAGACGGCGGAGAAGGATCGCAAGGAGCCGTGGGATACGCTCGTGAGTTATCGCCGGGTGGACCCGGGCATTCGGTGGAAGCCTTGCTTTGGCATGCTGGGGTGTCCGAGACAGGAGGGCAGGGTGAGGGTTGGTGACGCGTTCGAGGTTGTGGAGGTGGTGAAGGGGGAGCATGTTTACATCAAGGGTTTTTGAAGGGATCGCGTAGAAGGTTGTTAAGCGAGGGCGAGAGAGAGAGAGAGAGAGAGCGAGAGCTTCGCATCATGCCTAGAAGAGAAGGAAAATAGCCTCCAGAACGAAACCTAAACCACAGTACCATAGAACACTCACTAATACCCCCACGTTCTCACTATTTATTTGATCATTCTTTTATTCATTTTTTTATTCAAAGTCGTAACAGCCAGCCATGTTTCGTTCTCGCTTCGCGGAACGAAGACGCGCACCACGCATGCGAAACTTTGCAGTAACGTCATAAAGCAAAACGTGCACCCTCCCTGCATCCAATTGGTCGGGTGGTGTAGTTGGTTATCACATCTCGTTAACAGTCACTCAACTGTAACACAATACCGAGAAGGTCCTGGGATCGAGCCCCAGCCTGATCAAGAACATTTTTTGCCATTTTCCCGCTTCTTCTTTTGCACTTTCGCACTCGTTTTTTTTATTTGCTTTGTTTAATTAAGTGTGTGGGAAGCGGGGGGTTGGTTATGCATCTTTTTGGTCAAGTCGAGAAGGGAGGAAGGGAATGGGAAAAAAAAATGAAAGAACGAAAACCGGATCTGGAAGAAGGGGATTGTTGATTTGTGCGTGCGGATGGATGGATGGATGCCAAGCAAGAATGGGGAGGGGATGGAGGAAGAAGGAAAAGCAGGCGGCGCGGGTTTTTACTGACTGACTGGTATTTATTTAGGTATTTGTTTAGGACCGACCCTGCGCGCGCTATGTATGTATGGCGTGACTCGGAGTTGCGAAGAGTACGTTTGGTCGGTAAATAATCAATCAATCGTTTTAAGTCGGTTCTGTGGAAATGGTACGTACGTACGGATGGATGGATTGTTGAGCCCTCGCTAGGTCATTTAATCGGGAGAGTTGGGAGGTCTTGGAAACACACGTGTAGTACCTAGGCAGGTATGTATGTATGTATATGCAGTACGTACGCATGTGAGTGAAATCGTTTGATACTAGGTATTTAGGAACCTACATAGGTACCTAAGGTACATTGTAAATAGGTAATAGTGTTGGTTAGGTTACTCTTGTGTGATATCTATCTTTCAGCCTGAAATAGTCACGTATGTCTGAGGGTTTCTACAGTACTGTATCAATCCGCGTACAGCAAGTCGGTTTCGATAAGAGTGGTTTTTTTTGCTCATCTCTTATTGCTTCCACTCCGCGGGTTGGTTTCCTCGGCAGACAAGTAGATCATCATGCATACAATGAGTGCGTAGCCAATAGACGCACGGCACAAGTCTCTCATTTCGAAGCACTACGGGAGCAATCAGGGGAACTTGAAGAAGACGTCAGACGGTGCGAGAGCTTGATGGCGAAGTTGAGATGGGGATGGTGGAGCGGAGAATCGTAGATCCGGTCGCCTCATAAACAACAATCGCTTAGCGAAGTGTGGTGCTTGGGATGGAGGACGCTCGGCGCTAGTGAAACCCATCAAACATTGCGAGAAATTCGACCAAGTTGGAGGTTCAAGGCGACTGGTGATTACGCAAAGCTGAGCAGGTCGCGGGATTAGCGACCACGCAGGTGGTGGGTGGATCGTGGGGGAACACCACCTACTGCCTTGCGTTCTGGTATTCCTTGCGGCCTTGAAGCGCCAACATCAGATGTATGGAGTAGGTCGTTTGTTCGCTCGCTGCAGCAGTGCAGGCGTAGGTGCTGAGTAGCTTTCCCAGATACGAGCTGTAATTTAACATGTCTTCTATGTTGGGCTGCTGAAAATTCAATTTACGAGCGACATGCCACATCGGCGGCTAAAAGATCAACCTAGGTTAGACGAAGAGCAAACACCATGCTTAGGTTCAACGAGTCTTTATCTCCTCACATGATATGCATTCCTGCAAGAAACTAAAGCAAAAGCTTGTGGGATGAGGTTTGTGGAAAGCTGAACCGAGAACCCTGGCAATGAGCGAGCCTTGCTCAACTGTACTGTAGGCTCGACCTTCCTTGTAAACAATGTACGGTTTGCATACAGTCTGTTATCAAGACACTCTGTTTGAGGAAACTGATCCCACAGCACGCGGCCATCCACCTTACCAATCCAGGCAAAGCGCCCTGCACATTCGAGGAGGTAGCAAGGCAAAATAGACTGGAGAAGTGAAGAACCTCTAGCAGTTGGCACAGGACCGGCAAAGCTTTACATCAGAAAAACTTGTATACGAACACGACAGAGGCTCTTTCAGACCATGGAAAATAACCAAGTGACATCAGAGAATGCCATTCAATCAACAAGTCATGTTGATATCTTTCATAACAGCAATTGGCACCATCGGATCCGGTGGTCTGGGAATTCGAGACGCCGGCTCCATCAGCTCGCGCTTCAGTTTCTCCCATTGTGATGTCCACGTGGCGGGGGCTTGCGCTCTGCAATACTCCATTCTCCGGACCGTCTTCCCCAGCTTCGCTTTTCGCTCATCCCAACCAACAAACACGTCCTTGTCCAACGCGAACAACATAGCCTCCGCGCCACATCGCCCGTAGATGGTGCACCAAGGCAGAATGACCACACCATGGCACAGATCACGACACTGCGCATAGTCTCCCACGTCGAAATAGAATCGCGCAAAGGCTATAGATTGGGATTCAATGAACTCTTCGGAGCCGTGCATGGACAGGTCATTGGGGTCAAAGATGTTCATGAGGCAGATCTCGAGGTCCAGAAGAAGCTGTTCGACATCGATCGCGTCGAGGGTGTCTGCTTCTTTGAGGTTGCGGAGGAAGACTCGGGTTCCCCTGTTCCAGCCCTTGAGCGCGGCGCGGCGATCGGGATACCGTACTTGATTTACAGACTCGAGATTTAGGATTGACCCTATCTGCAACTGGTGGCTCGAGACGGCATCACGCATGCATTGGAGCAAGCCATTGAAGATAACACGTCGGTTTGTGGGGGTAGGATCATACGAAGATGCACTCGCCATCACGTCCACCGCCGTCTTCACAAGTGCCTGCTGGCTTGCGGTGCTGTCCCAGTAGACTTGTTCGGCCTGAGAACTGTGCAGTAGAGCGCGGCCGAATTGCATGGCCCTCTTGTCTTGTGGTGTTAAGGAAAAAGCTACAGAGAGCACGTTCACCTTGGAGATGAACTTGTGGGTCACTTCCAAGAACGTCTGGTCGAAAGCCGCGAAGCGGACAGGATTTCTAGATCCCAACTTCCCCGTCTGTGGATCAATGATGTTGATGACTCGAGCTCCCTCTTTGCGCGTGCGATAGTGCAAAAGACCATGTCCGTATTTCTGGACGCCGACCGCCCAGAAATCCTCCTGCTGCACGTCCTGGTAAAACGAGACGGGTATAGGAAAGAACTCGTCGAATAGTCGGACTCCGGGGTTGATCAGTTCGGCCGTTTCCGGGTCGGCCATTGGTATATCCCCCACGGTTGGCCAGTTTCGAGAGAAGAACCATCCAAGAGGCATGATCGCGGGATCCTTTTCATCGATCATAGGAATAGTACTTCCGAGATTAACCTGATGCCTGTCAAAACTCAACGGCATTGTACAAGAGACTGGGGATACGTACTGCCTGCTCGAAACTGAAACCCAGTTCGCACAAGGGCTCTTGATCATAGTATGGCTCAGTCGCCCCGTAGTTGCCTTGGAAATCAGTGAACAGAAAGTCTACGGCGTGCATCGCCTCATGCGTGATGGTGTTAGCTATCGACCACTCGATAGACATGCGTTCTGCCGAGTTGAGATCGTCTCTGAGCAGAAACTCGAATTCCTTGATGCTCAGCCACGTATACAGCCGTGGAACCTTGTCTGGGCTCGCATCATATTGCATATATAAGTCGTTTGAAGATGTGATTCCCAGTACTGCCCCCGGCGGATCATCGTTGGGGTCCATCGGATTTTCATCCTGCCGCATGAAGGCAAATGTGTAATGGTAGTCATTTTGTAGCACATGAAAAGCTCTGTCTCTATCCGCCGTGGAGGCAACGGAAAGGTGGTATTCCAGTATCTCGCGAGGCTGGATAAATGTCAAGTCATCTCGGTCCTGGTCTCCAGGCTTTAGTCTGTTCTTGGGAACGGGTTTTCGTGGAGCTCGCAGAAGGGCATCGAACTGCAGATTATTCAGCGCGCTTCCCAGCCAAAGCAATACTAATAGCGTACCCATGGGAGGAGATAAACAGAGCTGAGAATTCGCGAGGCCAGAATGAGTATTGGTTGCAGAATGTTCCACACGACATCGTTATGGGCAGACCACATTCCGTTGCCATCCTTCAATGGGTAGAGCGCGCTGCGCAGGAAGTCGGGCTGAAGAGGTTTCGTCTCCCAGTTCTCACGCTGTAGCATAGGCAGTATGTAGTTTTGCAAATTGCCCGGCGTCAGTTCTCGCGTTGGGAGACAATCGAGCTGTCCCAATTCGCGCGTGGTGAAGCCATTCAATTTCTTTTTTTGATACTCCTCGTATTTTTTACTTGGCTCCTGGTAAGTCGGTCCTAGCGTTGCGAACTTGTATGCGGTGGGAGTGAATCCGCTCTTGTGGCTTGTTGGCGAGAATCGTCCATACTTGCGTGCCCAAGCGGTCAACGGCCGAGGACTTGCCTGGGGCTTTACGGTTGAGAGATCTTCCATCATGTAAATATCTACAAGTCGTAAGTCAACTCGCGAGAAAATTTAGTTGTCATGGACAAATCACATTGTCCCGAGTCCTTGGTTCTATGTAAGCCGCAAGCGGTTCAGGGATGTCAAAGACGTCGAGAGACAAACGGATCGGTTCCTTTATCAACATAGGTTCTCTAGCCCGAGAGCGAATTTTGCTCAAAAACAAAGATTTTAGGATTTGGAGAACGGCGTCATGATCGAAGGAACTCGTTGAAAGCTCAAGGTTAGTTATTGGATTACAATATCGATGATTTTCATTTCAGCCGATCGTCAAACATCTCCCATAGATTTTACACTGACTTGGTAGCACTTTTTGTTTGGTCCAGCTTTGAATAATAACGAATTTGGTTTAGATCGGTGGCATTTCACATGTACTTTAAATAACTCCTGTTCTTTTCATACCACAATCAAAAGATCTTCAAAACTTATGAGACCTGCTCACCAGCCAACCATCTACTGGATTCGTTGCGCAATTAAACACTGCTCAATATATGGAACTTTTCAAAATTCTACAGTGCTATGGTTTCTCAAATCGATGTTTTGGTGCTCGCATTATTCTTTATTGGTCTCACAATTCCGAATCCGGTGGTCAGTCAACAAGACATGACAGGAAGTGTGGTCTAACAAAGCAACAATCGTTCAAAGACACTTGACATCGACTCTTACAAAGGCCCTGTCATTGAAAGATTGGAGGTGTAAATTTCGCTTCTGGTATCTGAAAACTTGAGAGTTTCCCATACAACTGTTGTGTATCGAATACGGCTTCAATATGCTGGCCTTTCGACCGCAGGATGAACCCGCTTTCCTGGCTAGCGAGCCAACCTGGAGGCATCGGATAGGCCAAGGATGGCAGGGAACCAAGTTCCTCGGCAAGGGCAGCTTTGGAGTTACGGGACTTTGGGAATACAAAGGTGACGGGCCTAACCCGCCAGCACTCAAGCAAGTCGTAGTCAAGCAAACGCAGCCCAAAGCCTACGATCTAGAGAACGCGAGATCAACTCTGGACGAAGGAAATATCGGATTCTTGCTTAGCGGGATTAGGGCGAAGCATTTGGTGCGACAGTACGGTGGTAATAGGCTCGGGGATAGGTTTGCGGAGATGGAGCAGGTCGTGCGGATCTTCTTGGAGTATTGTCCTGGAGGAGACCTGCATCAATTTGTGCCGGCCCGCTCGGAAGCAATTGAGCAGAAGCTGGAGCCTCTTTCGGAGCTGGACCTCTGGGGGATCTTTAAGTGCTTAGCTCTTGGGGTTCTGGCGATGGACAAGAGGTCGGAAGATGTCCTTGAGGCACAACGGTACAATCATGATGAAGAATTACTGCATTGCGATATCAAGTGTGACAATGGTGAATGGCTAACATCTGGACGGTTGTTCTGATGCGTCGCTGACCAAAGTTAGTGTTTATAGGAAATCGTGACAACGATCACAGGCGGTGCCGTTGTTGAAGGTAGTCTCAATTCGCTCACTCATGTCAATGTTTATAACTCACATCTTTAGATCGGAGACTTTGGAGAGGCGATGATGGTACCTTCACAAGAATTACAAGATGACAAATGTGGCGCAACCTACTTGGACAGGGGAGCGCCGGACTTTAAACCACCAGTAATTCTTCTCGATCTACACACCAGCCTGCTAAGTCACAAACTGAAAACATTGTAGGAAGAGTCCCTCAATATGAGGTACGGTCCCTGGCAAAAAACGGGAATCGAAATCCAGAACCCGAGAAAAGGCACTTGATCCAACATATGGCAGATAGGGGCCATCATGAAATGTATCGTTCTCCAAGAAAACCAGAGCTTTAAACCCCGATCGCTGTGACGACCCTCAAGATCCACGAACCGCCCGGTCCTCTCTCGCAGAGGGAGGAACACCTTTAGCCACGAATCTCAATCACAGTATCCGCCTAGAGGAAGGCGTAGAAGCCGAACGATACTCCAAGACGCTATGAATGCTGATCCAAGAATGTCTCTTGCGAGAAGCTCCGCTACGTCCTTCCTCAGTCCAACTCGTGGAGGAAACCAGCCAAGGTCTAGACAGAACCATCAGAAGCGTTCTCTTGCTCATTAGAAGGACAGGAAACATAGATCTACAAGACTTACCAGCGTCAATACAAGCCATACCTTTGAGAATGCCGGGCTATCTCGACCCCGAGCCCCCAACCTCTTTCCTCGTCAACCACAGAACCTGGGACGAGGCTTTCCTGGCAACCACCATGCCGGGAAAGACGTTAGGTGAATTTGTCTCTGAAATTGGGCGGCTAGTCTCAACTTTGGCGGGAAGCGTCGTTATAGTGATGATGCTGGCCATTTTCATCAAACGAGGTTGGGCCCGAAGCTCACTCTCTGAGCCTCCCGAATGGTACGGGGACGCGTTTACGGTTTAGTTAGGGCTTTGTCTATACCTTATACAAAGCACCTTTAGTAATTAGAATCTTGTTTCAACAAGTTGTCAGCCCAGAATTTGTTCGTCTTCGCCGATCCTTCCAGTAATAAATAGAGCGTGGGTGCAAGTTAAGATAAAAAGAAGCAGTAAGAATGTGGTACATGAAGTACAATGACCTAGAAAGCTTCATGTTGGATCTCTGAAGGAGAGAAGAGAAGACAGAGCAGTCGCGACCGTCACTAGTAGGGCTGTGTCTATCGATAGTTCGTTGTTACATTGTGGTCTAAAACTTAGTGGTCCGTGAGATCTTAGAGAGGGAGGGAGGTCGGCTCAGGCGTAGTGCAAAAACCCCTCGCCCACAACAAAATTCATACACCATACACATAACCTTTCGAGACCTGATCATTCACGGTTGGCGTACGTATGGCTTAACGGTCATACGCATAATGCGCATTCTCGTTGGGATCGGGAGAATGGTAGCGTAGGGTAAAATCCCGCCAACCTGCCAACATCTAAACAAATCAGGTCACCTGGTTATGTTCGAAGGAAGATCCGCGCCCACCGGTTCTTCCTGAGTTTTTGGATATTTTGTATCTTGATATTTTTGGCGTTTGGAAACTTGCCTTGCGTAAATTGGGGGCAACTTGTTTTCTTTTTCAAATGGTGGGTGACTGGGTGTGCCGTGCAATTCGCTTAAAGTGCGACGTCAACACACAGAGTAAAGATGGACGTGTGTCCACCGCGTTGCGTGGTACATTGCGAAGGCATAGCGAACTTTGGGCCCTAGTGTTGGACCTGCCGGGACAAATGGCCTCCATTGCGAAAAATTGCGCGTCCAGATGTTGATAATCCTGGACGGGAAAGATGGCGTACGTAACGTAACGTACGTACGCGCGGCAGGTTAAGTAGTAGAATAGCTGATCGAGCCCGGACTCGATCATTGCGCCTCTTGGGCCAGTTAAGCCTAGTGGTAAAGCTATTCAGCTACTAGCCCTGACATTTGGGGTTGTTCTTGTAAATAAAGACTCTCGAGGTCTTAATGCCTTAAATAGCCAGCTATCTGGCTAAAGATCGGTTCGGCTTAGAACCAACCACACAGATAAATAGTGGCCTGGCTTGGGAGCATCGGACGGAGGGCACCCACCTGACGACTACGAATAGCCTATAAGTACTAGGCTTACTTCTGTCTTATCTCCTATATGTAACGCGCTTGTGCGAGCCTCAGAGTAGATGATCCAGACAGCTTGAAGAACACTTGAGAAAACGGCTCTTTTGAATGTATTAATCCCCTATTTGGTGCTATCTTGCATAACCTCTTGGTGCTGATAGCCATGGGTATCGAAGGCTGATGTGGGTGGACCGACTGTCGAAAAGCTTCGCTGCATATGTCGAACGGGTAGAAGAGGGTGGGAATGGTACGTTGTTACACTTCTCGGCTAGCAAGCAGAACGTAGAGCTTACCCCTGAGTACGCACTTAAGCCATAATACTGGCTCTCAGTAAGCTAGTAACACTCATTCATCACTCACTATATCGCACCGGATCGTGAGTAGATGCCGCCATCCCACCGATTGCAGACCGGAGACGCCAGATAACTTCCCACTCCCCTCCGACTTAGCAGGAGTTGATTAGGTCCGTTGCCATCCGGATTCACCAAAACGCCAACGCTGTACGGAAAGAAAAAACATTCGTCCGCCCCGGACTCTCTAGACCTTTCAATTATCCCAGATCGAGTGAAATGGCAGACTGCCTCTCAAGCACCCGGTCTCAGATCCACAATCTGGAACTCCAGTCCTTCGGCTTCAAACACGTGACCTGGCCTCAGCGCATCGGTATAGAGGTTCCGCTCTTCATGGGGGTGGAAGAGCGAGGATTGCGTACATTGCGCGATCGCTTGCTTTCCCGGCGGGTCCGTTAAGCGGAAGACGCCCCATCTGCAGCAGGTTAGCTCGCCGGTTCGTCGAAAAGAGGGAAGGAGACTCATACGAAGGGATCTTGCTCGGCGCGCACACTATCGCAATACTTTCCTTCATCATCGTCTGGTAGCCGAAATGCGTGTGCAGGTCCACACTACTCATGAAGCAGCTCTGAGTTGGATGCGTATGAATCCATCCCAACAACAACAAATCCTCGGTAGAGCAGTACTCGAACAGCGAGTTCTCATTGACCGTCTCGCACGTGTCGCTAGTGCTTTTCTGCTCGGGGATGACAACCCGCTGTATGAAGAGCGCGTTCGAAATGAGGGTCCCGCAAAGCATGCCACATGTTTCGAGGTTGCGGCGAGTGTTGGGCTCGGCTTTTTTGAGAAACTCTTTACGTAGAGTCGGGGGGAGAAAGACGGTACGGAGGGGCTCTCCGCTTTCGAGGTAGGCGGAGGGCCGGAAAGTGTAGTTTGTTTGGGCCTGAGGTTTGGGATTGTCGATCTTTGGGGGCATGATAACGACCTTTTCAGGACGCGGAGGAGGCTGGGCCTCATATACCACGGCGGAGGCAGTGCCTTCCGGTTGCTTCGGGGGCAAGTGTGGCGGGTAAGGCGAACATGAGCGGCTATTAGCCGTGTCTTGGTAGCTCAGAGGTCTTGAGTCGGCAACGGAGGGGTATCGGTATTGGCTGCTGCCGGTCTTAGAAGGAGGTATAGGCGCAAGTCTTGATCGTTGAAGCTTTTTCCGAACGCCATCAGGTACTACATCATTTGATCCATCCATTCTCCTCCTCGTAGCCTCCATATTTCTCTGCATCTCTGCATCTTCCTTCAACCTGTCCCTCGAGAGCGCAGCTTCCCAGTCGTCCCAGAGTCCGCCGGCAGTTCGTCTATCTTGCTCCTCTTGCTCCGAGACGCCCGCTTGACGTGTAGCCTTCTTTGCTGCATCTCGCCTTCGAGTTTCTTTTCGTGCCAGCTTCACTGCTAGTTGACTGTTGTCCGCTGCGGCCAGTGTTGTTGTGTTTCCTGCCACGGCCGGGTCTGAGGCAGCAGCGAAGCTAGATCGTGGTGTCTCATAGCTTAATCCGAGGTTTGCCTCCCTCCACTTTTCCATCGCCTTCGCCCACGCATCGCAACGCGCGTTGATTCGAGGTTTAAGGCCTTCCAATGTGTCCAACACATAAGGGAGGCTCTTAAGAACCAGCCTCAGCCCATTCCGGTTTTCTGGATCCTTTGCAGCCGGGTGAAGAGGAAGCTTCTCGGAGACAAGGGTAGCATATCGCATGAGAAGCAGGTAGGCCTGCTGGTCGTTCTCCTCCTGTTGGTAGATGTGCGCCTTGTGCCATCAGCAGCGGTCGCGGTCGAGTCCCGAAAGCCAACTTACCTCTCGAAGCAGTGTATCGGCGGTTCGCACATAGTATTTAAATGGAACCGTGGAATCAAAGTCGAAGTCCTGGCCTTTGGCAGCGATTTCCTTGACGGTCATAGGCTTCGAGACCTGGAACGTTGACCCCGCCATGATTGCTGCCCCTCGATGTCCGGCCTGCGAGCTGCAATATCAATACTCACGGGTGTGGTTCTTGCATCCGCTGATCAAGCTATACTATCCATCAAGAGCCGTGCTTGGAGGCATGTGTTGTGCATGTTTTTGTTATTCTGGTTGCCGAGATTCGCATGTTCTCGGGACATCTTAACCAAGACGGCAGAACCTCGGGATCGCAGCCTTGTTGACCTCTCAGCCTTGACGAAAGCTGAAGTCAAATTTTCAACTTGTCAGCCTCACAAACCAGCCAGTCAAGGTGAAGTTCTCCCGAATCACAACAACATCCACTCACCGCAGTCTCTTCTCCTCTTCCTCTTCTCTTCCTATTCCATCTTCTTGTTGACCTTCCTTGCCGGCTCCAGATCACTCATTTTGTGCTCGTTACTTCGCTACGCTCCCATGGTTTTTGCTCCCTTGATGTTTCGAATACACATAGTAAGCAGATCCACACAACTACGGTCTCGGGTGGCTTCAGTACGACTTCTCCATGCATCGCCTGCTCTCTTTTCAGCTAGAAGTGCATTATCTTTGCCAGGAGGAAACGAGTCACTCAAGTTGCCTGGGTCGGAAGAGCTTGGAGACGACATATCACCACCACAGCCTGCCTCCAAAGTAAGGAAAGATGAGGAGCAACCAGCAAAGCCAGTTACATCGAGAAGAACAAGAACAAGAACAAGATCTGCTGCTGCATTATCAAACGCCGTGGCCGAAGATTCATTACTGCCAGTGTCTTCGAAGGACGAAAACGTACCTTTGTCAGCATACGATGTATCTAAAGCAGCTCCCAAGAGACGGGTGCGACAGAAGCTGCATGAAATCCCAGAAGAAACTGTCGAAAAGCCGGCCCGTCTGGCAAAGAAGCGTGTCTCAAATTCGAAAACCACAGATGCACTTTCGGAGACAAAGATCAAAGCCCAAAGTACGCTAGTAGACGGTACTGCGCCCAAAAAGGGAGCAAAAAACGTGATATCGGGAGAACTTGCAGAAATACTAGGGCCTGATTATCCGACGAGGCGAATAGGAGCAGACATGTCAGCGTCTGGTGTTGTGCCGAAAAAGAGAAAGAGGCGGAAAAGGGAGACACCATCTTCTCAAAACATTGGCGATAATGAAAATCCTGGCGTAACAGCAGGAACAGAAGTTTCAAGCATCGGAGAAAGCAACGTGCCATTAACTCCCAATGAGATCAAGCAACTAGAGATGTTCGGAGAACTTTTTGCTCTCAGACCGCCAAATTCCAGGAAGAGTGGAACCATTTTTGGTGAAACTAGAATAAACAGAGCGGACCACCTGAAGGAGAAAGTACCAGCTAGAGATAGATCATCGAAGATTAAGCGACCCGACGATCCACGCAGTGATATTGGCGGGGTACCTGAGATGGGCAAGGGAAAGCAGGTTGCCTGTGAATAAATTACTTGGGGACCCTAAGAGGATGAACATCATTAGTGAGAAAGCATGCGGTAATAGTTCCCATGCCAAATGCTCGAGATGGTGAGACTAACAGGTGTAGATGATGTGCTTGAGCGCCTGAAACCTTCTCTAGAAAAACTCAAGGGGTGCGATTTGCTCGACATCAATCCTGGGGCTGGTATATGGTCTTCCAAAATTCACGACTACCTTGAGCCCCGTACACATATCCTCATGGAGCCTGATTACAAACTCTATCAGCCCCTCTTGCAGCATCTTATTGACGCACCGGATTCTACCTATAAATTGATCCCCAAATCTGGGATTGTCTGGGGACACCTGGAGACTGTCATAACCCCCGAATATCTCCCCTTTCAGGTAGCACCGCCGAGTGGGGACCCTCGATTGGAGCAACCAAATAACACGCTTCTCGTCATTGCGAACGTGAGCTTCAGCCCCAAAAAACCTTATCGAGGCTTCGCTTCTCTTACACAAATGGTCACGTACCAGTTCCTGTCCGCTATGAAGGCACATTCTCTTTTTCAAAAATATGGGCTGGTTCGCATGCTACTCTGGATCAATGACGAAGAGAAAACCTTAATCCTTCCCAGATCCATGGCCTCTCGTAGAAAGGTCGGCATTGAAGCAGAAATCATCTGCTCTAAGGTCGAAGAGGTGGCATCATCCGCCGATGAGACTGGCAGGTGGGTGCGAGAGCACTCACTGATTCTTGACAGCGCGCGCAAGGTAGTGGAGAAGATGAAGAAGAGTGGCATTCAGACACCGCCCGGGCGGGAAAGTAAGACTATGCAGGAGCTCTCCAGTAACGGTGGCGAGGCGAGGCACAAGTTATGGACAGAGTGTGACTCTTTCATGAACGAACTCCGTGTGTTTGAGCGAGCAGACAATTCAGGATATCTCGATACCATGAAAAATGGAAGGGAAATCAGAGATCGTATGAAAAAGATGAGATATACGAAATTGAGCATAGAACATCAGGCTCGTGACAGGGCTCAGATTCTCGATGAGTTTGACGCGCTTTATGTCGAGCGCAGAGCCCTAGCCACAGCAAGAGGCCCAGAAGCCGATATCAGGCGAGAAGCTCTCGTGAAGAGGGAGGCAGAGTGGGCATTTGAAGTCGCTAATTTGAGCGAGAACAACATGAACGAGATCAGGGTTTGCTGTCAAAATCGCCTGGCGCTCCATATCGACCCGCCTCTTCTTCTCTGGGACCGCAGGGAATACGAACCGCTCAAGCTCCACAAAGACGAGTTCTCTCCCCAGCAGGAAATGTGTCTCCTGGATCTGCAACCGCAATCCATTTGGCCCATCCTCCGCAAGGACTATCCTGAAAACTACGATATCCTGGAATACATGCTCAGCTCTCTCTTCGCCACTGCGGCACAGTCCCTCAAAGACGGGCTCAAGGGCTTGGTACCGGGCGCGTACGAGTGGATTGACCAGGAATGCAAGATCATCAAGGATCCGCTGCAGGGCGGGAATCCGGATTTGAGCAAGCTTTGCGTGCGTTTGTTGACGATCGATATGTTGCAGGAAATGGTGGAGGCGTGGTCGAGGTGGCCGTTTCGCCCAAGCAAGTTTGAGATGCTGAGTAGAACTGGGAGCTCGGTCCACGATCCTGATAGCGACGCGGATGATCTAGGGGCCTTGGGAGGGATGTAATTGGAACGACGTGTAATGGACACATACATAGAGGTGCAAAGCTGTACATCAGGCAGAGGTTTGTATGATTTTTGTGTATCAATTAGGCGCAACCGAATTTTCTTGCTTCTATCTTCTTGCATAGACTTATCCGGGTCTCTTACTGCTTTCATTGCTTTTGTTCTTCTGATATTTGCTACTGCTATACAAGCAGCTGAAGATGTCTGTAACATCTGTGCAGCCAATTCCTCGGAAAAGGGCACCGATCTTCCTATTGTCCGCAAGCCCTTTGACTTGTCCATATGCATATCCTTTCGTTATTTGCTCAACCCGGTATTGATTGACTTGAAGTTTATACATATATACAAAGGCACTTCCATCTTGCTTCAAAGTCATTTGTCCAACCTTGCATTCATGTAAAGCATTTACCATTGAAATTTATGAAAGCTCTTCCACTTCAGTCATGATCATTTGCTTGATTGCCATCGACTTGAAGCATATCATCGAATTGATTTATGGAAGCGCTTTCGTTCATTTAAACGTTATTTTCTTGAATAAATACCAAATTGGAGCATGCGAACACAATTGTACTTTGAATTAACCAAAGCACTTCTATTTCTGTTCAAAGTCAAATACTTTGGTAATATCGACTTGAAGCAAGCATGTTTGGATTTTGTTGAAATACTTCCATTTCGGTTCACAGTCATTTAATTTTCTCAAGCCAATTGTCAGCCTTCTCTTGACTGAATAGCCAGATCGAAAGTTCTAGCCTGATTATCGGACATGCCTGATTTGTAGACGAGCCGACCAACCGGAAGCGAGTCGATCTACATTTTCCAACGCCAATCTCTCCGACCTTACCACCTATTCTTCCAACAACCTCTGCGACTTCACTTTTGCCCCACCACCCCCAACTTTTCACGTCGATCTCTTCTTTCTTTGCACGTACTTCGAACCCGTAAGTCTTCTTTGAATCTTGCTCCGTGAAGAAATTCACCTTCTCACGTTTGTTTATCCCAGATCGACTTTGTTTACCTCGAAATCTCAGCACGCGCCACCTTCAATTCACACCTTGGACTCTTGCCTCTATCCTCTGCTTCATATTCAAAGATGGAGGAGCAAGACAAAATCGAATCCTCTCCCACACCCTTTCGAATTCGAGGGGATGCGCCGGAGTTCATACCCGCTTCCACAAAATATTTTTTATCTGGAAATGACTGCTGATACCATAGTAGATTGAATACTTGCACAACGCCGACGCACAGGCTGTTCTGGAACTCTTGATATCTCTTGAGGTCGAACTCTCGAAGCTGATGAGCATTCGCGTCTTTGGTTCAGTGGAAGATAACTACGTCGGGATTGTGAAGTCGGTGCTCAAAATCCGTTTCAACTAGCTCGAATAGTATGCTAAAAATCACTCAGGTTTGATGATCCCAAGATAATATATGCCCTGGCATCAGAGCTGACAATTACAGGCTTAGAGTCACAGAAGTCCAGCCTACCGCGGAGCCCCGCGAGTGGGTCCAGCTTAACACTGTACGATGCTCGTTCCGAAAGCACAGCAAGAGCGCGTTCCTCGAATACAAGTCGAATACACCAGGCATTGACAAGCTTCCCAGCATAATCTCAAGGAGCACCACCGATTCAGGCGTCCATCTTAGTTGTAAGATAAACAAGAACCGCATGGTGGCAAAAGCTTTTGCAGCACTAAATAGGACTGGTTTCGAGATTCGCAATCTGGACTCGAATGCGGATTATGCCTGGGTCTTGCAACTGCTGGCCACCAAGGGACTTCCGGTGCCGAAGAAGGGAAAGGTTGAATCTGCATGGACCGCGGAATACAATGAGCCACAGCCCACTGATAGGGAATTTTGTGAATACTTGGACCTTCTTATGAGGAGTTATGGGCCTATGGGGAAGTGTCTTGTCCAGGAGACTGCGCGCGGTGTGAAGCAAGCCTTGCTTGGCACGTACTACAACCAAGAGGATGCAATCCAGGTAAGCAGTCTTCCGCCTTCCGGCGAGCCCAGATGGCAATGCTGATGTGCACAGGCTGTTTCGTCAATCAATACCCTCAATATGCATAAATGGGATGGTAGAGGAGAGGCAGAGCGCGTGGTCTCTTGGAAGATGAAATTTTCGGCAAAGCTCTTTCGGGCCCTGAAGCATCACCTTCAAGTTCTCCACCATCAGGTGCAGAAGAAGTACCCCGAGGGCCGACTGAGATTCAGCGTTCCAAATGGCCCATACCAGCGCCTTGCTATCGTGCGTTACCGCATTGACGGCAATGATGCGGTCCAGATTCTCGCGCGCGTGAAGGCTCGCTTCGCCGCATTTCTGGAGGGTGAGACCGTGATGGAAGACGAGATTGCGGTTTGGCATCCGTGGTTTGATAGCTCGGAGGCTGTCTCTTCTTGACGTCGTTGAGCACCCGATATGGTCTTTACGTTTGCACAGACCGCGGTCGACTTCGAATCTATGGTGGTAGCCTCCGTCAGGATAGCCAGAGTGTTTGTCGACTATTGATAGAGAAGTGCAAGGAGTTGGAGAACACTCATACTATTGTAAGATGACACTAATAGAGCCCTCCAGACCCTTCACTTCGAGCTAACCCCGGACAGGTCCAACGAGGTGAGATGAAACTGGGCAATATCTTGGAGGCACTGAAGCCAGTTTACGGAGACAAAGTGATGTTGAGCTTGCAAGGTGGGCCAGTCAGTGTCATCCTTCGTGGTTCCTTGGCCGACTATCGAGATGTAAGTGACTATCCTGCTCTAACTGTCTTCCAAATCACTGATCCGGCCAACAGGCATGCCGTCTGCTACGCATCACGCCCCCGGGACCAGGAGACTGTGTAATCTGCTACAGCGAGCCCGATCTCGAGGACGTTGTCAAAGTAGCGTGCGCCCACGTCTACTGCAAGGAATGCTTCAGCCTGCAGGCTAAGCACGTCGACCTCCATAGCCTCCCGCTCAGATGCTCCGGAATCGACGGTAGCTGCTCTCACGTTATTAGCATGGACGAGCTCGCTGCCGGCCTCACTGCTGTCAATTTCGACAATTTCGTCAAGCTATCGTACAACATCTTCACCCGCACCCACACGGATGAGTACGCGCAGTGCCCAACGCCCGACTGCGACACCATCTTCCGACGTACACCACCCAAGGCCGACGCTGATCTCGACACGCCTGCAGACGTCGAGGTCTGCGTTAACTGCCTGTGTGCGATCTGCACCTCGTGCGTCGCCAGCCACGAGGGGCTCAGCTGCAGAGCTCACCATATCCGCGCCCGCGGCGACGAAGCCTTCAATACGTACCTAGAGGAGGAGAACGCCAAGCTCTGCCCGCGCTGCTCGCGCCCGATGGAAAAGACTGGCGGCTGCAACCACATGGAGTGCCTCTGCGGCGCGCACTTCTGCTGGCTCTGTCAGTTCCATTCCAGAGAGTCGAACCGCGTGTACCTGCATCTTCAAAAAGAGCACGGTGGGTTTGGGGGGGATGAGGCGATGCCCGTGGATCCAGAGGAGATCGAGCTGCAGCAGCAGGCTCTACTTGACTTCGAGCATTGGGGGCGTGAACAGGTGGCACCCGACCTTCCTGAGGATGCTGAGCCGCTGGCTGAAGGAGCCGTGGGACCCAATGGTCAAGAGGCTTTTGAGCAACGTCTGTTGGAGCTAAGAGCTCGTCGAGGCGCTGAGCAGCTGGATTGGTAGTTTGGCGTCGGGATTTGGAATCTCGGAGTACACTCAGGGACCACTCGTGCTTGAGTCGAAGACATGCTGGTTGAGAGGGAGGGTTGGGATACATACACTCTGGTTGGGAGCGTAACGCGACAGGATCGAGGGCGGCGCTATTATTACGGACTCTGGGCACCAGGGTCTACTCTAGTTGTAAATTAAGAAGTGAGACTTTACCTCACAAAACGAATTCAATCCAGATGGTCAAAATCGGGATGTCGCGACAGGTTCCCAGTAGAACACCCCTGGGGGTAAGAAGGCCAGCAGTCTCATTCCCTAGGTAGGTAGTTTACCTTGGGTGCGTAAATGCAAACCACCAACCCACTCAGCGACTTCATACATATCAACCCGTTGGGCGGAGATTCAAATGACGTTTCGTTATTGAAGAATTTCCAATTCGGTCCAAAATGATTACCCGACACAGCATTGACTTACTGTAAAATACACGCTTCGAACTCCTGCGTCGTAGCTCAAAATTGACGTAGCTGAAAAAATATTTTCTCAACCCTTTCATTTGTATTAAATAGACCCTTCACTTTGTGTTAAAAGGTTTAGTCGACCTTTCGTACACACATTTTTGGATCAATCGAGCTCCGTAACGAGGCCATATTCGGTCACTTAATTCTCCACCCAATGGCTAGCACAAGTTTCACGCAGATCATGTCCCGAGCCCGAGTAACAGGTGCAGACGACATCAATGGAAGATGTACCAAAGGTTCGTTGCGTATCCCTTGTGTAGCTTCTTCTTCCCTACCGTATCTTTTTGCAGCGCTGAGAATGGATTTGCCCGATCAGGTGACATCTCGCTTACTGTGTTTGGAGATGGTGAATCTCCTCTCCCCTCCTCTCCTCTGCTAGATTTACTAGTAATGCTTTTTTTTCACGCGGCCGGCGTATATCTCCATGGAATTGTGAAAACACACATGTATGTGTCAGCGCGTGTCATGTCATAGCATAGCAGCAAGGAAGTGCGAAGAGTGCATGTACGTGGTGGAGTTGAGCACTGCACCGTCCTTCTGTCTGCGCGTGCAACGGCAGATTTATGCCCCCGAGTGTCGTACTCCACGCCTGTCGCTACATCTGCGATGACGGATTCGAGGCTACGTGTATGGCGAGGTGATGGGTTGTGGAGCTTTCGGCCCTGGCATCTCAACGCCCCCCGCGTCGGTGGTGCTTGCTCCTCTGATATCGAGAGTTGCGAGAACGGATCCAGTCGACGATTACGGCGGGCTGCCGGAGCAGGTGGGCGTGGCGCTTAGCACATCCTTTGGAATGGCGATGTATTTGGGCTTGTTCTTTTGCGGTAGGCGTCGAGGTGTATCTGGCGCTGACGCCGGCGGAGAGAGAGAGGTTGTGGAATGTGAGCTACGAGAGGCAGCTCGAGGCTGGATTTGGCATCCGGGAAGTGCTGGGTGGTCGGGCGTCTTGTTGGTATTTCCACGATCTGAAAGTTAGAGATACCTTTCCGATGTTTTTGTTATCTTGATTTGACCATAGAAATGGGTCTGCTGGAGTTGAAAAGTTGCCTTGTGCCGAGAAGTTAGTGGCCAGACAGTCGCAGTAAAAAACTGCTTTGTCAAAGACCTAGGCTCTCGTACTTGAGCTTGAAGAGGGGGAATCACAGATTGTATAGCAAGACAAGATCTTGAAGGAAAACAAAACATAGAAACAAGGTCATCTCGCCGAAGGCTAAGATTCCTCGCAGCTTCAAAGGAAACTAGCTGAAAATTGCCAGTAGATCATGAACCTTTCCGATAAAAAAAAGAAACACAGAAGAGACAAATTCGATACCAGCTCTTGTGCCAGCGTGCGCGTGGCTAGATTTATACACGTTGGCTTGGAATGGTTGTAATCGTTCTGACCCATGGGCCGTTGACAAGTACCAGGTGGATGTATATCAAGATGTGATAAAGATGCTTGGCGCTCGCTGTCTTGGCATGAAAACAACCAAAACACCAGACGAATTCAACGACGACGACAACAACGAATAACACCGTACAACGTCGACATCACGGTTCACGTATCCAACCAGCCCTACCCTACCGTCGATATGGTATCGCTGTTGCTAATACCTCATGGTATCGCTGCTAGCAAGCCGGGCTATTATTAAGGATATATCTTGCTCATCCTCCGCCCTCCAGCAGAAAACATCCCTGACGAACGCGCGCGCCTGCGTCGATTTCCAAACACAATTCTCCGTCCTCGCCTTCGATATCCATATCCTTGCGCGCCAGATTTGCAGCGAGCAGATGCGACGCGGTCGCCATATACAAGATGGCGGAGGAAGAAGGCCATTCTGAGATCACCTCGCCTGGGTCGAAGGAACATCCGCAGATAACTCGCAAGGAAGCGCGCAAAATTCCCGGTGGTTTTGGCACCGACGACCTGGATGACTTATCCCCTACGAAGAGCGAGTTTGGAGATTCATTCTTCGACCATGTCAACACGAATGCAAAGGCCCACGCGCTGAACAATCGAGTACCGTCCCTCGATCATGCGACCCTCCCTTCGTTACCGCCGCCTGGCGACAGCAGTTTGCTCTACAGCCACAGCGAACATGGGCACTTGGGGAGTGATGCACTCCAGTACGGGGTGGACGAGGGGGCAATGCAGAGGCATTTGAGTGATGTCGAGTCCAGCTTTATGCCGATGCCATCCCCTATTAGTCTATCTGGGAAGAAGGGTACCGACGACACATATCTATTCGACGGCGCGCCTGGCCCTCAGAGTCAACAGGAATCTGGAGAAGGCCCTGCCACACCGAGCAAATCGCGGTCCGCAATGCAAGTCCGAAGCACACCTCTCTCGCCTCCGACTCCGGCAAATGCATACAAAACACCCGCAGTCCCTCGCGACGAAGCCTCGAACAACGAGTCGAGTGATGTAGCAGAAACGACTTCTTCCCTCGAGACGATGTCCTCTTCTCCGACGGCAGCAGCGGCGGCACGGACTGTCTCACGAGCAATATCAGCGGCGAGTGCGGGGGATTACAACGAATCTCGCGATGCAGGCGATTCACGGCAGGAGCTGTCTAACGAGGACGACGGTGAGCCGACACCGAGGAAGCCAAGAGCCAGACAAGATTCGGTTTCCTCCGACGGTCGCTCGAATCTCCATGAAGTTGGCTCCGATGAGCGGTCCCATAGCTCGTCCAACACCGCGGGAAATGCAGGGAATACGCCTGGAGTCGGCCTGCTTGTTCGTAAGTCTTCTTCTCGACGACCAAAATTCCTCCGAAGTCGAAACAGCAGTCAGCATTCCAGTGTTTCTTCGCTCGAAACCACTGCGGGATCACAGGACGGGAGTGATGTCACGATTGGAGCAGACTACGCGTTGCAATCTGGAGGGGCTGTTCCCCAAGATGGCTTATCTCGGAATAGCAGCATGGGAATTTTGCGAACGATCAGTCTGGGAAGCATGGCGTCAGGAATCGATGATCATTCCGGAAGTGGGCCCGATGGCAGTCTGGCGACGTTGACGGAGGAGGAGCAAAATCGAGAGCGAGACCCTCACGAGTCGCCCCCCGCAACCCCTCGTGCGCCGACAGCTAGGACCTCTCTTACTGCACCTACGGATACTATCATTGCCAGACACGTTCGCAATGTTCAGGTCCCAGCCTCCGTCGCTCAGGAGTATCGCAACAAGAATGGTTTATCCCCCAAGCGGTCGAGCTTTGGAGGCTCAACGCTAGGCCGGAACGGGAAGAATCTCACGCTCAAAGAACAGAGTAGCACCATTGAGCGACTTTCCAAGGAGAACTTTGATCTGAAATTAAAAGTCATGTTTTTGAGCGACCGGCTAGATAAGCTTTCCGAAGAAGGCGTCAAGGAAATGATTTCAGAAAACGTCGAGCTCAAGACAGGCCTGGCTGTGATGCAGCGGGACAACAAAGCTCTAAAGAAAAAAATCAGAGAACTCGAAAAGCTGCAGAAGGATGACGAAGAGCGACCCTCCACTGCTGGAACTTCCAATGGTGACCCAAGTCCGAGGTGGTTCGATCAGGAAGGTGCTCAAGAACGAGAAGAGGAGCTGACCTATTTGCGCGAGCGGGTGGAAGAGTATGTCACCGAGATTGAGAAGCTACGGAACGACGCCATGGTCCGAGAAAACGATAAACGAAACCTTGCCGAGGTGGTTCGGCAAATGGGCGAGCGCCGGGGTCAGAATGTTGAATCAAGGGAAGAAATGGATGTTTGGAAGGATCTTCTCGAGCAAGAGACTTCTCGCAGAGAACAGGCCGATGAGGAGAACAGGAAGCTTCGCGAGGAGATTTTCCGCCTCAAGACTGAGACTACGTCGACCACAGGCGTTCCTGGCCTCAATCACACGACGAACATCTACAACATTACCAAGAAACGAAATCCGTCGCCTTCGAGACCCCGGTCTGGTATGTCGGAGCGTTTCGATGACCGAAACGCTGCTGTAAGCACCGGATCCACGTTGGTGGAGGACTTGAGAAGAGACTGCGACCAGCTGAGACATGAGAATGCCGAGCTTCGGCGGGAAGTGGGTGCTCAGACGTCCATGTTGACCTCTCGAAACCGCGAAAAAGAACGTCTGTATCAAGAAATCGAAGATCTTAAACTTGTCCAGCGAAGGTATGGCGGTGGATCGATTGCTGGCGACAGCATCCTGGAGAGATCCGCTTCAAGAGCTCACGAGCGCTCCGCGTCTCGCACCAGCGTAAGGACTAAAGTCAATACTGTGATTGATACTGAACGTGAAGACCTCGAGAACAAAAACGCCGAGTTTCGCGATCGCATCAACAGCCTGAAGATTCAAAATCAAGACCTTCAACGCGAACTGGAGTCGTGCATGGAAGATTTTGAGACTGCTGTTGAACGCAAGAAAGAGGCCGAAGCTCTCGCCCGAGAACTGCAAGAGGCTCTGGAAGTGGCCGAGAATGACCTGCTAGCGATGCAGACTGATCGGGACGAGGCTCTGCAAGGACAGGAGGAGGCCGAGATGCAGTTTCAGAGCCTACGTGAGGAGGCTCAGGAAGAGCTCGCTCACTCTGACGCCGAGATCGAGGCAGCGAATTCCGAGATTTCTCGACTGCAGACCGAGCTAAACGACACAACAGAGAACTTCAACGCGCTTCAGAACGAGATGCGAGACATGAGCGAGGCTTTGGTGAGGCTAGAAGATGTTCATCAAGCCAAGACGAAACGGATTGGGGAGCTTGAGCATGAGGTCGACGAGGCCAATAGGGAACTTGAGCAGATGGAGAATGCCCTCGTTGAAGCGAATAGCAAAGTTAATCGCCTGACTGTGCAGCAAGAGTCCAGTCAAGGAGAAATTGCGTTTCTTCGGGAGGAGCAAGATGGCGACAAGATCAAGATCAGCGATCTCGAAGCGGCTGTCAAGAACACCGAAAACATGTTGCAGGACGAACGAGAGCGCGTCAAGGAACTGGAAGAGCGTCTTAGCAGCGAGAGACATCAACGCGAGGTCGTTGCCGGAAGAGAGAAGCAAGAAGTGCAACAGTACATCAACGAGCTCAATCGAGATTCGTCCGCTGCCAAGGATGAGGCTCGGAAGCTTCGTAAAACTCTTCAGTCTCGTGAAGTTGAACTTGCGGAGTGGAAATCGAAGCTTACGGAGCTTGAAAACAACCTCAAGGCAGCTTTGGGCGGTCTCGAGGGGACCCGAGCATCCTTCGTCGTGGTACGTCACACGACTCGAATTTCTTGCAACCTGGCTAACATACGTGCAGAATATAGAGAAGCTCAAGACCGGCCTCGAGAATGCTCATCGTGATCTCGATGCCGCAAGGGCTGCTCTTGCCGAAAAGGAGCGTATCATCAAACAACGCGATGTTATCATGGAGTCTAACGCTCTCGAATCCAAGAGGCTCGCGGATTTGGTTGACAAAGAGCGACAATATCATCGCAACACCAAACATCAGTTTGAGACATTCCAAAAGACCCATCAACACACCACCCGCACGCTCTCGCAGAATGAGTCGCGTGTCATGGAGCTTGAGACTGCTCGTCAGCAAGACCGTAGGAAGATAAACACTTTAGAGAACAGCTTCCGAGACCAAATGCTCGAGCGCAACCAGCTTCTGCTCACACTGTGGAACCGTCTATCTACACTCTGTGGCAGCGACTGGACTCACAACAATAGTCTAATCAACGGACGAGCATTGCCTTCTCTCGAGGCCGTCGCGACCATGCTTCCTGGCTTCTCCAAGAACATGCTCGGAGCGGTAAAGACAATAGAGACTCTCATCGGGGATTTCCGCACGCGCATCCACTCTGTGGAAAAGGATCTATGGAAAGAATATCAAACGCTCGAGAACAACCTGGAGGCTCGCACCAAACGACTCGATCGCCTCGAAACCATGGCACGAAGCGCCGTTTCCGGTGCTAACGAGGCCAGTATAGCCGAGCTGGGGCAACTCAAAGCTATGAACAAGGCTCTGAAGCAAGAACTCGCTTCCCTAAGAACAGCGCACAGCGTCCGCTCCAACACAGTGGACAACCCCAGCCCTGCGCCTTCGATCCCCACAGGACCTGGCCGATCGATGTCGATGTCCAAGACTCGGACGTCGACACTCACCCGGCATAAAACCACGAGCGCGATTGAGACCTTGGAACGCGCGAGATCCAGCGGCGGGAGTACCGCGGGGGACATGACTGTTGGTAGTGCTCCTGAGAACACTTTGGGTAGCGGAAGCATCAGCTTCAGCTCCACCGATAAAAGGCATTTGCTCAGGTTGCAGGAGATGGAGTTCAAGCTTCGGGCCGAGAGGGAGGGCCGCGTGTTGGATAGGAATAGTGCCCGGCAGCGACTGGAGGAGGCGACTCGCGAGATCGCGCAATTGCTGGCGCAGGTTGAGCGAAGCAAGATCCGGGAGGAGATGGGTCGCTCGAGTGGTGGTGCGTCGTGAGTGCGGATGTCGAGGCGAGGAATGCGTGTGCTTGTTTTGTTCTATGATATGGAACAGTTTGGCGGGGCACGATTCTTCTTTTCTGCTGAGCGAGCAGGTTGCTTATTTGCTTACTGAGCTTTGCTTGTTTGCTGCGTACACTCTGGCGCGGAGGCGCTTCTTTCTTGGTTGGATGGACGGAGCTGCATGGATGGGACTCGGTGGGTTAGAAGAGGTGTGATGGGAGAGTTGATAGTTAGCTGTCTTCTGGTCTCCTGGTCTCCTGGTCTTCTGGGCGAGCGCTTGGCGCAAAGGGTTGCTTCTTGTGTGTGTAGCAATAGTAGAGTAGCGCAAAGTAAGATAGGTTGCCAGATGGGACATTGGTCGTTATGAGACGAGCCAGCAATGTATACCTCTTTTCTCTTGCGGCCCACTTTCGGGCATGGATTTTCTACTTGCGTCGCTTGTCTTGCGACGCTGAGTGCGGGAACAAGTGTCTTCCGCACCTGTTGATTGTCTTGTTTTATTTCATCTGGTTTTCGGGTTTCTCGTCTTTTGGTTCACTTCTTGCGCTTTCCAAGGTCGTCTCGCAGCATCACTTGTCACTTACTTAGTGGTCGCTCTTTACGGAGTTGGCAGGACCGGGTCCTTTACTTACAACCCCGAGTTCATATTGGCTCTATAAGGCGAAGCAAAACGGATGGCCCGCTTAGCTTTCTTTTTTTGCCCTCTTCCCCCTTTCTTTTCCTTTCTTATTTTTTTTTCTCATAAAAGGCTTGGTCTCTGTGTCATGAGCTGGTCAGATGTGGGTGATCACTAATTCATCTTTTATCTGTCCCCTCGAGCCTCCTCGACGTTTATTACTGGTGCGTCTGTTGTATCCGGTCCGGCTTGATCGGTTATGCGGCCGGTTTCGCGATCTAACAATTTGGCACGATATCACGAGGGGAGAAAGAAAGAGAGAAAGAGGGAGGGAGGGGATGGGATTTATCCACGAATTAGATTGTCATATTGTTTTCATGCACCTCAGACTTTAGCTTCTGCTTCCTGTTTCTGTACAAAGGGCGCTGGGCGCTGCATTTGGTGCGCCAATAGGGGGAAGAGAGCGTGCGGTCATGTTGGGGCTTGAGAGCGCATTGTTGGAATCCGAGATGTGAAGCACGGGAAGTGGTATTGTGCAGGTCAATATATTGAAGTACACAGCAGTGTACATATGTATTGTGCACCGAGATGTTTGAGGGCTGGTGGAAGAGCTAATGTATAAACAGTATCCCATTTCCCTTTCCACTACCTGCCTTACTTTGTATCTCACTCTGTCGCAGGCAGTGCCCATCATGGCAAATGATGGCACCGAGACGGTGGGAGCCTCCCACGAGACGGTCAGCGAGAAGGCCGAACCCCAGACTCTCTTCTCGGGCCGCAAGCTTGATGATGAGGCGAGGTTAGCAACGGCGACGGAGCATGCGATGTCGTTGTGGCAGGGTATCAAGACGTACCGGATGGCGGTGTTCTGGAGCGTTGTCGTCTCGTCGACGATTATCATGTGAGGGTGCATTCTCCTATTTTCCCATCCAGACATCAAAACACCACAAGCGAGCCGATAGATGCTGACGTACCAACCACAGGGAGGGCTACGACACGACGCTTATCGGCTCCTTCTACGCCTACCCAGCCTTCAAGCAGAAGTACGGCCATTGGTACGGCGCGGAGAAAGGCTTCCAGCTCTCGGCGCCCTGGCAGGCCGGCATCTCGGACATCCAGGCCGCGGGCAACATCATCGGCGCCCTCGCCAACGGCTACTTCACGCAGCGGTACGGCCACCGGCGTGTGATGATGGGCAGCCTGCTGCTCATGTCGGCCTGCATCTTCGTCACCTTCTTCGCGCCGAACGTCGAGACGCTGCTCGTGGGCGCCTTTCTGTGCTCCATCCCCTGGGGCACCTTCGCCACCATGGGCCCGGCGTACGCGATGGAGGTGTGTCCGCTGGTGCTGAGGGGGTACTTGTCGGCGTTTGTGAATCTGTGTTGGGCTATTGGGCAGCTGCTCTCGGCGGTGATCCTGAAGGCGCTTGTTGAAAACAAGACGCAGTGGAGCTATCGCATTCCGTTTGCGGTTCAGTGGATATGGGTCAGTTGCACTTCTGTTTGTTGCTCTGCTTCTCCTTCTTCGGCCACTTTTGTCGTTGCACTTCCCCTCTTACACTTCTCTTCCTTCCTAGAGCTCTCTTTCTCTCGAGATACCCTTCCACCACTTCACTCTCAAGCTATAGCTAACAAACCCTTCCACCACTTCACTCTCAATCAATAGCTAACAAACCCTTCCACCACTTCACTCTCAATCAATAGCTAACAACGCCCAACAGCCCGTCCCCCTCTTCATCGCCGCCTACTTCTGCCCTGAATCACCGTGGCACCTCATACGCGCCAACAAGCTCTCCGAAGCCGAAGCCTCCCTTAGACGCCTCTCCCAGAAAGGCGACAACGTCGACCACCAAGCCACGCTCGCACTCATGATCCACACGACGCAGCTCGAGGAGGTAGCCGCGCTCGGCACCTCCTACTGGGACTGCTTCCGCGGCACGAACCTGCGCCGTACCGAGATCGCGTGCGTGGCCTTCCTCTCGCAGATCACCAACGGCGGCGCCTTCGCCTACTCCCCAACCTACTTCTTCGAGCAGGCCGGCATTGCGGCCAACGCGTCGTACGCCATCGGCCTCGGCGGCACGGGGCTCGCCTGCGTCGGCACGCTCGTCTCCTGGCTGCTGATGGCGCGCTTTGGGCGCCGGCCCATCTTCCTCGCGGGCTTCGCGGCCATGATCAGCTGTCTGCTGAGCATCGGCGTGCTGGCCTGCGTCCCTGCGGCGGCGTCTCGTGGCAGCGGGAGTGGGAGTGGGCAAGGGGGCGGCATCGCGTACGCGCAGGCCGCGCTCTGCCTGCTCTGGCTCGGATCCTACAGCATGACGACGGGCCCGGTGGTGTACGCCATCGTGGCGGAGGTCGGCGCGACGCGGCTGCGAACCAAGACGGTGGTGCTGGGCCGCAGCGCCTACTACGCCGGCAACATCGTGGGCGGCGTGCTCGAGCCGTACATGATGAACCCGAGCCAGTGGAACTGGAAGGGTCGCACCGCTTTCTTCTGGGCCGGCTTGAGCGTCTTGACGGCGGCCTGGGCCTGGGCCCGTCTGCCGGAGACGAAGGGCAGGACCTTCGAGGAGCTGGATGTGCTGTTCTTGAGGGGCGTCAAGGCGAGGGGCTTCAAGGGGGTGGATCTGAGTGAGGGGGAGGGGCGTGAGGGCCTTTGATGTGTGTAAGGGAGGAGGGGGGAGGGGGGGTGTATAGGTATGGATCGTGGGATTCAAGCGGGACGAAATGTCGAACATTTGGTGACTTGTTCATGTTTACTACTTTCGGCTACGTTGATTGTGCCGATCAAGACTGGATGTTCTTGAAAAGCACTCTCTAGGGTATGCCAATGTACCAGCTCTGATCAAAGCAACATGAGCTATAATCTTGCCTTGAGCTTGCCTAGCTTTACACGTAGTCGAAGTAAACAAACGGACGATTAACAATGAGCTGTTCAGCGCGACCCTTCCCTCGCCGTGACAGGAGGGAGCTCACTCCCCAGCCCACTTCATCTCCCCATCACAGCATGACATTTGCGGTGGAGGCCGCGACTCGCGCACCACAGAGCGACTAGATGTGATGATGGCATACCGATGATAGGTTACTGCGGTAAGGGAAGCTGTTCATCATGGCCTTTTTGTGTATACTTCGGGTTTCGAGCCAGGATGGAAGGAAGATAGCAGGGAGGGGAAGGAGGGGCACCGGCAAAAGCACGTGTCGAGCCGTTGAGATTCGCTTCTACTTGCGGGATGGGGTTTGTTTGTCAATAACTGAGGATTGGAGGGAGGTTGGTTCAAGGAAAATGTTCTCTTCCTCTCGTCCATAATTTTTTGTTCCTTTTCTTGGGTTCCTTGGTTCATTGTTAATGATGTTTGATACGATTTGATTGGGTTGACAAAAGAAAAGGAGTTCTTGGGTAAAGTTATCTGTAGCTTGAGGAAGTGAACAGATTCAAGCACGGCACGCTTTACTTGCCTCTGCGCTACCTTGGCTATCAGGACAGGAATCAGTTATGGTATTGATAACAAGATGCAAGCAAAGCAGGGAGGCATTTTCGCTTGCGTGTACGAAACTGAACGTTCTGGAAGCGGACTTCTCTCCTGAGCTAACAGGTGGAAGGAGGGGCGATGGAGTCTCTGTCGGAGATTTTCTTGAGCGCCTGGTAGAAGGTATCGCTGATTGTGGATTCTGAACATTGAAATTTTGGGATCGAGATTGGGATCTCGTCTCTCTTGCTGTGCGTGTGTGTCTCAACTTTCGGATCAGTGCTTGTCGGTTTTAACCTAGCACACAGTAGGATGAAGTAAAGTAGATACTGCGAGAAGCATTTCAAAGTGAGTGTAGATACTGCTTAGATTAAATAGATACCAGGCTGGAAAGGGTTCTGGTGACTTCCGGACGTACTTGGTAGGGTCGAGGTAAACATCGGTTCGCTTACCTACTGTGTACTCAAAATCTCACATGCAAATCAGAAGCCTGCCTCCTTCCACCTTCCATTCCCACTAGACACAGTCTAAGCCCAATACAGCAGTAAACAGATAATTAAGTACCTCTCAGCTACTACCACCCAATCACCACTTCCCATCCCACTTACTTTCCCCTCCTGAAATAGCTTCGTTCACGACAGCAAGCTATGCAGATGAGCTAGTAGGGTCGATAGCGGGGTACATTTTCGCGCTGCCACCATCTGCCACCATTGTATGTGACGTCTCCTCTCTCTTTTCTCCCTTCTCCCTTCTCCCTTTCCCTCCTCTTATCTGTCCTGCTTGCTCTTTACCATCTGATATAAAAAACCGTATTCCCTCCAAGCCCAAATTCCAAAACAAAGCAACCATGGATTTCGTCAAGAAAGGCGCCGACATGCTCAGCAAGAAATCCGGCGGCTCCTCGACCGGCGACCAGCAGGCGCAGGCACCCGCAGCCGGTGGCAGCGGACAGCCGGCTCAGCAGAAGGATTATGGAGATAAGGGTTCGCTTTTTCCTATTCTCAACCCCTCCTCCCGCTTTGTTTCTTTCACTTGAGTTTGGTTGGGGTCCGGTTCTTTCGTGACGCCGATATCATGCCTGCAAAACCTATGTATGAGTAGATAAAGGAACAGAGAGAGGCGGATGGAGGGGAGGCGATGATGAAAAGAGACCATGGGAAGAAATGCTAATGAGGAACAAATAGCGCTCGATTTCATCGAGAAGAAGACGGGCCACAAGCTGAGCGATAGCACCAATGAGAAGATCACTGATGGGGGACGGGCTTTCTACGAGAAGCAGACTGGGTTCGTACAAGTGTCTTTCCCTCTTGCCGGTCCCTTCTTCTTTTTCTCCTTCTTTCTTTTATCTTGCCAGATTGGGGTTGGGTTTTACTTCGCCTGTTGCATTGTGCTACTCTTCTCCCCTACTTCTTATCCTATTGTCTCTGGTCGACTCGTCAACACTAGCTGCTAGTAAAGAGAGCAGAAAAGGACATGGAAAAGAGCAGGGTGAGAGGCAGAACATACGGTACTGTGTTACGCGCAGATACAATGCCAATGTGGAGGATTGTTGTTTTCGGTTATGTTAGACTAGGCTGACAAGTACTTGTTTGTAGAAGTAAGGTCGATCCCAAATGGTCTAACTAGATGTTGTTGTATGGAACATAGGGCAGGTAGGGCGGATGGGGTTTTCTGTGGGATGGGATGAAACGGGAAAGATGAGATACGACGAGGAAGATTAGATGAGGCAAATGCTAAGCGGAGGATATCATCCACGACGTTCCACTATCTTGATTCCCATGCCAATCTTTGTGGTTGTAATTCTAATCTTCAGCAGCAGTAGCAAGTAGCCAAGGTAAGTATTGCTGCTTCGTCGTTCCAAATAAAAATGCCCTTAAATCTCACTACCTCACCACTTCACCACTTCACACCACTTCACCCCTTCACCCCCTCTTCCACGCCATCCCATCCTCCCACCAAACCCCCTTCCCTCACCCTCCCTCTCCTCTAAAGCTCTCCCAATCCCAATCCCACCTCCGTCCCCCAACCCAACAAGATCAACACAGGCAGTTCGATCGCCAAACCCACGGCCCAAGCATGAAGAACGCTTCGGGTACAGTTCGATTGTTCTTACTGCGCATAGAACCCAAAGTCACAATCACACACACACACACACACACACACACACACACACACACACAACACATGGGGAGAAACTCAACGTTGAGTCCATTAAGTGTTTTTTCTTTTAGATGTACGGTATTCGTCTCTCTCACGTCTTGATTTTCCTTCCTTCGTTCCCGAGAGAAGAAAGAGACAAGGAACTCGAGTCTCAAACACCCAACATTTCCTAACCTGCAATCCAATTTCCCACCAAGTCTTTCACGAACGAAGCTTGCCAGTGTTTCTCGTTGCGATGAGGCAAATGGGAAGACATATATTCTTGTCTTTTCCCTTCTCTTCGTTTCTTTTTCTCACTGGCTGGCTGGCATGAAACATGCCATACGCGCCCAGAGATCCCATCTCCGAGCCTGGCGAGGGTAACCAAGGTATTTCTTCTCCGAGGATCGAGGACTAGCGATGTGTGAAGATGAAGATCGTGTAGTCCAGAGTGATCGAGGGTATATGCATTGATGTGTACACATCATGTATACATGCATACATGCTCTGCAGGCAGTGACCATGACATGTGCCCCCATCCTCCCCAAACTACATGTTCTGCGATGTGTCGTTACCCCCATTCGATCCCACTCCTTTTCCCTGAACGCCGCGTATACACGCAAAAGGGTATCTTAGTTCGGTGTGCGCGTGATCCCAGCGTGATGAGATGTTCATTGTTCGTCTGGATGTGGCGTCGTGTAGTTCTCCTCTTCGACTTCTTTTCCACCACTCGGGTCATTTCGCATCTTTCGTGTTGTGCATTTCGTCTCACATGTTCCATCCCACGCCCATCACGTTCGGTTTGAGGCTCGCCCGTCATGAGCGTTGGCTGGCTACCTATACTTCGTCTTGGTAGACCTGATACGCCATGACCATCATCCACAGCAGAAGCACACATCCTATCAGCTCAAAGGCCCACTGCGCCTGCCAGCTCTGACCTGTACGCAAGCCATCAGTCCCGGTAGTCCCAAACCGGCACAGGGAGATAGAAGGGGAACGCTTACAGATACTCGACTGTTGTAGATAGGCCAGCGTGTTGACATTCGCGCCCGTAGACGACCGGTCCGACACGTAGAGATTGCAGTTCCCATCCACGCCGCCGGAGCCCCACAGCTCGATCGAGATGACGACGAGGCCCACCATCCACAGCACGAAGAGGATGAAGGAGCCCATGATGACAATGCCCGGGAGGAGCTGCCGGTTGGCGATCAGGTACAGCATGGCGAGGATGAAGAGGACGGCGAGGGAGGCGGCGGTGACCCAGTAAGGGAAGTACCTGCACACGATGAGCTACACCCATCCCACCCATTGCACCCAAGCGTCCCGTCCGCCTGGAGAGGAGCGAGGGAAGCACACTCACCAGGGAATCCCGAGGCGCAACTGGTTCTGCACGGTAATGAAGTAGGCGTTGATGCCCAGGATGGTACAGCTGCCGATCAACATGATGAGCAGCCAAAAGTTCAGCTGCAGCGGCGGCCAGCGGTACTTGGTGCGCACGCGGTGGACGACCACCGAGTCCGACATGGTGCCTGTGCTTGTCGATGCCATCTTCCTGCTGGCTTTTCGCGGTCTTTATAGACGCGCGACAGGTGTGTTGACTTTCGCCTGTTGACCGAGTCCGCGGTGTGGATGAACGGACGGGCGGTGCGCAGCGTCAATGCGTGCTTCTGGCTTCGGGAAGATGTGATATGAACTTGAATTTGGTTCGTAGAAGATGCGCACAGCCGTGTGTCACCGTCGCCGTCGAGTGAGATACGAGGGCGTGTCGCTGGTGTTGTCGAGCCGAGTTCCAGTTCTCCCTCCTCTCTCCGTCTGCTCCCAACTCTCTTATTTGGATATCGCTCTTTTTGTATCGGCTGGTCCGCTACCTGCCACCTTCTTCGCCGTCGTGCAATGTCTGCGACACACGTATGTCTCTGGGTATGCGCGCCTTCGCTCCAGGTCCACGTCGACGTTGTTGGGCTGCTGGATACGCTACACGTTGCGATTGGACGCGAGACATGCGGGGATCAGCGGAGGAGGTAAGCAAGTAGTAATCATTAACAGGCGGAGAGAGATTGAAAAAACACCAAAAAGAGAGGCAAGGCGATTAAGAGGCGCGACAATGGCGCGGAGGTGTCGAGAGTGCGACGAAGTTGTTGACAGCTCGAATGTGAATGAACGACGCTTATGAGGAAAGGGAATGGCGGGAAAGGAGGTTGGTGGCAGGCTTGGCAGGGCCCGACTCGCTACAACGCACCATGTCAACAATGCTCTGCTACTCTACCCGAGGACGCGTTGTGATCAGCTTTGGTCCCTTCACCACGCATTCTATATTTGTTGCTCCTCATTGTGTGACGGCGTAGCTTCTGAGCTATAGTACATACAGTACAGCGATATGAGAGGTCAAAGGAGGTTCAGGTGTTGCGTTGGTGGACCTCCGTCACGCTCGCCTCTGCTCCAGTACAACCCCTTCTTCTTGTGCATCGCAGCGCATGTAAGTATTTGCACTGGCAGCCATGCTTACTTTGCCTTCGCAATGCCACGTCCATATCCAATGGGTAGTCACAGGTACGTGGCAGTAGCCGCTGGCACACTCTTTTGTGCTTTCATCAACGCCCAAGTCTCTCACAGTGAAGATAAGCGACGTCGCCACAGCATCTAGAAAAGCATCATGGTACTGTATGTACAGTAGGTAGGTACTTTGTACTACCTCTTTTGCGGCCCTCTGCCGAACTGTCTGTGGCCTGACCAGGCTTGTATCAGCCAAAATGACTCGGGGATGTCACGGACTTACAGCACTATCGACAGCAAAAGGAGGTTTGCAACTGAGTTCGAGCTTGGGCGTCAAATGTAAGAGACGGCCCACTACCAAGGACAGAAGTTTACTGAAGCTTGATACCTAAATAGATGCAAACATTTGACAACCTCACAAGCGATAGTGAAACTTCGATGGTGAGTCTAGAGTAAGTAAGGACACACCTATCGCAGACCGAAGCGTTAATAAATCTGAGGCATCCTTATATCGAAAGAAGTTTTCGCCAGACGTACCCCTGGCGGTTCCTCAAGAAAAGGGATTTGAACGAGGTAATAAACATTTCACCTGTTTCTTTTGCTGCTACAAACCCTGAGCAAAAGGAGCAAAAGAGAAAGGTATGGAATCTTTTCACCTGGTTCGAACATCCTTGTATTGTAGTTTCACAGCAAATGGCATCCTCTATGATTTACTATGGTCAAGTCTCACTATCGTTATTTATGGCTTTACAAGTAAGCTTCTGAATCGTTTCAATTCAAAAGAACCTGTGTCTATCAATAGTCCCCTGCAGGAGTCTGTATCTGACCTTCCTCTGCTGGAGCAGAAAGTAACTGGGAAGATCTACAACTCGCACCATGATGCTTGGCTGAGAACTGCTCAGCACTTCGTTCACGATCCAATCCCGAAGACTGGAAAGTCCTCTTGTTCGGCACAATTCTCGCAAAAAAACAGAGAATGGAAGAAATCGTTTCCGACATGTATGGATCGAGCAACATCCAAGGTCGTCTTCTCGCCCAGCCGCATGTACGCCAATAGAAAGTACAGAACTGACGAACGAGCAGATACTGGCAGCGGGCTCTCTTCGCTTGTACTTTCGAGTTTTACAGCGACTATCACTCTGTCGATAGGGAGCACCAGCTCAGCCATGCAGCCTGATCGGCGAGCATTTCGCGTCACGGAAAACGTCTGCCAGGACGCCAAAGATGTCGGTGGTCTGTGAAGACGGTCCTGAACGGAAGACTGCTCGTACCGAATGAACATTTTACCTCTTATGCCCATTCCCAACCTTATTGATCGACCGAGATAAAGACCGAGTCTTTACCCACCACCCGGATCTCGCTTAATAGCCTCCCTTGCTTCAGAGCATAAGCGAAAGACAGCAAGAACACAGCAGACCACAGTCCACAGATCGCATCGCAACTCACACAACGTCGATCTCGGTTTCTCATGACAGCTGCGGGCAACCCAATTCGGCGTTTGTGATACCAGCATCGCTTTCCATGCTGTGTATGGGCCCTTTCTTCCCGCGTCATTCGCGGACTTTTAACAGCTCATCACTTCAGCTTCGCAGGGCTTGACCACCCGCGCGTCGTACCGGTAAGATGCGTCAAGATCATACGGGCCGCGAAAGCATGCAAGCTTACACTTTTTCCTACAAGAAGGTACCGAGCTTCACTTCAGTTCCACCTCGGGGCAGGACTTTCTACCCCTCGCCCGATGTACGTGTGAAAGAGGAACCGTGTCGTGCTCCTTCTGGAAGCAGTGGCACAGATGACTTGTTTGCTATTCTTGTGCAAGGATACGCGAGAGTGTGCTTCCATAGAGCACTGTTCGCCCTCGCAAAAAGCCCCAAGAATGAAAAAACCAGCTGAGAATCATGAGAGTGTCTTCCCACAAGCATTGGACACATTGTTCAGAGACAGCCACGAACTGTCAGTTGCGAACCGAGCGGGGTTGGAGGTTTCTGTCTTGCATTTCCCCTCGCACGAGTTGATTGGCATTGCAAGCTACGACTTTTGCGACTTGGGCGTCACACATATCTCTTTGCGTTTGACGGCAGCATGCTGTGCTCCCTCGACTCGCCAGATCTGAGATATTGGAAAGTCATGATTGGAGGCCAAGCATGCAGGCCCTTATTTGTTTTCAGCGGTGCTATCTTGTGCCCGTGTTGACATCCGAACACACAACACGATGCTTGCCTACAAAAGATGCCTTTGGTCCATGGTCTCATGGCTATCCATTGCCTTCATTCGGAGCCAAAACCCACACTTCAACGTCAACACAATTTCTACCGTCATCATGAGCAAGACACAAGATCGCCTGAATCGCTTCTATGAGATTGACAACCTCATCACGGTCAATATCACCATGCCACCTGATGAGTGGGAATCGCTTATGGCTTGCGAGCCTCGTGGTGGTATATGCAATTTCGACGTATGTACACGTTTCTCTGTTCGCATCCAATTTCAGTTGTGAGTTCTCAATGTGTGATTCGCGAACCTGGGTCAGAAATCGGGATGCTCCAAAGCATCTTCTGCCTTCAATCACTACCCACAGCAGCGCTAATGGCCGAGAAGTATGTCGGAGGACCTCGCTTCGACTGGTACAAAGCCACGTCCGTCACCTTCTCTGGCACCAAGATGCCCCAGAAAGAAGCAAGATTCGAGGACGTCGGGCTCATCAAGAAATCCTACTGCGGCTCTTTCAGCAAGACCAAGCCCTCCCTGCGACTCGACTTCGGGCGCAACCTGCCCGACAACGAGGAGGCCGTGGAGAAGCTCATCGGAGCCAAGAGCCTCACGCTGAACAACTGCTTGCAAGACCCATCCTTCATTCGGCAGCCGCTGGGCTACGAGCTCTTCCGGCAGGCGGGCGTGCCGTACGCGCGCTGCAACTTCGCGACGCTCAGCGTCAACGGCCGCAGCATGGGCGTCTTCGTCAACCTCGAGCAGTACAAGAAGCAATTCCTCAAGAACAACTTCGGCGGCAACGACGACGGCAACCTGTACGAGCTGGACGCGGGCGACGACCTCGACGCGGACCTCATCGCGAAGGGCAAGATCAGCTTCGAGACGGGCCTCGCCGACGACCAGAAGGACCTCCTCGTCGCCGCCGACGCCATCGCCCGGCGCGGGCTCGCGGGCGCCCAGCAGGTGCTCGACTACGAGGCCTTCCTCGCCCTCTTCGCCATGGAGGTGCTGCTCAAGCACCGCGACGGCTTCACCGTCAACACCAACAACACCTACCTGTACAACGACGTGCGGGCCGTCGCGGACCCGACGGGCGCCGACGACGTGCGCCTCAAGTTCATCCCCTGCGGCCTCGACCAGATCCTGCGGCCCGTCAAGGACTTCCCGCTCGGCGGGCAGGCCATCGTCGCGCGGCTCATCCGCGACGCGCCGGCGGCGAGGGCGGACCTGCTCGCGGTCCTCGAGCGGCTCGCGCACACGCTCTTCAGCCGGGCCGCGTACGAGACGAGGCTGGGCCCGTACGTCGACCGGCTGGAGGCGCTCGTGGGCCAGGCCGGCGCCCATCCCCAGGACGAGATGGCGACGGTGCGCGCGCAGCTGCGTCTCGTGCGCTCGGGCGCCTACCAGCACTGCGGCGGCTTCCCCGCGGCGCCGGAGCTGAGCTTCGTGCGCCGCGACTCGACCGAGGCCTTCGCCCCGGCCAGCAGCCCCGACTACGTCCCCGAGATGACGGCCAGCGTCTTCGGCGAGTGGTGGAAGACGGGCTACTGGACGCTGAAGCGCAAGGCGTCGGGCCGCTATGTCGCGCTGGGCGCGCCGGGTGCGCCCTCGTCCGAGGTGGGGGAGGTGGAGGACAGGGCCCAGGCTACGCAGTTCTACTTGTACTAGGGGGGGGGGTTCGTTCAGAAGGGTGGATATCGATGTTGACGTTCGTACTAGTGGGCGAGGGCGAGGGGAGGGGGAGGGGAGGTTCATTCATAAGGATGACTGTCGATATCAATATCGATATCAACATCCAAATCAACGTTATCTACCTAAACAAAACAAAACAATACAAGCACAACAACCATCCCTCAACGCCCCAGCCCATCGCTCCCGCGTAACCCGGATCCTGCACGCCCTGCTTCTCCTCTGCGGCTCCGTGCTGTGTCTTCTGTCTTCTGTTTACCTCCTCGAGATGGCCTCGCTTAACGGCCACCGGTGCGTACGACAGCATATGCATACATAGCACAGTGCTCACCTCGCCTACAGGAGAAAGAAGGCATGAGAGTGGCGCTGATGATCCACGCTCGCTCGCTCGCTCGCTCGCTCGGTACGTGTAGAAGGGAAAGGTGTTCTGTGGTTTGGGGTGAGGCGTGGTATGTAGTACTGTATGTATGTTAATATATACATGTACCTTATGTATGTATGTATGTACATATGTATGTATGTATAAGGTATACATATGTACTGGGAACACGTTAGTGCGCCAAATCCGCTGTGTGTGCGTGTGTAGACACAGTAAGTAAATACAGTATGTGCTGACAGAGCGGCTCGATCTACGGTAAATAACAACATCAGCCACAACAGCAAAACCAACACCAACACCAACAATAATATAGCAAAAGTAGTGGAATTCAAACTGGTAGAAGGTCTCATGCCGTGCTGTTCCATTCTCAACTCCTTGGTCTACTGCATCGCCCTCGCATCCAGCCATCCAGCCATGCACGCAGCCACCGAAGCGCCCCCGTTCCATTCTCCCCAAGTCCACGTGATATCCACTTCATCCATCGTTGCATCCATCCCTCTACTCAGTCACTTCTTGCTCCCCGCCGCAGCGGGCGGCGCTTTCGCCATCTGCGCGAACGCGTCCGTCGGGGTGTCGAGCTTCGGGTGTTTCGACTGTTTCACCCGGCTCGAGTCAGTCATTGATTTTTCCTCGTTCGAATTTTCAGCTTGGCGATGGCTTTCTGGCAACGCTGTGGGGGTGGTTGGTACTGCTTTGGATTCTGGTACGCGTGCGAAATCTGGTACTGAGACTCGTTCGGCTCTTTTTTGGGGGTGGAAGGGAGGGGGCAAAATGAAGGTATGATACAGGAAGGCGAAAGAGCGATGGGTGGAAGGAGAGGAAACGCACGCTCCAGTGGATCTTCATATTGTTGATGTTGTCGATCTCAGCTCTGCATGTCGACTGTTTCCTGTGCGATCAGCGACTCTTCATCTCGGCGTGATCTGAGCGAGGGGAAGTGAAAGAAAGGAAGGGCACAGAAACGGAAGAAAGAAAAAAGAGCAAGAGAAACAAAGGAGGAAAACAGAGAATAGAAAAACAGGACAGGCATAGACTTACACATTGATACTTCATCCCCTTGTCTTTCTTCAGGATGGAATTCCCGCCTTTCTTGGCTTTCGCCTGGGCTGCTTGCTGGGATTCGATCTACGTCGCGGCCAGCCACCCAACCCGGCTCGAGATTAGCACGGTCCTGATCCCGAGGCGACAGCAGCAATGCGTGCGTGTGCAGACCGACCTTTTGGAGTCCGCGAGCCATGGTACCGTGGGATGGTCTTCGATTCGTGTATGTGTGTGTGTAACCTGGCGTGAGATAGGAGGAGAAAGGTGAGATGTGGCTTGGATTGAGAGCTGGAGATGGACAGACGTGCCACGGCTTGGCGCCGTGGCGCTAATCCCCCGCTCTTGGTGCTTTGTGTAGACAACCCAAGCTCTTTTGGTTCGACGATGTTTTCGCAACTTGGATTTTCACTCGATATGGAGCTGTTATCTTTGGTCGTTGTAACTTTAGTTTAGCTATACCCGAACAGGAAGCACAGCAGCGCCAACAGCGCCAGCAGCGCGAGGGAATTGGAGGGCTGAAAAGAAAATATAAACAAAATTTGTTGCTTATGGCAACGCCGAGTCTTGCTACCTGGATTTTAAAAAAACAGAAAATAAAATAAAATGAAAAAATTTATAAAAATTTTATAAAATCAACAAAACAAACCCCCACCGAAGTGGGGGAAGAAAAGCCTTTGAAATGGGTTTTCGTTTTGATCCGCTGTCGTGTGTCGTGTGTGGTTTGGTGAGTCTAAACCACTCGTCTCCAAATCGTTACAATCCTCCACACCAAAGAGACCTGACATGATTGCAACCACTATGCTATCTGCGCTGCTTTGGATACCATGCCCAGGAAATTTTTTATTATATAAAGATGACGTAAAATTTTCTACGCGAGCTAGACCTAACCCCCCCCTCCTTTTTTCTTCTTGAAAGTAAGTATGAATTTGTTTACTTTTGCAAACAGTTTAAAACACGGTTTTAATAATACATTTAAATGCTACATAGATTCGGCGTGCCAATAAACGCATAACAGAGGTTTAATTGATTATGGTAGCATTGTTGAGTTGCTTTAGCAACAACTCATCGTTGCAGCGTTGGTTTTGAGAGTGGCGTACATCGAGACTTGTTCTTCAAATTTGCATCCATTTTTGCAGTCACGAACATAGGTAGGCTGCTTGCACTTCTGTTTCTATGATTGGATATGTCTCTTTTGATATCGCAGTGTTAGTACTGTACCACGCCATGCCAGCGTCGCGTTTGATAAGGCAAGATCAGAGCTAGCATTGCCTTATGCTTTTACGGTGTTTGCGATCTTCCATCCTCTTACAGCGAAATGACCACTCACCTATTCCATCTAATAACTTTCTCTCTTCCCGTCGCGCGCAACAAGCGCCAGAAGCTGAGCTCACGAGCCTCTTCACCTCATGTCGAGAGCATCTGAACCTCCCTCCTATGCTCGGCGTCCTCTTCCCAGAATGACCTACAGTACAGTACTCGGGCTATTCCACAAGCAAGCAAGCAAGCAAGTGGAATAGACAAACACCCTCTTCTCCATCACAGCCGCCGATCTTTTTGCCACACATTGCATCTACACAACTGCTTTCTCGAGGGTCGTATTTACAGTACAATACTGTACACGAGAATCTCCAGCTTCGCGCGTCGAATGCCGTACGGGAGGATTGCGGTGGCTCTGCCTCTGCCTCTGCTGACGCGAAACCAAATCACCAGATCCCGCGGTCTACAAGCCAAGCCGCAAGTTGTCTTGTGCGTACCTACCTACCTAGGTACCTATGTACCTATGGAGTGCATCAGCATCGCGCTGTATGCTGCCGTGTACATACACAAATGCCATCCCTAACCTACTCGATCCGTCTTTCGAAGCGTCGGGAAATCACGAGTCGTCCGATCCACAACAACCGTCACAAGTGGTTCCGCGAAAGCGCTGCGTCGTGTTTCATTTTCGATGGATTGTTCTCCCCCTTTTCCCTCCATCACAATCTTGCTAAGCGAATTCTTGATCATCGCGCCAATGGGCAGAGCGCAGTCGTGTATGTGTACTACTGTGCAGTGCTGTGTGAATCGTTGTATCTACATATGAGATGCAAGGAACAGTTGACAGAGGTTCGGAATCGCTGATAAGAAAGAATTCTTCGCAGCTGCGTCGAAACGATGGCTACGATTTGGCTCCCGCTCCCGCTCCCCAGATCCCTTTCCACGTGCAACGAAGCGTTTCTGCTGCTGCTGCTGCTGGTAATGATGTTGTTGGACGTCAGAAGGAGCAAAGCCACGTCGGCCTTCCGTGGGGCATAGGACGACGTGCTAAGCTGGGGGGTTTTTATATCCCAAGCAAGAAAACATCTAAATTGAAAGAAACATGTGGCCAATAAGCCCGTAGTTTGAGCCCTGGTTTTACAGGCGGGGTAGTTTCCCATAGTGTATATAAAATGGCGTTCGATGACTGATTGTCGTACAACATCTAGCACGTGATCTATCACATAATGTTTCCAACATTATGCTCAAAATGATTCCGAGCTCCTCCAGTTGTTTATGCAACTAGAATGATGCAACTAGAATGCAACTAGATCATGAATGATCATCACCTGAAAGTCATTAACAAGATCATTTCAATTCAATGATCAATAATTATCTCAGACCTTCGTTAATGATCTCAAAATCATTTGCACGATGCTCTTAGATCAACTGTTTAATATGCGCTCACTGCTCCTATCAGATATTTAAGATGCTCGTTATTCTATTCGCTAAGATCAGACTTCAACTGATTCTTTATTATTAACATTCTGTTTTATCTTAATGTTTCGATCGTGATCTCTTTTCCACAGAACACAAGCCTTTCTCTATTCCGCACGTCAATGATTCTGTAGATGACAGAGTACTGTACAGTAAATACGTCTCAAAAGAGTACCTACTGTATGTAAGTAAAAACCAGACGATTGGGAAAAAGCCTTTCTGCTACGCAAATCCCGGGTCTCTGATTCCGCGGTATCTCGGACTATCCATACTGTAATATGTCAAAGCATGTTCAAAACTTCGAAAATGAGCGACGCCGAGTTGCTTCTCGAACGCTTTTTATATACGCCGATGTACAGTACAGTAACTGCGTGCAGCTGTGCGGCGTATTTGTTTTACCCGGCACTTTTTCCTTCGTTAAATATACTGTTGAATCAGTGACGACGTGGCCTGTTCGGCGCTTCGGCCCCTACGCGCAGCGGCGCCTAGATGACACGTGGCCGTGGCTTTGCTGGCCTGTACTGTACTGTTTACATTGTACCGTACCTATGTAGTTCTGCCAGCAGAACCTCTTCCAGGCTTTGCTCCTTGACATTCTCCAGTACAGTACCTAAGCTCGTCGCCTCCCTGTTCTTCGGCTTCACGTGTGGTCACAGAAGCGGCTACGTCGATAGAGCGATTCTTCGAAAGCGCAGTACATACCGGATTCTCGATCATCGAGTAGTAGTCGATGATGTTTTCCGCTTTTTCCGTTCAACGCCACTCTTCTGAATTTCACAACAAATACGCTTTCGTTAAATACACCAGAGCAAAGTGCGTCGTTGTCAGAAAAGCTCGGATCGCCGGGAAAGGAAATCAATCTCTTGGAAGTCGCCACGTATCGACGGCTTAGTTTTGGCTTTCCAGACTTTGCAAATACATAGATAGTACTGCACAACCATCTCTTCCTGCGGCAGGCGAGAAAGATAATTGTCATCGAAAAGCCCAAGGTTCGTACCAGGCACCGCGTACAGGTACTGCACCGAGTCTAGCCCGCGAGCTCGTCGTCGACCTCGCAGCCGGAGGGGCGGCGAAGATTGGGAAGTGGGACCGTGGACCATTTCATTTAATGTTAAGGTTTTACTTCTTCTGGGTTTCTTTTGGAATAGCAAGGAACAGGTATCGAAACGTGCGTCGCATCAAACTAAATCCGCTCTTCGATTCCACGGGCTAAGCAAACTCTGTACTGTATGTACAGTACTGTACTGTACTGTAGGAAGAGAAGCACAGAGATACTGGACAATACCAAGAGAAGGACAGAGAGCATCCATCTCATCTGGCATGCAAGGGGAAGCCTGTCCGTCCGTCGGAGGTAGCCTCCGTTCCTCTCGACACGGGCATGATTGGCTCATGTGGTTGAATACTTTGCTCTTGACAGACCGGCTCTTTTTTGAGAGAAGTGTTTTGGCCGCAGTTTCAGACGGGCTGCTGCACGATTTAACATTTTGCTGTTCAAGGAAGGGCAGGCCACGGGGGTTTCTCCGTTTCAGGGCAGCATATCTACCGCACATACTGTACTGTGCTATACGGTATACATATAGGCCCATCGTATCCGTTGTTTGATTGAGTTTCAGATGTCTTGACAAGATTATGGCGTTGAAGCTCATTTTGGGGGGGGGGTTGTTTCGACTGTGCAATATTGTTGACCTCGGTTGGCTTGGGCAATCGGCAGCACTTCCACAAGCCTTATGTTCGTGCTGCTGTGCACCTAGAAGGACACGGAGAAGGACACGGATGGCCACTTGAAGACAAATTGCGCGCGGTGGCTTGCCGGTCTGAATGGCGGTGGTGGAACGGGCGCGGGAGGGTAGACGCGTTACGGTGGAGAGATGATTTCGGCTTGATGGTTGGTTGGTTGGATGGATGGATGGTTGGTTGGTTGGTTGGTTGGTTGGTTGTTTTGTTTGTTCTTCTTCGCGTGCAGAGAGATGCAACTGGCCAGGGGGAGGAGCACAGAGAGACGATTTTTGGGTGACAGACCGATACGAGAAGCCTTGTTCAAGCCGAGAGACCAGAAGCACAGTACCGTAATAAGCTGTATGCACCCGAAATTGCGGATACGACCCAGGTGTTGTGCCCCTTCAGTTGCTGTACAGCGTGGCCGCCCAAGCGTGGTGTTGACTCCCGATTTAAATTTGGGCCGAGTTTATGGTTTGCGCAGAGTTTTACCGGCCAGATTTAGCCTTACAGCACTGCACCTCGCTCGGGTAGCCGCCCGTTTTACCGTATATTCTGTATATGTTCAAACCCCAGCCCACGCTACGGTCGCTGTCCTCGAGACCTGCGACCTGCTTTCCGGCAGAACTTCCATCTTTTTCTCCTTTCCCCTGTCTCCTGATACACTCTCTTCGGCTTCTTTTTCCTCTGCCTCTGCCTCGGTCTCGGTCTCTGCCTCTGCCATTCCTCGCCCCAGATACAGTACCCCCCCGATTGAACAATTTCCAACTTAACCACCACTACCACTACCACCACTACCACCACCACCACCCGCGCTTGTCGTGGCGCCATGCTGGACGGACACCAAACCTCTTACTCGACGACTGGGGCTGTTTGATTACTTCGACCTGAGATATCGCCATTGTACATTTCCCATCTCACCTCGATCGGACGACGCTCCAGCGATACAGCGATATTGCCGTACAGTACCGTCGACCAACTACACACATCCTATCTCTCCCGACCGCCCACTGTCACGGCGCTATACTGTCGGTCCCCCCCCCTCCATTCTTCCGCGTCGACCTCCGCTCCTCCTGTCGCTGGCAGCGTCTCATGAACTTGATTTCCTCCATCACGATGGGTTTCGCACCGCCGCGCCGAGGCTCTGGCTGGCTGAGGTTGCTGCTGGCCTCGATCTTCATCGTGGGCAGCCTCTTCTACTTGCGCATGAGCTCTCCGACCTTCAATTCCGTTCATCAACCGATCGATGTCACTCCCGGCCATCTGCCAGGCGTCCCGGCGCCGCAGAACCCGACCATCCCAGGCGTCAAGCCTGCGGGACCCGTACCCGCCCACGGGGCCAAGCATTCCACGCATCCCATCGACACCCTCATCGAAAAGGCCGAAGGCGTCCACAATGCCCTGCTGAAGAAGGAGAGCCGGGACATCGAGAGCGCCGCCGCCGCGTATCGTGAGCGCCGCGGCCGACACCCGCCCCCGGGATTCGACCTCTGGTACGAGTTTGCCGCGAAGCATGACGCCATCATCGTGGAGGACTACTTCGACCAGATCTACCACGACTTGGGCCCGTTTTGGGGCCTCCCGCCGAAGGTCATGCGCAGGGAGGCTTCGACCTACGAGATGAGAATCAACATCCGCAATGGCAAGGCGTCTACGGGCAGTGATTGGTTCTGGACCGTCATATGGCTGAACCTGACCTCGACGATCGAGCATCTGCTGCCGGATATGGATCTGTCCCTCAACGCCATGGATGAGCCGCGGATCGTGACCCCGTGGGAGGAAATTGACAAACTGATGGAGCTGGAGCGGCAGTCTCGCAAGATGCCTCCCGCGACAGAGGTGGTCACGAAATTCTCGAACTGCCCTTGGACCCGGAGCCAAATGTAGAGGTGCTGGACAAGAAGTGGGAGGATACTCGTATGTCTGATTGATGGCTATGCATTACTTTCACTGACGAGCCCAGGGCCCTATTGGAAGATTGCCTCCCGAGGCTGCCCCCCATCCAGTCTGGCGCGCACGACGAAGAATGTGAAGGACCTCTCCAAGACGCCGGAGATCTCGCTCGCAAATACGGCTGCACACACCTACAAAGACTACGTCTCAAACTTCAGCCTTTCGGTCGATTTCTGCCACCAGCCCGATCTCCAAGCACTGCATGGCATGATGATCAACCCACTGACCGTCTCGTCGACGGCAACACTCTTCCCCCTGTTCGGCGGATCCAAACTGTCCACCAACAACGAGATCCTGCTCCCAGCGCCCATGTACTGGAACGGGGAGGATCGATTCACCGGCGGCGACAATCCCGGCATTGCCTGGCACGAGAAGCTGGACAAGGTGATCTGGCGTGGCGTGGCAACCGGCGGCCGCCACAACATCAAGAATTGGAAAGGCTTCCAGCGCCACCGCTTCGTGTCTATGACCAACGCGAGCCTGGTCGCCGCGACCGAGTCCGGGGCGCATGATCCCCAGAACTGGGCCCTCCCGCCCACGAGCTTCGACCTCGCCGCGCAGCAGGAGAAGAATCTGGGCGCCTGGACGCGCGAGTGGGCCGACACCGGGTTCACGAGCCTGATGTGCGGAGACCTGGACGGGGACTGCAGCTACATGACGGACAACTTCGACGTCGTTCCAGGCATAGACATGGCGGATCAGTTCAACCGTAAGTACTTGCCGGACATCGACGGCAACTCCTTCTCGGGCCGCTACCGGGGCTTCCTGATGTCCACGGCGCTGCCGATCAAGGCGACGATCTTCCGGGAGTGGCACGACTCGCGGCTGGTGCCGTGGAAGCACTTTGTGCCGATGGACAACCGATTCATGGACTTCTGGGGCATCATGCAGTATTTCTTGGGATACGAGAGCGAACGCACCCGGGTCGCGGGCCACGATGCGCAAGCGCAGAAGATTGCCGATGACGGGCAGGCCTGGGCGAATAAGGTGCTGCGGCCGGAAGACATGCAGATCTACGTGTTGCGGCTCCTGTTGGAGTACGCGCGGCTGACCGATAACAACCGGGACAACATGGGGTGGGTGAGGGATCTGCTGTGAGGTTGGCTCAAATGATCGAGCGAATGGGGTTTGGGGTTCAGGACGAGTGATTTCGTCACGAGGATGATTTGGCTGTGGCGGGCTTGACCGAGGGTGGTTTGGGGAAAGGGGATAGGAGTCTCTGCTCTGGCTTGGAGGGAAAGCAGATGAGGAGACCTCCTTGTGCGTCCAGGGCGTTCGGGCGCGAGGAAAGATGGGAGCCGGGCTCTCTCCTGCCAGGGTTCTTGATTTAGATGATGTATAGTATACCAGAGAACGTACGTGCGTGCGTGAGAGGAGCAAGAGCTACATACCCGGCGTTTAATGTTTTTTCTAGGGAGGAAAGGGGGGGGGGGGGATGAGAAAGTAGGGATGAAATGAGATGAGACGAAGTGAGAAGTGTTGCTACATATACAAACACAAAAACACATACACCTACATATACATATACATACATGTAGCCATACGTGGTTGTACCTTGTCTATTGCTGTTGCTGTTGCTACTGCTACTGCCACTGCTACTGCTACTGCCACTGTTGCTGCCACTGCCACTGCTACTGCCACTGCTACTGCCACTGCTACATCTATGGCTCCATCCCAGCACAGGCTATCTTCGATCTCTCTCTCTTTTTTTTTTTTTTCTTTTTTTTTTTTTTTTTTCTCTTCCTCCCGTCTCACGGCGATGCGTCTCTGTGTGGGCGCTCTCTCTCTGTTCTTCGGCTCGCTTTCGTTCTCGTGTAGCCTCCTCCTCCTCCCCCTCCCCCTCCCCCTCTTCCATCCCTCTCGTCTGGGTAGATAAGGTACATGTAGGTAGGTAGGTAGGTACAGTACAGTACAGTGTAGTATAGTATAGTATAGTACAGTACAGTGTAGTACAGTGTAGTATAGTATAGTATAGTACAGTATAGTATTGTACAGTATAGTTTAAAGTGTGCCATTCGTCCGGTTTGTGTTTCTTTCTTTCTTCTCGCCATCTGCGTGTTTTTTGTCGCTTGTTTGTATGTATGTACTGTGATGTGATGTGATGGCTGGCTGATTGGTGGATGGATGGGTGGGTGGATGGATGGATGGGTTTGGTAGTGCGATTGAGGGATGGGTGGGTGGATGGATGGTTGGATGGGTGGGTGGATGAATGAAGAGGTGGATGGGTTTTGTAGTGTTTACAGTGCAAACAGAAGAGTATGTACGTACAGTGTCCTTACTGTATGTGTACATACCTCCTGTACCCGAACATGCCGCTGCGAACTGCCTCGGCGTTACGTACAGTACAGTACAGTCAGTATCTAGGTCGGTAGGTACCTTAGGAAGCTACCTATTTACCCCGCGTAACCCCCCCTCCCTCTTTTCTTTTCCTTTCTTTCGCCCGCTGTTTTTGTTTTTGCTTCCGCTTCCTGACTTTGACTCGTGTGTGTGTGTGTGAGAGAGAGAGAGAGAGTTCTTTTGAGTTGAGGCATTGGACGTCAGATTGGCAGATCCCGTGTGTGAAGCTGTGTGCACTGGACGTACGGCACACGCAGTAGGTAGTGAGTGCTCTTCTCTACGAGTGCGGCCGTTTCGAGGGGCCTGGCTTGGGTGACCGACCTTCTTGCTGTACTGTACCTGTTGGATTTGTCTACCGGTTGAGAAGAGGTGGAGGAGGAAGAAGAGGAAGAAGAGGAAGAAGAAAAAGAAGAAGAAGAAGAAGAGGAGGAAGAGGAAGAAGAAAGACGCGCATGCATCTCGCTTCCTCATCGAGAATCAAAGCCGCACCACCCTCTAAGCGAAATCAACAGCAAGACCAAGCGACGAACGAAGCGGCCAAGAGACATCTCGCCCAAACAAACGCAACCCACCACTTCGCAAACACAACATGTCCGCCGCCCCTCCGAAAACCATGAAGGCCGTGGTCTTCCAGGGCCCGCTGCAGGTCGCGCTGCTGGACCGCCCCGTGCCGACGATCCAGGAGCCGACGGATGTCGTGATCAGGGTGCGCTACTCGGCGCTTTGTGGGAGGTGTGTTTCTGTGGTTTTCTTTTGCGTCTTTTCGAGGGAGGGCGGTGCTTTTGGGAGGGGGAGGGGGATGTGGGAGGACGAGGGAGAGAGAAGGAGGGAGAAGGAGGGAGAGAGAGAGAGAGAGGGAGAGAGAGGCAGAGAGGGAGAGGGAGGGAGAGAGAGGGAGAGAGAGGGAGAGAAAGATGAGAGATAAGAGATGAGACTGACATTTCATAGCGAGCTTCACGTTTTCCGCGGCCATCAGGCGAGTAAGACGGATTTCATCATGGTGAGTTGACGGTATCTCATCCACCCCCCGACGCAAGCCATACTGATATCAACACCACCAGGGCCACGAGACGACGGGCGAGATCATCGAAATCGGCAGCGCGGTCCGCTCTCACCACGTCGGCGACACGGTCGTCCTCCCCTTCACCGTCTCCTGCGGCGCCTGCTTCTACTGCACGCGCGCTTTCTCGTCGCGCTGCGCCCGGGGCCAGCTCTTCGGCTCGCCCGGCCTCGACGGCGGCCAGGCCGAGTTCCTGCGCGTGCCCCTCGCCGACGCGACGGCCGTCACGGCGCCGCCGGGCATCGACGAGCGCAAGCTCGTCCTCATGGCCGACATCTTCCCCACGGGCTTCTTCGCCGCGCGCAACGCCTTCCCGGACCCGCGCGGGCTGGACCCGCGCGAGAGCGTCGTCGTGCTGATCGGCTGCGGGCCCGTCGGCTTGTGCGCGCTGATCAACGTGCTGGAGTTCCAGCCGCGGGCCGTCATCGCCGTCGATCGCGTCGAGAGCCGGCTCGAGCTGGCGCGCACGCTGGGCGCCGAGCCGTGGAACGACGAGAAGCATCGCGAGGGCTTGGAGAAGCGCGTGAGGGAGTTGACGGACGGGCGGGGTGCCGACGCCGTCATCGAGGGCGTTGGGCACGCCGATGCGTTGCGGACGGCCTTCGACCTGCTCCGGCCGTGGGGCGTCCTTAGCAGTTTCGGCGTGCACAATGCGGACGTGCCGTGGACGGGGAATGAGGCCTATGGGAAGAATCTGAGGGTGCAGATGGGGAGGTGTCCGGTGAGGAGTGAGTGGCTGTTCTTCTTCCTCCCGTATCTTCTTTTCCGAGACCCTCTACTCTTTCTCCTTCCTCCTCTCTCTTGTGCTATCCCTCTCTTTTCCCCTCTACCTACCATCTCCACCTGAGCAGCCGGCAGAGGACATGAGATGTGTGTGTTCTGTGCGGACGAACGCAAAGCCAGCAGCAGCTAACGACCACCCCCCCAACCGTAGGTCTCTTCCCCGAAGCGCTCAAGATGCTGCAGAAACACCAGGATAAGCTTGAGTACGCCCCTTTCCCCCTCTCCTTCTTCCCCTCCCCTCCCCCCCCCTTTCATTTCTGTCCACCACAGGATAGCTTGAAAAGAGAAAAGAGATGAGAAGAGAAGAGAAAAGCTCACTAATGCACACCCGCCGGTCGGAAAACAGCTTCATGACGGATAAGTTCATGCCGCTTAGCCAGGCCGTCGAGGGCTACGACATCTTTAACAGGATGCAGGTCCAGAAGGTGGTTTTTGTGCCGGAGCATGGTCTGTGAGCTGGGGCAGGTGATCCGTGTTCGGGGGGAGGAGAGATGGATGGGGATGGGGGGGGGGGGGGGGGGGGGGGGGGGAGAGGCAAGGGTAAGAGAAGGGGCGAGGAATGGATAGCTGGAGAAAGAGAGGGGCGTTAGGAGGACAGAAGAAATGTACACATAGCAACGAATCTTGGATCTTGCAATTTGGACGAATCTGCTCTTCGAACCGACTTTGCAGTACAGTAAGCCAAGACAAGAGGCTCTTTAAAAGATGTCAGAATGTCACAATGTCATCTTCTGTTCGGATCACGCTGCTTCGCAAGGATTTGATCGCTACCCACAAACGTCCTCCTGTGGCGGCGGGTACTGTAAATCCCATCTTGCAAATCTTGGTACTGTATTCCAACCTTGGTGTTGGTCAACAGCCTGCCTCGCTTACGTGTACGCGATCCTTCTGTGACCATCACGCATACTCCCTCACGAGTAAGAACCCCGATTATGAAAAGGCTTTTTTTTTTCCAACACGTAGATCCCGGGTTTGTAAATCCCGCGGTAGCGCAGCTTTCTTGCGATTTCCGAAAGCATTTCCAAACCCTCCTCCGTGAGTTAGCGACACCGAATTGTTTCTCGGAGATAGCAGCCTTCGGCCGTGTTCGTACCGCCACTTTTCCTTTAGTTACAATCCCTCTGACATGCTCAGTGAACATGTCTTCGTCAGACCGGTCGCGGTGTTTTCCTGTACGTAATCGTTAAAAAAGAAAAGGGCCCGGGTCGCCGGTGAGGAAAACCTGGGCCAGGTCGCCACGCATCGATTGCTTCATTTTGGCTCTCTAGACTTTTCTTTGCCGCAGGAGAAAGAGATCATGGTACTGTAGCGAAAGAGCTGGAGGCTCGTATAATGCACCACCCACAAGCATCGAGTCTAGCCCACGAGGTCGTCGTCGACCTCGACCTCGCACCCCGAAGCCCGAAGGGCGGCAGGTGTACTTTAGACAAGGGAAGAAGATCAATCAATGGGGGCTAGAGGAATCAAATGTCATGAAAGAAGCTGTCTTCCTACAGTACAAGCACTTAGATTCGACAGTACAGTACTGTACCTGCCAGAAGGTCCTTGCACCCCCCCCTTCCCCAGGCAGCCAAGATATAGGATAAAAGGAACACAGCCAAGCTAGTTAATCAAATCAACGTCGCAAAATCTGTGCATTTCCCAAGTGCGTTACGGCCGCTTTTTACATTCGGATTGTATTGTGTACTATCTTTTGATATCGGTTAGCTGCTACTGTGGAAAACCACGCAACGGCGGTGGTGAAAGCTGAAAAGGGATTTCGGAAATATTGGGATAAAATCAAAATAGCCAAATAAAAATCGTTGAACCTGGACTCTACTTTCGCCTGCTACACTTAATAAGTTGAATTTAGCTTGGCGATATTGCGTCTGCCTTCGGGAGGGAGCTCCATAGTAATGCGTGATGTATGCGCTTAAGCGAGGGGCAGTTGCCACAGATAGCCGAGCTAAAGGGGTCAAATGGCCGAATATCAAATTCCATGATTTTCAAACGTTGGCTTTGCGTTTTGAAAAACGATCCAGGTGGTTTAATCGATTGTGTCTTGAAAGATTCAGAATATAGCCTGCGTAGAATTCTCCATTGGCGAGAGGATTTCCCTTAACATCTGACACTAATGTTGCTGGTATGAATTCCGTCCGTCGAAAGGCACCCACCTACCCTCGAAAACGATGAGAACGGTCCAGGCCGAGGGATCACAGATCACATCCCTTCCAGCTCCAGGCAGCCGGTTGCTCGTTTTCCAGGAAGGAAAAGCTTGATCTGTAGAAGCGGATATGCTCGCAGGCATCGAATGGCGCAACACTCTGGGGATGAGGAATTCGCTGTTGTGTATAAGACTTATACAAGATCTATCTTCATCAGCCAATGCACGGCCAACGCCGGCCACTTCGCGGTGGGATACATTTCAAGAATAAATGCTTTTTAACTTTTGGCCCCCGTCGGTGGGCCCGTTGGGCTATGAATGCGAAATGAGATTGAATCCTGCTATTCCTACGGTGCGTATATACCGGCATCCACAGCACACACCCCTGCTGGCTACCCCACCGTGCAATTAAATAATTGGAAATGTACTACTTATGGATCACAACAATACCAAGAGGATGGAAAGTCGCTGTCAATTCAGGTTGAGATAAAGATACCTTGTCATGGGAGACCTACTTCAGCATGCAGGGGGCCGAAAGACGCGCAGGCTTCATTGATCCTGCTCTTCCGCATTGTGTTGCGACGCTTGCTTATTTCACAATAGCGACAATCCTTCTTGTTGTTAATAGACCAATAGACGAGTATTGCTTCTTCTTGGCCCATTTCGTTGCTTCTAGATGTCGTCGATCTCCGAGAAGGCAAAGCAGACAATGACGAAGCAAGCACTACAAATTCTACTCGCCGCCCACTGGTTTTTCGCTATTCACAACCAACCATCATTTACATTCCCTCAACATGCACTTCTCTACTCTCTTTGCCGCTTTCCTGCTTGCGGGCACCTCCGCTTTTTCACAAGGGTCCTTCAATCGAATAAGATTAGTATCTTTTAACGTTGACGCGGTCCCGAAAAAACAACAATTAGTTGGGGAGACCAGATGGACGGGAAAAAGGTGCAACGTTGGCGTGTCCGAAAGTTGCCGAAAGCCTCACGTTATCAATCAACTCAAGACTATTGTTGAAACGAGCTGCTGGATTCCTTCTTGTGAGAAGAGGGGACCTACGATTATTGCCTTGCAAGGACTCCCTTATAAAGAACGGAAGAGCTTCGAGAAGGCTCTCGGCAAAAATTGGGAGAGTATAGCACCCTTCGACCCTAATTTTCCTCAAACTGTGAACGACAATACCAACCCGTTTTTCTACAACACCAAGGAGTTCGAACTCCAGGGAGTTTGGGCGTTCCGGCCATCCGCGTTAGCCATTTGTACTGTTGCTATCTTCAAAGACATCGTAACCGGCAGCAGGTTCATCGCTGCCAATGTCGATCTCAACCCGTTCAGTGCGAGTATCCGTGAGTACGAGATGACAGAAATGATGCGTAGGGTCGAAGATCAGTATACCATGCTGGCCTCGGGTGTCATTCTGCTCGGTTCCTTCCACGAACAACCTGATAAGGGTGGACACCTCACAAAATTTCTCGAAGGAAAAAACATGACGGACCTCGCGAAGCACCCCAATGTTAGGACGCAGGAGGATTTGTTTACCTACACTTCCTACGGCGGGGGCGCTCGAGAACGGAAAGATTACACGTGGACAGGCTACGGCCTAAATTATTACATGAACGCAACAGATTTTCATGCTGTGAGCAACAAGGTGGAATTCAAAAGCAAATTTAATCCGTTGGCGATGGGAGAAACGAGAGAGATGATCATCAGTAGTCATCAGGCGGTGGTGGCAGATTTCGATGTTGCATCTACACCATGAGGGTGAAGACTGAGCTATGTCGATATTCTCTGTTATGTTCTGGGACGGGTTGAAAATGGTTTTGGGAGTTGTGGGAGAATTGGGGTGTCGGTTGTTCAATGTTAGCTGCTTTAGTTCTGTTTTTAATCAATCAAGTTCAGTCGTTTTGCTATAACTTCTCAAACGAAACCCTTACACCAGATTTCGTGATTCTTCGTTCTTAATAAGCCCGAAAGTGCAACTAATCTCCGATGTCGTCAAGTGACAAGATCAAGCTAACCGATGGCCTTCCTCTCCTTTTTTTCTTGGGACTTCTTACAATACGGGAATAGCATGTATCGTAGCAACGCAAGCTGTCGTAGCTTCAACATCCGGTAGCACTCAGATCTATCGGCAACTCTTTTGTTTTCAAATACAACGGGATCCTGAGTTTACAGTTGAAACTCGTCTCGATGCTTTTTGTTTGGCTGCAAGAAGAGGCGGGGAGGTTGCACAGAGCCAGTCTCCCCAGATCAATCGTCTTCTTGTCAATATCAACACATCATCGTGATTCCTACCTGTGTGGACAATGATGAGGGTGATGATGATGATAGTGTTTGACTTCTGGAGGGGCCAGTGAAACCAGACTACCTCAAGCCTCCCGTAGGGCATTGGAAACGTGCTACGCTGAGGACTTTACACATACTCAAGATCCGGAAGGGAGCAGATGTATCAAAGGCGGGATAGTGCTCTTTGAAAATTGAAATAAAACCCTCGATGAAGGCTCCACAGAGCTTTGAGAATTTCGAAAAGCTGTTGAAGCTAGAAAGCAGTGTGGCTAGCTGGCAGGGGATGCATGCTCTCTCAAAAGCGACAGTACAGAAAAACAAACAAACGTGAACAACTTACCGAGAAACCAAAATACAAGGATCAGAACACGTCAGTCCAAATAAACACAACATCACAGACTTATCCCCCGGGACGACACCGCGCTGCTCTACGGCGTGCAGCTCGACGAGTAGAACTCTAATCCCTCGCAAAGGTCAGCGAGCTCGAAGCTTTTCAAGCCAGTGTCGGAAGCGATTTTCGAGACCTTTCGCAAAGCACGATATGGAAAGGCACTTTACGTGTGCCGCATGAGCATTGGAGATTGGCGTCGGCGTGTTTGAACTTGGCGTGATACTGTACCAACAATCTGCTGTGTGGACAATGGAACCACTTGCGGAGCAGACCACGTGACCTCACAATAGCCACCGCAAGGCCCCCTCCGCAGCTAGACTTTGCTCCCGAGACTCCAGGAAACCAAAAGAGACAGTATCAGACGTCCCGGTCAGTTTCCACACCCCCGTAGTGACATCAGGTCTCAACTCATTGTTCTGTCCAGATCAGCCAACTGCTTGCGAAAGCAGTGTCTCGAATGTCTTCGGCTTCAGAGCTTAGTGGTGGGAGCTCGAGAGAGCTCGCTTCCCCTTTTCCGTACCCAAAGCCCTCATTTCGAACATTTTGGGAAGTGACCTGCTAACGTGGAAGTGAAGATGTCCAGACACGTACTTGGGCCGGAGACGCTTGGGCTTTTTACGAATTGTTCTTGAGCAGTATATTAAGCTAGATGGCGAGGTACTCTACCAGCCCAGTACGACCTAGCTGCCAGCCCACACTCCACGCTGGAATCTAAGACGAAAGATTGGGGTAGCGTAAACTAGCTACCTCACCTATCGAAGAGCGGAGGAGCTCCCAGGGCTGTCGCTCCCGCGAGCCAGACCTAAGCACTCAGCCATGCTGAAAAACACGTCGATGTTGCCATAGACGCCACCGAAGAGCTCTTGACAGGGCCCCATAGCGAAGACGGGAACATCAGTGAGCGAGTGGACGCCTTGGCTCTCGGAACTAGGGAGACAGTCATCAGCGCGGCGTCAAAGGTTGGGGGGAGGGCAACCAACGTGTGAATGGTGCCGTTGATAACGAACCCGTCGGGGTTGTCGGCAGGATTGACATAGTAATCCGTGGCGGGCATGCCAGAGATGTTGGTCGCTGGCTGACGTGGGCCGTCCTTGTGCACCCGGTAGTTCTCACGAACATCTGGGTGAGCGGCGGGCCCCTGTGCCAGTGTGTACCTGGGGTCCCAGTTGACGGGAAAATGGACACCGGTGTTGTATGAGATGCTGGCATTGGGGACGGTGTATTGGGATTGTCCCGAGTGTTGGTAGACGCCAATCGCACCCCGCTTCTCGCGGTCCGTGGCTTTGGAGCTGAGATACTTCGTATCTGCGGACCCGTAGACGTCGAAGCCGTGGCCGTGGTCGGCGGTGACGATGATCAAGGTGTTGTTGAGTTCTCCCAGGGCCTTCAACTTCTCAACTGTGGCCCGGACAGTGTCGTCTAGCTCCAGTAGATCGCCGAGTGCGCGGTCGTAGTCCAACGAGTGCATCTGTTTGTCGATGGACGCGGCCTCGGACATCATGAAGAATCCCTTCTCTCCACCTCGCTTGTGGAGAATATCAATAGCCTTGAGAGTCATGTCCTTGAGTCCTGGAAGGTCCAGCGCAGGAACCTTGTTGCCTGAGGGATGGTTGGTGGTCCGGTTGAGATTTCCAGTGTAGATGTTGCGATCCAACCACACTGGCAGGTTGGAAGTGCAGAAAATCCCGAGTGCCTTGGTGTCGTTCCCCAGAGCCTCGAGGGTGGTCTTGTTCATCGAAACCGCATATCCCTCGCTCTTGAACTCTTCATAATAGTCCCTCCCTTGGTAAGAGCCCTTACCAGCGATGAATTGCTCGGCACCTCCCCCGAAAAACACATCGGCTCCCGTGTAGTTGCTCCAGGTGTAGTTCCGAACGCCGCGAAGAGATTGCTCAATCAGGGCGCCATACTCCGCGCGGGCTCGGGAGTGTCCAGTGAGAGCGATTGGGGTAGCGTCAGCCATGAAGGCGGTACTGACGACTCCAATAGCACTGCCCCAGATACGAGTGAGCAACTCAACGATTGTCTCGACCTTGGGATCATCAAAAGGATCTGGACTGGAGTCCCCATAGACTCCCATGGCGTTCACGCTGGACTTGTGGCCGGAGTACAGGGCTGAGGCAGAGTTTGCAGAATCAGTGATGTAGGTATCAAGCGAATGTGTCTTTGCAAGTCAACACTGAGATCTCCAAACGGCCACAGGAAGCTTCAATCTCACCATTTGATGTCCCACTACTGGAAACTTGTCCATCTGCATCGTGGTTTGATACTTCCCGTTGATGCTCTTGTGACCGATCAGTCGAGCAGCGGTAATCATGTTGGTGGTCATGCCATCACCTCGGAAACGGTTAACAATTTCCTCACTCAAAGACTTTGCGAGCTTACCGATGAAGAGGATGACGTTCTTGGCCCGTTTTTGCTCCTGGAGAGGGCGGACAAGCCAGTTGGCAACAGTTTGGGTGTCGTTGTAGTAATGTAGTGTTGCAACATACTCTCCAGGTTCATAGAGAGCAACCCGTCGATAAATCTTGGATGTCACGCGGACCACAGATGGCTTATGGGCATCTTGTGCGAAGAGGTCCTCATACCAAGTAAAGTTCCATTGCTCTAGGGCTGGCTCAGGGATGCCGAAGAAGCTCGTCACCACCTGAGATGCTTCACCCGCTTTCGCGATTGTCAAGCTGAAATTTGGGTCTGGGATTCCCCCATTGGCCTCGGATCCATTGAGCGGAGCATGAACCTGGCGCACGATTAGAAAAGCTTCCCGACTTGCTGATGGAGTTCTACTGACTTCTACGCGGATATCAAAGTATTGTCCAGCAAGGAAATCCGTCTGGTCTGGAGGCAGCACGCAGCCCAGACTCGGACAGGCTCCCAGACGCTGGAATGTTTGTGCAGCTGTGAAAGCGATGGACGCCAGCCACAATACAGTTCTAGAAACCGAAACCATCTTGAACGAGAGAAAGCGACGCAGTAGCAGTTGCAGTTGCATTCATTCATTCAACTAGGCGGGCGTCACCAAGACTCTGATAGCCGGCCAACGGATAGAAGAGGCAAGCAGACCGGCTATCACTTGTCAACTAATGGGTAGAATGGAAGAACTTAATCTGGCTTAGCTCCCGTCTTGAGTTTCGCGTGATGGATACATACTTCGTACGATAAACACAGAGTAGAGAGCAAAAAGGACGGGTCGACCGGCTATGATGGCTTGGTGGTGGCACAGTTGGGCCTCATGAAAGAAGTCTCGAGGCAAGCTCCGACGATTAATCGCAGAACAGCTGACGATTGTGACGGCGTCCATAATTTGCCTAAAGCCAATGGCCCGCGTTGGTCGCCAAGGTCCAGGTCTGCATTCAAGCATGGTTGGCCTGTAGAAGTATTGCAGGCATTCTCGGCTGCAAAATTCAGCTTCGCATAGAAGTGTAGACATAATTCGTACCAGCCTCTCTACCTCTGAGATGCTGGCGGGTCCAATCCGCGGGTGTTGGTGGAAAGGATACACTTGAAGTTTTCTCGAAGCGGAACTATACCCATTCGTTGCTGGTCATCGAAGTGAGTGCTTCGCAGACTGTTACCCTGGGCCGATATCTATCGAGGAAGCTTTGTCAAGGGCCTTGTGAATGTTGTCACAGTCTCGGTGCGTTCAAGGGTACCCCACAACCCGAAAATCTTCTTCCGTTTGCGGCTTCTCGTGCATAATTGCAATGAACTGAATGGATACAATCCTCGAAAGCCAATTGCTCCTACGAGTACTTATCCTATGTGCGATAGGCTGCTTGAGAATGTTACATACGATGGTATATACTGTGTACAGTACCTTTGAGGATGAGTAGGCTCCGATTTCTCCAGGAGCTTGGCGAGCAGCAAGCACATTTGAGTTTGAGCTCCTCATAAGTGAAAAAACTCAGTTGCGTTGATTATCATGCGCGAACTCTTATCAAATTTTTACTCAACAATGACTTCGTAATCGAAGCGAAAAGAGCTGAATTGCACAATTGAATCAAGTCCTCTATGTATCATTCTGCACATGAAGTTCTGTCGTATTTCTATAAACCAAATAATTACCCTAGGGTTCTATCGCAATTCTTGCCATACGTTTGAATGTAACTCGATACTTCATGGATACATCCATTTCTATTTACTACAAATTGTTTTGACAAGAAGTGACATCCAGTTCCAGTGTATTAGCGAGCCCCGAACATAAAAGAGCCGGGGGTTTGGCTAATGTGTTCTGAGAAACAACAGTCAGTGACTTTGTCCAGTAATGCTGGACAACAACCTGTTAAGCTGTTGATATTTCATGATACAGAAAGAACTTCTGCCCGTTTTTTTCATTTCCAAAATTCAGAAAAATTACACTTTGTACAAAAGCAGCTGACGCTAGCTCAGAGGATTTTTAGTCAATCAAGAATTTGGAAAGGCCTATAAATTCTAGTCCAAAATTTACGGAGACTTTCAACCTCATGCACTCATGGTTTTAAAACTGCTTTGATAACTATCCAAGTGTACCAGCCGCAGTGTTCGCGATGGATCCGATTCTGCCATCGAGAGACATCGATGTCAGGATGTCCGCTCCCCAAACTCTTCGTATCGGCTTCTACGCGAGGCAACTAACTATCTTGAGGCCAGTAATGGGCAACCTTGAAGATTTGCAGCGCCAAATCAAGTCTTCGTCGCTCCCGGCAACTTTCAGCGAATCCATCGGCCTACGCGATCTCTGGATCGACTCCTTATGCATTAAACAAGACTCGCCCGAAAACTGGCGGAAGGAGCCTGCCAGTATGCTCAACACACATCGTACCTCCTGCGTCAAAAAAAAAAATTGCTGCAGCCGCCACGGAGAACAACCTTGGGGGAGGCTTCGTCGACCATGCTTGAGTGCCAGGCGCTAGGCCTGCCAGACTTTCTGTGCAAGTCGCTTCTCGGAATAGCCACGGTGCACTTCATTTCGACGTCCCGTCCGACAATTACCCTATACCTCGAGCAAAAAAAGCAAACTTTCGTTAGCTTCGAGGGTGGTGTATCCAAGAGTCGCAACTCAGTCATCGTTTTCTGACGTTTGATGCGCTCCAGATATCGTTCATCTGCTTAAGACATGACTTAGTTCAGAGCCGAGAGGTGCCGGACATCCTCGCCCGAGAGGAAAGAAGCACCTGCTTGGAACAGTGAGAGGGAGTCAAGAACAGTGACCCCTCAGATGATCCCGAGATGCTGCGAAAGACGGTCGTCAGCTGGTATAATTTTGTCCATAACTACTCTCGCCGACAGCTCATTTTCTCGGATGACAAGCTATTCGCCATTGCAGGCATCGCGGATTTTGTTGCTGCACATAAACAAAGGTCGTATCTCGCGCGCTTTTGCGGTTTCCACACGAGGAAAGCACCCTTCCGATCCGACCTTATCAAGCTCGCTTAGCCTCCATCTACTGAGCGCTCTCTTGGTCCTGGGCATCTATCGATGGACCAATATGCTGCTTGTTCTGCCGAGAAAATCTTTCGAATCCTTCCATAGCCGAAGTACTGAAATTGGACCTTAATTTTCTTAGACCAGATGCGTCTGGGCAAGTGAGTGCAGGGTTTTTGCAATTTCGTACACCGGTCAAGCATGCGCTTGTTGGGCCAGATCAAAAAGTTCGCCATAGCAACCATTATTGAGACCTGAGGGTTCCTTGGAGAACGACTTGGTACATCCAGTGTTTGACGCCGATCGGCTGCGCGAAGGAACAGATGTGTGGTGTTTACAGACCACATCCGTTTATGGGCTGGTGTGTCGACAACAGTCCAGGGGAAGGAAGGCGACAACTATGGCGTATCACGATATTCTAGGCTTGGAATTTTCATCTCAACACCTTGGATCAATCGCGTAAGTCGTGGTTTGGAGCCGAGGAGCTGCGAATTTTGATTCAGTCGGAGACGAGGAGTCTAGTAAACAGATTTCCGACTCCACGACACATTGCTTTTGGCAACAGCCATGGTTCGCCGTCTTTTCTTATCTGGCGTTTATCGAGACGTGACATGCAACATCGATTTTCCCACGATTCTTGAGCAGAAGCAGAGAGAGCAGCTAGCGCATGATCCAGGCTCGCTTGTGTGTTTTTGTATGCAGATGGCTTACAAAAATCTCACGCCTGCCTGTATGGGACATTGCCACACTGCGTATTCACAGTGAGTGATTTTGTAACAAACCTCGACGCCAATCGTGCATCTCGGCCATTCGTGGGGTGGTTGTACAAGTCGTTCACACATACATGTGGATGGACTCACCCTATATAAGCCAAGTCGTGGAACCCTGCAAATAAGACGCCAGGCGGAAGTCGCTTTCCGCGAAGCAAATGCCATATCTCGTTCGACTCATTTTCAGCCTCAAGCCCGACGTGCCGTTCAAGAGAAAATGCGATATCGCCAGTTACACAAGATCGTGTTCTAGAACGTCATCTGGACGCCGCTCCGGACCTCTGTCCAATCTAAGAGACTGTTCTCGGCACTCTTACTTTTTTTGTGCCCAGGTGTCTCTCGATATGGAGCGGGATTCAACCAAGTATCTATGTAACGATGTACACAGCTGATAAGTACCCATTCACTTGCGATAGCCTGGAGGGCACATTCCAATGCAAGTCATCCTTGGCAGAAGATTTACCCATGGGCAGAGGGTAAGCCTGGAGGGCCCTGATAAAAGCTTGTCGTGTCCTCCCTCGAATCCCCCAATATCATAACTCAAATGTGTCCTTCCGATCACTTGCAGAACACGCAAGCATGATGGATGTACAGACGAACATCGCACAAACGGAAAAAGTTCCAACCATGATTGCCGAGAAATCTGTAACGACCTCTATCGAATCGGCCGAGACTCAGGCTTTCAATCCGCAGGCTACGAAAAAGCTTGTCCGGAAGATCGATTGGCACTTGATCCCATTTCTGTCCCTAATCTACTTGTATGCCATAACTCGCAGGCAAAATTCTAGTTATAGTCACCGGGCTGACTTCCCCATAGACTCTGCTTCCTCGACCGTACCAACATCGGAAACGCTAGACTCGACCATCTAGAGCAAGATCTAAACTTGAAGGGAATACAATACAATGACTGCCTCGCCATCCTTTTCCCCTTTTACATTGCGGCGGAGATACCCAGCAATATCATGATGAAGAAGCTACGGCCAAGCGTTTGGCTTACGTTCATCATGGTCCTCTGGTCTGTGTGTATGATCGGCCAGGGCTTTGTGAAGGGATATTCCGGTCTCATGGCATCGCGAGTATTCCTCGGCATCTTCGAAGGTGGTTTGTTTCCCGGAGTCAACTACTACATTACGAACTGGTACCCGAGACACGAATGCGGCTTCCGCATGGCCCTTTTCTTCTCGGCAGCGACCCTAGCTGGGGCTTTTGGAGGTATTCTGGCTCGCGGCATTTCGGAGATGGACGGTGTCGGAGGCTTGGCTGCCTGGGCGTGGATCTTCATTCTCGAAGGTCTGCTGAGTCTTGTTGTATCTTTCGTACGTAAGCTTTTCATCTCTCGTGGGTTCAGCACTTCTGGTTTTATGTTTTGTCATGAAACCGCAACGCTCTCTTCGTATCGATGGCTGATGTTCCGATTACATAGACAGCTTACTGGGCAATCTACGACTACCCTGCTACGTAAGATTCAGAACATTGGTACTGCTCAGACTCAACTGACAAGATGCAGAGCCAAGTTTCTGAGCATGGAAGAGCGGACGGAAGTTGAGCGTCGTATTGCCGCGGACCACGGTAACTTATCGAACCATTTCGCTTGGAAATATGTATTTCAAGCTATCAAGGATTGGAAGATATACAGTGAGTGCTCCACGACTCTTTTCCCACAAAGAAGACGCCTCACTGGCTCAAATCCCCAAGCAAATTTACATCAATACGACGCTGACCCGAGGGTATACGAAAGTTCACATGCTGATTTGCATGGGCGGATTCTGCCCGATCTATTCATTCTCTCTCTTCCTGCCCACGATCATCAAACACATGGACTACACCAACAACCAAGCACAGCTTATGAGCGTCCCGCCATACGTCTGCGCTTGCTTCTTCACCATTGCGGCAAGCTGGTTCGCCGACCGGGTCAAGCAGCGAGGCGTCTTCATGCTCGGCTTCCAGGTTGTTGCGATCACGGGGTTCGCGATGCTGGCCGGGTCTGCGAAACCTCACGTCCAGTACACGGGGACAGTCTTGGCAGCCATCGGTAAGGCCCATCACATTGAACACGAGGTATCAATGGCTCATGAAATGCTTTGCAGGAATCTATCCTCAGATCCCGCTCGGTCTCGCCTGGAACGGAAACAACATCGGGGGAAGTCTTAAGCGAGGCACGGGCATCGCCATGCAGGTCATGGGCGGCAACTGCGGAGGCATCATCGCCTCCTACGTTTATCTGAAGCGCGATGGTCCCAGGTAGAGAAAGATCTCTATGTGGAAACTCGGGAGAGTTTGCTGACCAAGCAACAGGTACATCAAGGGCCATGCGTTGCTCATTGGCATCATCGGCATGGCCTTCTTCCTCACGCTGTTCATGACGGTCTACCTCCGGTTCGAGAATTCCCGCCGAGAGAAGATGGTGCAGGAGAGTGGAGGCGAGTACTCGGATTCCGAGAAGCAGGAGCATGTGGAATCTGCGGACAATGCGCCCTGGTTCAGGTACACGGTTTGAGAGGGTAGTCGTAGAAAATGGGCTGGTTGTCTCAATCACACTTGGACGGAGGTATACGAACGACGCCCAACAAGACAAAATTCCGCAGATTGCACGGCTTGGCCTGGTAGATTTAGACTGGTAACAATCTATGCGCTCGAGATAGAAGACTTCTTTGCTAGGATAGCTAGCCGTTCTTGGGCGCGGTGGCTGACGTGAGAAGAAGTAAACATCTCGATCATGTCTATGGGTGAGAGCACTGTGCTACGCACCACGTATTCCCAGCCATCTCTTGCTGCTTGCGAACAGCATCCTGCGATCTTCCTCCACCCCGCCTTTTCCGGCCCTTGCCCAATCCGAATATCCTGAAACGTGACTCCAGCGTCCTCCCACCGATGAGAGAGAATAGCATACCGCGGAACGGCCTTGGCCGAAAAGTCTGGCTGGAGCAACGTCGAGGTGTTGACTAAACGCATCGTGTGTTCGCTCGCTTGCCGAAGAACAGGGCTCTGCTAATTTAACCGAAAGGGATTTTTTGGCAAGCGAAATATATCTCGATGTGTGAATTCAAAGCAAGAAGACGGTCAGTTTTTCGACTCGGACAGGGGATAGAGTTCATGTCGGGCTAGAGCTGCAAGACGCTGGCAGCAGAAGGAAGTCGACGTGGTCGACGTGAGAGCAGGCCTTGATGTGGCTAGTTTTCCCTTTCTTGGTCGCGAGGGTATTTACAAAGGCTTGGACGTGGGACTTCCGCCGCGTTGTTGCTGTGGATGGGCAGAAGAGACGTCAAGTGATCTTTTGAGTATAAGGCTATGATGTATTTCTCGGCCTATGATAATGATTCATATTAGATTGACTCGGTTGAGTACGTACTTTCCATAAAGTGTGTACTTTTTTTTTAACCTGTCAACCCGCTTCAAGAGTTTCATTCCATTCGTTAGCTGAGCTCTCCCTCATTCTCGCTAAACTACTCAGTCGGTACTGGAAGAGAGACACTAGGTACTCGTACCAAATAAGAGGATCCAAAAAAGGGGTTGAATATGCTTGGTTTTGTAATAGCGAAGGGGAGAGATACTCTCTAGCGCTACGCTGATTAGCTCGCACGTGAATCAGTGCTGTCAGTACGTACCTCATGTCATCTTTTTGATTTTCCTCTGATGATAGAGCTTCGGGCGAGTCTCTTCTTCAGACGGAGTGCATCGCCTTCCAATGTTCGCGCTTTGTAGTTGTTGGTTTTAAATCAATACCTGGACACACGCTACGGAGACCATGCCAAGCTCGATCCCATCGGGCTCTTCACAGCACGAAGCTGAGGTTGTCACAATACCTACTGAACAACTTGGCATGTGGAAGTTCTTACTGCCGTTTGAATCTTCTCACCGACTCTTGTTTGCCCACTCGTCCTAGGGGTCTTGCCAGGATCAGGTCGATTGATCGGAACAGATGAAGCTGACCTTGACTCGTTGCGTTAAAGATCTCGAAAGTACCAGACAGTGATCATGGCATGCACCAAGTCCTTCGTCTCGGCTCAGATTGATAAGACAAAGTCCGCAATATCATATACATTGTATACAGAAACAGGAATCTAGCAGACGCACATCTGCCAAACGCCAACACAGGCCAGATCGAAGAGCGTACACATACCATTTTACTCCTCCACCGCTTCCCGCTCCACCAGCTCTTCCTCCTCAAGAAACCCAAGGCCGCTGTCGTACCTCCTTCTCTTCTTGCTACTCTCCCCCCCACTACCCCGTCTCGCCAGTCCAGCATCAAACATGCCTCCTTTCGTAACGACAGTAGGACCTTCGCTCAGAGCTCTCGCTCTCGGCGTCAGCGGGTCCATGGCGACACTCGTCCTCCGCGTCTGCATTTCCATCTCAGTGACATCGACGAAGCCGGCGCCCATCTCCTCAGCCCGAGCGAGCTGCCTCAGCATATCCCGCACCACGAACTGCCCTCTCCCAACCTTCTGCAGCAGATCCTGGTTCTCTCGGCGCAGGGTGAGGATCGCGGTGTGAGCAGTCTGCAGCGCACCATTCACGCGGTCGATCTCGCGCCTCAGCTCGGAGACCTTGGCGTCGCGAAAGGCGAGCGCAGAGCCATGCGCCAACTCCCGGGCCTGGAGCGCACCTTGGAGCTGCTCGATCGCCGCGTCTTTGTCGCCGGCTCTGCCGTCAGCAGAGGAAGACAAGACATCCAGCTGAGCCAGCGCCGCGTCGCGTTCCTGGACCGTAGCCGCGTGCGTTGAAGACAGGGCCGCAAGCTGCTCCTTGACGTCCGCAGCCGCGTTTAAAGCCGCAGTGAGCCTCCTCTCGAATTCAGCCAGCAGCATCTGGTTGCCCTCGTTGACGGTCTTCGTGATATCGTGCTGTCGCGCCTCGTTCTCCACGCGCAGCTGCAGCTCCTGAATCTCGCCATGCAGACCTTCATCAGCTCCCCTCCCCTCGCTCTCGAGACGCTCGATCAGGCGCTCGAGTCCAGCGACCTCGTCTCGGTAGCCGTCGAGAGCGGCGCGCAACTTCTCGCTATCAGCTTCCTTCTCGTCAATCTCGCCGCGGAGGGACCCGACAACGGTGTTGGCGAGCACGAGGTCTCCCTTCATGCTGTCCATGACGCTGACGCGATCGTTGAGCTGCTGTCGGAGCAGGACTTCTTGGGCGTGGTATTGGTCGATGCTGTCGTCTCTCTCCTTGACCTTGCTCATCAAGACGCGGATGCGATCAAGCAGCAGGCCCAGCAACTTCTCATTCTCGAACCCTTGGGCATGTTCACCCGGGGCGAGATACTCGAGCTGTAGCCGTGCCTGGCGGAATTGGGTCGAGATGAGCTCGAGGGCTGCGTCGGGACTGCACGCAGAGAAACCGAGGGAGGTGATTTCCGTCGAGAGGGCGGAGAACGCTGTGCTGTGCTCCAGGGCTTGCGACTGTGATAGGGCGAGGGAGGTGAGCACGCTGTCGAGCGCCGCGTCGAGGGCTGAGTGCTCGCAAGATTCATCTGAGGGGATGAAAGAGTCAAGCTTCTGGGCGAGGCGATCATGGTAATCCTCCTTCAACGCAATCGCCGAGTTCAAATTCAAGATCTCCTTTTGCAGTGATAGAAGCTGCTCTCTCAAGTCGTCTCTCTCGGGATCTGGGATGGGCAAAGAAGCTTGGATACCGGCGCTCATCGAGCAGGCCGATTTGGACGGTGTATTCGGCATCGTGGACGGCGGCGACGGGAACGACGTATCAAGCCGTGTCGGCGTCGTCAGGATCTCGTCCTGGCCGCTCACGTCCTGGAAACCATCGTCGTAATTCGTAATCATCATTTCGTCGTCGTCGTCGTCGTCGTCGTCGAAGTCATATGGATCCCTGGCGGCCATGGTCCAGTTCGCTTCCGTCTCATTCCCAATGACTGTGTCCCCGTCCTGCTCTCTCCGACTCAATTCCTCCTTGAGGAACCGGATCTCCTGCTCGAGCGCAAGGACTTTGGAGCTGAGCCCTGCTGCAGTGCTTGTAGCAGCAGAGCACGCAGACTCGCCTTCGATTTGTGAGGCGACGTCGGCGTCGTCGCGCATGGACTGGACTTCCAAGTCCTTCAACGCCAGCTCCCTCTTCAATCTTTCGACCTCTGATCGTTGCTCCTTGGCCTGCGCTCTCTTGTCCCATTCAATGACATTGACCTCCTCACTCAACCCATTCCGCCTCAGCCTTCGCTTGACTCGGCCTTCCAGCACCTGTCGCAATGGCGCGAATTGCAACGTGCCGGATGCAGGCGCGACATCGTAGCCCGCTCGATTCCACAGCCGGCCGGGGCTGGATTGCCCTCTTCGTTTGGACCTGGGCGTCGAGAGGGAAGTGCGGCGTATGAAGGGGGTGAGTCCCGAGGAGGCGTAGTCGGATTCGATGGCTGGCCCTGGGTCGGAGAAGCGGACTTTCTTCTTGCTGCGTTTTGGCGTCTGCGGAGGGGTTGCGATGCCGTCAAAACTCGGTGTTGCAGGATGAGAAGCGCTTCGTCGACTCGAGTTCAGACGGGGTCCTACGCTGCTCCGACGCGGGCGGCGGATCGAAAGGGGCCGGTCGTCGTCGACGACGAGAGTTGAAGTGTTGTGGTCGGCCATTGTAAGAGTAGCGGGATAAATGTCAACGAGTCAATGCCGTGCTCCAACACTTGTTGGAGAGAATAAAAGAACTGAATATCAGAGTAAGAAACCTTACAAGAGAAGACGCAACATACAGACGCGAGGCGTTGAGTGAGGCCAGAATGGCGGCCAAAGTAAACATTACATGGGTAGCTATTGTTTACTTCCCTGCCGAATGCGTTTACCCGACTTACTAGGTCCTGCGGGGCATGCGCGAACGCAGTGATTGGTTGGATAAGACGCGATGGCTCGGAGACGCGTTGAGTCACATGGTTTTGGTATGGGATTGTACTGTACTGTAGATGTGGTTCCTGCGTCGATCCGATCACTGGATCGCCGCGGTGCAGATATGTTGACTCTTTTGAGACATTTTGACGCGACCGCGTGTTGCCGGGGCAGGAAAAGTGGATCGACATGTTCGGAACCTGTTGGTTGAAATCTATCCGGACCCCATTTGCAGCTTCACACAGATTGGAATTAACGTACAGAGTAAAGAAAAGCTTTTGACTGTGGAGGAGAGATCACGATCAAAGTATTAAGAGTAAAAAGTGTGATTATGTAAACAATCAATGGAAGTCTGTTTTGATAAATAAAAGAGCAACGAGCATATTTTACATGAAAAAAGCAGTAAGCGAATACAAAAGTTGGTCTAAGAGCATTAAACAGATGATCTGAGATCATATATTTGAGTCTAAGTTAAATCATGATTATCAGTCTGAAATGAATACATCATTGATCATGAAATGATTATAACCTAGTTGCATTCTTATTGTAAAATCATTTTGAATATTGCAGAAAAATCTTGACTATGATGTTGATAGCATTACGTGCTAGAAATTGTACGATAGGAAATTTTCGCCGCAGTTGGAAACGACTACTCAAAAGTTGACGCCATTCCCACTTTGATGAGGAATGGCTTTGATGAGGAATGGGACGCTCGGGTTGCCGATTCCGCATGTGAGTTTGCCCGAGTTTGCGCATTTTGGGCAATGGAGATGGGGACGCGGATAGAGATTAGGTAGGACGGGCTGATAGTGCGTGGTTTTCTCATCAAGAGTGGTATGGGCGGAGAGCGTATAAGGTGTATTGGGAGATCCCGAAGGCTAACTCGCAGACGGATTCGACGGGGAAGGCATGGTTCTGAAATGCGGTGTGCTTGAAGAAGAAGAGTGTGTGAAGGCGAAGCCGAGAATGACGGAGTAGGGATAGATCTGCTGCGATCTCTTTTTCGACATTTCTTGACTTGGGCGCTGGAGCGATGACTCGGAATTCCAAATCTATCAGCCGAAACGTATCCCCTATTGCTCTCTCGTCTCCGTCACTGGAAAGAAAACACGCAATCCTCTTGCCTCGCAGACAACCACCCAATACACACTGCCGCAGAAAAGATTAAAAGCATGATTCTCTTTTGAAATTCCTAACAAAGGTAGAGCGCCGACTATAATTCATTTCTCGTCTATACCTCGGTGTCCCTTCACATCCCAACCAAATTTCAAGCTCATCCGTTTCGGAAACCAACGCCCAATCCCACCGCACGCACGCCAGTTACAGCCACCAAACCCCAATTCCGAAGACCAAGGCAAAGAGAGCTAAAACCACTTCCCAGTGAGCCCACCGAATACCATATTCCGCTTCTGCTTCGAGATGTACTTATTCACGTCCTCCGCCCACCCCTGGCTATTCTCCGTCATCTTATCCGTCGTGTCGCCAAGAATGTTCAGCTTCTCCGTCCGCTCGTTCAGCTGCCTCGTCATGTAATCACCCCAGCCCTCCGTCGACACCGTGCCCGGCGCGCGGCTCGAGCCTGGGCTTCCAAGACGCGCGGCTCGATCTTCAGCGGCGGCGGCGGCCAGCATTCGCTTACTTGGTGGGCGGTCCGGGCCGCCGATGAGCAGATCCAGGTCGGTGGGAGACACGTATTGCGTCCCTGAGATCCATTGCATGTTGGAGATGGTGGGACGCGCGGGGATTAGAGCTTCGGGGTTGAAGATCTTGTCGTTGGACTTTGGGAGAGGTTGGCCGGTGCCCCAGACGCTGAGCATGGCTATCTCGGAGGGACCGGTCCAGCCGAAGATGTCGCCGGAGGAGGTCACGATGGCATTCGTGGTGCGAGTTTTGTCGAGCATGGGAAGTTGTGCCGCGCTGATTTCTTTTAGCGCGGGCAGGGAGAAGGCTTTCGTAGTACCGTCTCCGAAGACACCAACGAGAGCGTGGCCACGGTCTTCAAAGTGGACGACACTGGCGGCGTCGCAGAGGGTGGTATCGAATGTCTTGTGGGCACCTTTGGCAGTTGCTGGCTTGAAGATACGAACTTCCGTCTGGGAGACTGGTTTTGTGTTAGCACTTATCATATCAGAAACGAGTTTTGGAGAACTCACCGGCTACTAGCGTACCATGGGTCTGTTGACCGGACCTCAGAGCTCCCACGACAGCTCCAGTTGCTGGTGCAGGTGTCCCGGTATCAGACACAATGGGCGAAAGCGAAATGATTTTGTCAGCCAGGGTAGACACACCAGCAAGCTGGGCAGTATAGCCTCCGTTTGGCTGAGGAAGAATCTTGAGTGTGATAACTTTCCCCAGATTCGTTCCAAGGAAGCATGCGATACTGGAATAATTGTCGCCTTCGAGAGTCATGACCCCGAATTCAATGACCACTACCCAGTCTTGTTGAGTCGATGACTGGCTACTGCCCTTCTTTAAAAAGCTGCTACGCTTTTCCGATTTGACGAAGTCAGTCATAGCAGCGCTAAAGATCACAGCAGGTCCTCGAAGGTCAATGATGGACAAAAGACCGCCTTCCGAACCAACGGCTACGAACCCAACATCTGACATCTTGACAGCTGAGATACGACCTTGGCCCATGTCGTATGACACAAATGGCTGCAGACCCTCCTTCAGTGAGGGCTCAGCGCGAGAACTTATATCGGTGATGCCACCGGATACAGTCTGAACTCCTTGTGGTGCGTCGCTCCCAAACAGTTTGTTGGCACCCCATCTGTAAATAACAACCTCACCAGTAGCAACACCAACAGCCATTTCTCCAGTACTGGATGCCATACTTAAACTAGTGATATTGACATCATCATACCGATCGAGCGCTCTGGCAATATCCACTTGCAGTACAGCACTGTTTTCCAGTTCATCATCATGGCCTGCATCCCAGATTCTGACAGTGCCGTCCCCATGTGCTAGCTGAAGAATGTTCCGAGCTTCGTACCTCCGTATATTCTTGACACCTTCTGCGCCGCCCCGTACTAAGAGGGGGCCTTGCTGACGGTTCTCGACCATGCCCAGCCAGCGTGTACGATCGACAGGGGCCATAGCCATCGAGGTGACAAAAGGATGAACCAAAGAAACAGAGGGGTGCAATTGGTTTGTAGGTGAAATAGGGTATCCGCTTGGGAATGTCAACGTGACTAGCTCTCCTGAAGACAGCAGAGCAATAACAGCAATGGGGTCCTGAGCTCCAGCAAAATGAGGTGAAGCCCGGGGTATGAGACAAAAGTCAATGACCTCTGCACCAGCAGGTGTAGGTAGTAGATGCGTCTTCTTCGCTTCGAAATGGGCAGACAATACGCCCCATGGCGATGTCGCATAGACTGGAGTAGGACCCAGCTCGAGAAACGTCATGCCTTTCTCTGGCACAGTTTTGGGAAAGCCTCCAGCAATCAAAATCCCTGTATCATCTGGGTTCGTCTTGCAGCACCAGGCTATTTTCGCAAACTTCTCCTTGATGGCGTACGTCCCCGGTGTGTTGCCACAGCTGTTGGTTTGATGGCCCGGCTTATTGACATGGGAATCTGTCAGGGTTCTTGCCATCACAACTCGGCCATCCTTCGGGTCCCAAAACACAAGACTCTCGTCGTCGTATGCTGTGCCGACAAAAGTACCTGTAGGATGCCAAAAAACCTGGTTTAGATGTGGTGTCCGTATTTTATCGTGCGAGAGAGGGTCTGGATTTCCGCCTGGCGCTCCTGCGGGGACTTCATAATGGAAGTACTTTATTGCTCTGTTCTGCTTGAACGAGTATATCACCGCTCCCTCCGTATACCCAATCAACAACTGTCCGATATCCCGGGGATGCAGCTGCATAGACACCAAACTCAGCAGTCTTGACCTCGGACTCCTCTCTCTCCAAAAGTTCGGAAGTCGCAGCGGTGCCAGTTTCTCTCTATCCAAGTCATACGCAATAACTTCTCCGTTCTGCAGCCCAATCAATGCCCAGTCCAGCATCGGATCCGTCACCAGCGCCGTGATGATGCCCGGCGGCGCATACGCTGCCAGCTTCTTCTGCTGTACCAGGTCCCATACTATGATTTCGTTCTTGGAGTCGACGGATATAAGGCGGTCGGAACAGAATTGTAGCGTTTTGGCTGAGGCGCGGCGGGGTAATGTGAAAACAACTTGTACGCGCTTCTGGCCGAAGATGTAGATTTGCCCGCTGCCGAATGTGGACTCGTTCGTGCCTATTGCGAGGAGCGATTGTATGGGATCGTATGCTAAAGACCTGCGCAGAAGTGAGGTTCTGTTAGCAGGAATCCTTCGTTTGCGCGGGCGCGGGGTCCGTAGGGCTGAGCTCACCCTATTTGTGAGTTGATGCCGTAGCGTGCCTGGTCGTCTGGGGCGAATAGTTCGGGCAAGATGCCAGCGGAGAGGTCATTCTGAATACCAGCTTGCTTTCCACGTAAAAAGCCTGCCATGTTGTTATTGTTGTTGTTGATGTTGTTGTTGTTGTTTATGCCATCCCAAAGTTGTTTGACTTCGAAGATGCGAAAATCGTCATCGCTGCTATTTATAGGTACATCATGTGATTGTGGATACTCACCACTAAGTACTTACCTTTATAGGAACCTAGAACTTCCTCTGTGGTTCACGAAAACTCCTTGTCCCCAATGAATGTATCGTTGAAGCTGCCAACATATATTTATTTCACTTTAAGGCTATACAACGGCGGCCTTACGTCAGGAGGATCAAAGAAGAGCTTCAAAGCTGTTAAAGTTCTCGAATGTAACTAGAGATTTCGAAAGTTCCACATCATCGCATACAGCACCTTACCAGAACGAGAAACACACCTACTTCACCTTGGTGGCTTTCGAGCGTTTCTTGAGACTCGGCTTCTTGCCCCCAGAGGCTTCTGCTGGCCTTTTGCCTTTCCTGCCAGCCCTCTTAGGGCTGGGTTGAACTTCCTCCTCCTTCTCATCCGAAAAATCTGTCACGAAATCCGGGTCGTTATGGTCGTTATGGTCGTCGTGCTCTTCGTGCTCCTCCTCATCTTTTTCTTCATGATCTACATCGTTTGAATCCTCCTCAACTAGCTCGTCAAATATCTCGTACTCCCGCTCAGGTCCATCTCCAGGTCCCCAGACAGCCCAATATCCCATCCAGCAATTCAGAATCTTCATGTCTGTGTCCCACATAGCCTCACCGAGCTTCTTCTTGAGCCGGGGGAGCATATTCGTCAGGTCCTCCTTGGCTTTTCCGGAGATGAGGATTTCTTTGGTCTCGGTGATCTTCGTCTCCATATCCTCGATGGCGACCTTGCCGTTAGATTCAATCTTATCACACTGAAATTGTGTGTCGCTGACGTCGCAGAAACGGCATCTGAGAAGGTCGCGATCGATATCCAGGTCGGCACCGATGTAGGGGAAGTTTTCGGCGAGGAAGCCGAGTGATGGCGGGAGAAACATGTAACTCGAACCGTGCCCGCAAGATGACATCGCGAAAGCCGGGCCTGATCTGTACCATATGGCTAAAATAGTGCTTGCGACTTTAGAATGGTCGATTTCGAAATGCAATGAGAACGCTGGCAAAGATGCAGATATTTGGGAGAAAAATCTCGGAATCCTCAAATATACCTATGCTCTCCGAAGAAAACAAGTCACTGGTAAAAGAATGAGCACTTCTACAAAGCAGCGTATGTGAACCGAGTTAGGCTGAGAATGAAAGAAGCATGCGAGAATCTCTTCAACGAAGTGATATTCTTTGTCGCCCTGCCCAAAGCAGCGACGTCAGGAGGATGCAGCACAAAGCACGCGTTTACAAAAGGTGGCACGCAAGCTAAAAGGATACAACGACCAGGGTTCACGTGATGGAGAGGGTGGAAGTGTGTTGGAGGGGCATCAGCTAGAAGCGCCAGTCATATTGATGTTGTAGTAATGCGATGCTTCACGATGCCCAAAACCCTCCTCCTTTTCCACACAATTTCCATCTCCTTCGCAGCTCGACCGACCCCACGACCCCCCGACTACCCCTTTTCCCTTCCTTCTTTTCCTCCTCACTGAGCATTTCCGCTGCACCACATCTAAACGGGGACGGGGTCGCATCTGCAATCATTATTGATGCAACGGGGTACCTGACGGACACCGGGGCACTATTGTCAGAGATTAGCATTATTACTGTGTATTGATTCCAAAGAGGCAATTTACGCTGCAGTCTGAGAGTTTATCGCACCAAGCCATGACAGAGCTGATGGCAGCAAGAACAAGGATGATAGAGAACTTCATGGTGAATGTATTGTCGAGTTGATTGGAAAGCGAAGAGTTTGATATAGTAGTCGATTGAGCAATGGAAGAGGATGTATGGTTGGAAGAGAAGAGAGGGTGGAATGACTGCTCTTTTAAGTCTTTCTGGTCTTGTGCTCTGGCGCCTGTGAGAAAAAAGATAGAAAATATATCTCAAGTTTTCTATCGCCCCTTTCTTAATTCTGAAGCGGTTGAATAGAAAGCTATATATGAAAAACTTAAAGAAAAACCTTTTCAGCTCACGCGGTGTTTTCGTGCTCACCGCTTCCGAATTATAATCGCACTGGTTTTTGAAGTGTTTCTGGTACTGTGGTTTGCTGTAGCGTTTGCGAGATATCCGAAACTTCAAACCATGTATCTCGGATTTTCTATCGGCTTTTTTTCTGAAAAAGCCTTATTCCGGCAGTTTGGAAAACTCTAAATGATAGGAACCTTAATGGGATCACCGTTTCCATATTATAATTGCACGCTAAACAAAACGCATTTAAAGCATTTGAAGCAAGTGAAAAAAGAATGTTTATATCAGGGCCAGCATATGAATCAATTTATTACTCAGCTAAATTGGCCGAAAAGACGAAATAATCGAATTCAGGCTTGATCAGTTCTGCTGTTTTTTTAAACGCTCGCGTATTTATACAACGCCTTACATTCTTATGTTACCTCTCCTTTTAGGAACCACGTCCAGGTTTCGCACTCCGGCAAAACGATTAAAGCACGCTGGGATGTATGCCTGTAGCGTTAAAAGGTAACTTTAATCGTGAGAGACGTATACACAGATATTATCCGAAAATTCTCGGAAAACTTGAAACTTTTCCAACTTTCGACTAGATATGCACATCTGCGTAGTAAATTGGAAGCTTAATCTGGAACTTTCTTTACGTTTAAAGTAGCTTGCTACTTTATATCAGGGTTAATAGATAACGAACTCTACTACTAAGTTCAACTGGCCAGAAAGGTGTAAAAATCGAATTCAGGCTGCATCAGCTACTCTACTATTGAAAGCATTCGAATATGTGCACAACGCTTTACATTTTTGTGTTAATTTTCTGTGAACACCTTAAGTAGTAGAGTAGCTGATCGGGCCCCCAACCCATTTATTGCGTCTTTTAGCCAGTTTAGCCTAAAGGTAAAGTTATGCATCTATTAGCCCTGACAGAATGATCGAGTTCACTACTGGAGATTTTTTGAGTATTGCTCTATGAGCCGGAGCTTAATTGGTTGGCGAACGAGGAGAGTTTGGAAAGAAAGCTGACTGTGATGTAAGAGGAAGTCTAGACTTGTTTAAGCTTTGAGCTAACACAGCAAAGTGTAGGAGATTTTAAAAATTAACGAGATTTCGCGAATGTACGTGTATCGTACTGTACGGTGAAAGTTTCCGCCATACGCTGCAGGCAATCATGCAGGCATGGTTTAATATTTTCGCCGAAATGCGAGACCCGAGGACGTGGTTACTAGAACAGGGTGTATAAGCAAACAAACACTTTAAGCGATAGAAAAGCCAACCAAGCCCCGAACCCGAGCAATGCGCCTTTTTGGCCAGTTTAACCTAGAGGTAGTTTATCCGTTTACTACTAGCCTTCACAATTTTCTTCTAAGAACCACGTCCTCGTGTTTAGCATTCCGACGCCAGCATAACTGCCTACAGCGTATGGCGGTAACTTTCATCGTACGAGGCGCGTACTATTCGATAATTCTCTGAAATCTTAAAATCTTTTGAACTTTCGAAAAGTGAAAGTATGCACGATTTCGTAATGAGCTTCTAGCTAGTCCGGAACTTCCTTCACGTTATAAACAGCTTTCTACGCTCTGTCAGGGCTAGTAGATAAATAACTTTACCACTAGGCTAAACTGGCCAAAAGGACCCCACGATCGAGCTTGGGATCGATCAGCTATCCTGCTACTAATGGTGCTTGCGTATACCACACCCTACACCTGTGACGAACTCATCAGTCAGAAGGCTGAGATCAGTCAACTGGGGTCGCCAGGTTCATACAGTATGAAAGAATGAGTCTTCGATCTTGTAAAAAAAAAGTCTTAGAAGCAACAATCTCGCAAGTAGAGGTTGCTAAAAGGAAAGGGCATTATATATAGATAGTCTCCACAGTTGATAAGAAGACCCACCAGGAGACTGGGAAGAGCATCAGATGACATGTGCCACAGATACGCGACCAACCACAGCACCTTTCCACAACCAGTAAAGGTAAAAATCATGCCACGACGCAGGGAATGATGGAGGATTTTGGGCAACAGAATAGCGTAGAATTCTTTAGAAACGAGCAAATCACTTGTTTTCTGTCAACAGGAGGTTTTCGGGCTTACTACTACCATGTAAACTACTACCCCCTCTTAGGGTGGTGGGGCTAGCATGGAAGTGGTTAGGATAAGGTTAGAGCTTCACAATGTCAAGTGATGATAACGGCGCATGGACCCCCTGTACTGTACATACATCTTCGTGCAGGGCGCATCCTTCCTTCAGGCCGACCTTCGGAGTGCGAGGCCGTCGACGACGACGACCTCGCGGGCTCGACTCAATACTTGTACGCGATGTCTGGTACGAGAAATTTCAGCTTTTCGATCACCATTATCTTTTTCTTTTGCGGCGGAAAAGGGTGGTTGCATTCAAAAAGTCTGAAGAGCCAAAACTGAGCAATCGATGCGTAGCGACTTCGAAGAGATTTTCCTTACCGGCCATCCGGGCTGTTCTTACGATTCACTTAACGAAGGCGTGCTTATTGAAAGTTCCAATAAAACTTTATTAAAAAGAAAAGGCGGAAAATGAAAATCGACAGCTCGATTATCGAAAACCCGGTACAGCGATTTCGAATAACCGCCCTACCGAACACAATCGACGAAAGGGTGTCGGTGAAACATATGTAATTGCGTACAAGAAAAGGACGTTTGAGAAACTAATCGGCGTCGGCAACTTTTCTGAAAGTGTTTTCAAAGATTATAGATGTTACGGTGGTGCCTGGTGCATGACCGGAACCCTTACATAGTAGAATAGCAAACAGACTTCCAATCTGTTCTTGTACCTTTTGTTTCCGCAATCGCTCCATTGGACTATTGGTGAGAGCTAATTATTCTACTAGTGTTAGGTTGGGTGGCCTGATCGTCACAATAAAGGAGCTGAGATACCGCGGGATCAGAGATCCGGGATATGCGTATTTATAAATAAAGCGTTACCTTAATAATGGTTTTGTACTTTTTTAATACGTCTTTGTTTTTTATTCTTTGGAATTTTCAAAAGTTATTTCCTAAACACTATGAAAATTGCTTCCGCTTGTAGGAGAAGGGCTTAGAGAGCGGGACCATTCGCCAAACATTTCTTTTTTACAGATGCTTTTTCGAGGGTTTTTTGGATATAAGAAACCCCAGCTTAGCACGTTTCCAATTACCTACTTCAGTCAATCTGGTTGTGCCCCTTCTAGACGTTGAATAATATCATTATTATTATTATTACTATCATTGTTATCCTTCCTTCGATGTCTATACTTCTATCTATGAGAACCATGCCGCCTGTAGGGGAAGGGCTCAAAGAGCGGGCCGCTTGGCCAAACATTTCTTTTATATAACTGTTTTCTCGAGGGTCTCTTAAATATAAAAATCCGCAGCTTAGCACGTCCTATACCCTACGGGAGGCTGAGGTGGCTCTGCCCCTCCTGACGTTAAACAATACTATCATCATTACTATCATCATCTTCCTGTCAAGGGCGCGATCCCAGTCTGCCCTCGGCCCGAGAACCTAGCTATCTAGTCCCGAGGTAGGCTCGACCTAGGCAGTTCCTAGGGACATAGTCAGATGGACCTCTCTGTAGCTTTAGATCCCTAAGATTCAGTCCCTGAAGAAATGCCCCGATTGCTCCCTGGTTCACTACCGTTCACCCGTGACACTTCCATCTACGAAGCGTAAGGTTAGATCAATACAATAAATTCACTCCGACCCTAGCCGTGACAAATTTCTTTTTGTAAGAAAGGAACGCACGTATATAAAATGAATATTATTTCGCACAAGTGTGTAATATAATACTTGGTTGAAACAATACATAAATTTGTGTTACACAATATAAGGTACCTTATGCATTAAGTATCCTTTAATACAACGGAAGGAACATGATGACGAGATGACTACAAATCATTAATTTTATTATTCACATTTGAAGACTCCCACCTTCCTGTCAAAGGGCACGGTCTGATCTGGGACTAGCCAGTCGGTCGTCGGCCGAGACTCCATACTAACCGACGGCAAGAACCACTTGCCCTAAGGCAGGGCCAATCTAGGTGGCCCCCAGGGATATAATCAATCGGGCCCCTTATACCCATATAGATCCTTATCCTTTCTGCTCCCTGGTTCACCCACCTGTTCACCGTGACACTTCCATAGGATTAGAATATCCAAAACTATATAAACCGTCTTCAGGGCACAAAGAATAGATCATCTTTGACTACACACTTCTCCTATAACAATTTGGTTCGTGTGTAGGCATCAGATCTTTTAATGCCGATCGAATACTTTGCAAAATATGATTTGAGTTATTGGATAATGAATGTTTTCGTAAATATTCATTTGCAACAACTTTCTAGAATTTTGCAGGAATGGAAAACTAAACAATTTCTGCACAATTGCTAATTTTTAAAATCAATCAAACTCTTTGCTTGCTCGGGCAAAAATCATGGCTCCGTGTCAGATATAAAACAAAGCATTCGCTGGATTATCATAAGCAATATTATGTTAGCAAGCGCATTCAAGACATTTTGAAAAATAAAAAGAAAAACAATAAAAAGACAAAAGCAAAGATTTGGATACAAAACAATTGATTAAATGATGATATCGTGATAATGATAACAATAACGATATTTTTTAACGTCTGGAGGAGGCAGTGAAACTGCGCTACCTCAAGCCTTCCGTAGGGCATTGGAAACGTGCTAAGCTGGGGATTTTTATTCATTTAAAGCCCTCGAGAATGCAGTTATGTAAAAGAAAGAAATGACAAATATCCGCTATTCAAGTCCATTTCTTACAGGCGGAATGGTTCTCCATGGAGTTCGTAAAATGATTGAGTGTTCTGAGGGTCGTAGCAAACCAATGCATCAAGCCTAACTGTCACAGCTAGGGTCGGAGTGAATTTGATTGTAATTGATCTGACCCTACGCTTCGTAGGTGGAAGTACTGTAAAGACACTGAGCGAAGAATGCGCTGGGCGCGAGATTATATATATTCTGTACAGTGGTAGGGCGCCAATTCCCACGTGATATGCTGCAACCTTAATCAAACCGGTGGGGCTGGGTATACTGAACAGCACCGTATCACTCTGAACCATCACAACACCACAACCATCACAACACCACAGCCACCATAACCAGCTTCCGAAGCAGAAACAAACTGAAAACAAGCGTAAATATTAATACAATATTTGAAAATGTTCCCCCGGATAACAACATCGTACGCGCGCGCTTCGTAATCCTGATAAGCCCATCATCCAGGTTTTGACGATTTGCGTGCTTGTCGAATTCTGGCTGGTCGAGAGGTAAAGAATTAGAAGGATGATGAAAGGCTATTAGCCAGAAATGCCCGCCGCCGTAATGTTCTCGTATTAATGTGAGGCGTTACGTTATCCAATACCCCTTCTCTTTTTTCTCATTCAATGCCCTAATCTTGTGCATTTGAAATTTCCGGTTATGGCACATCTGACCCTGGTCCCGTGCATTTGCATCTCGCGTTTACACAACGCATTGGTTGCTTTGCGTCACAATAATTCTATTTTCCAATATTAATTGGTATAAATGCTTTGTTTTTAGTGAAAGAAATCCACTTACCCAGTATCTACATTCCGCATCAGATGAGCAATAATCTTTGCTAGCAATTACGACAGAGCTGATTGCGGCAATAAAAAGAAGGTTGAAGATTTTCATCGTGAAGAGTATTTTGAATAAATCGATAAGCGAAAGGTCTGATGATAGAATAGAATGTTGAGTGAAGCGGAATGTGCAAGTATAGGTGGAACGTGATCCGTACTTGGGATTGGAAAAGACGAACTCGAGGGCGGGCGAGCTTCCTTTTTATCTTCTTTTTGAGCATGTTACTTTCATTCCCAGTAAGTACGAGTACGCTTGTAGCGGTTGCGAGTCATAACTCTGTAAGTCTACTTAGTATAATTAAAGTGCTGTGTACATTTCGGAATGGAAGATCAGGGATTTGAAAAACTCAAAACTTCCAAGACTACTTGACAATCCTACTTCGTAGTATCCTATCCCCTGAATAAAAATCAAATCCGTGCCACGACCAGGGGATCGATCAAGCGTTTTTGGCCAATAAAATAGCGTAAAATCCTCTCCAAACGAGTACAGTCTCTTTCTGATGCTGATAAAATCCTTTGCGTAATAGTAGTTGAAATATTAAGTAGTAAATCATTTTGAAAACACCTTTTTGCAATAGAAATCTATAGAATGTTGCACGGATCTAAATCTAGTGTTGTTTCGTTTAATTATCAAAGTACAAAGTTCAATAAAAGAGCTTCTTAAATGTGTCCCGGCTAGGTTCGGAGTTAACTTTATTGTATCAATCTAACCCTAATAGTGTGACGACGTGGCCTGTTAGGCCCTTCGGCCCCTTGGCACCACCTGCATTATCCACCAAGGTGGCCGAACCCTAAACCTACTGTACACATATATAGTTCTTCCAGCAGAACCTTCCAGGTTCTGCACCTTGATATTCTAGGCCCTTCGCCTACCTGATTCCTCAGCTTTACGTGTCGTTACACATAGGTGGAAGAAGCCGCCTTTCGGGATGCGAGGCCGTCGACGACGTCGACCTCGCGGGCTAGATTCAATACCTTTACGCGGTGCTTGGTACGAACCTTTAGCTCTTTCGATTGCAATGATTTCTTTCTTTCTCTCGAGGCAGAAAGAAACAATTTTAAAAAGGCAAAATTGCAACGGCCCAGCCATTCGGCTGGTCGGCTGTTCGGCTTTCCGTTACAGTTCTGGCTTAGCTCCAGTATGAGGGTTCTACAGTGTTTAGAGTTCTCCCTGAGCTTCCTTCCTTCCAGCTCATTGTCTGCATCTTAGGGAAATATTGTGACGGTTCACCCCTTTGGCCTCTTTCTCTTTTGCTCTCCTTGGTCGCGTGATACTCTCCCCAGTCTCCTGGTGGGTCTCCTATCAACTGCGGAAACTATTCATGTATATACGGCCCTTTCCCTTAAGCAACCTCTAATATTTACTAATATCTACAAAAGGATTGTATCAAATGAAAAGGCGGGAAAAGAATCAGCTCGATTGTCGAAAACCCGGTAAACGCTTTCGAACAACCGCTCTAACCGAACATATTCGCCATTCCGGCTTGACTAACGGTCGCACGACCCACAGAAATACCCAGCTCCTTCAGCGTTAACACTTTTGCCTTTTCGAAGTTTGACTTCACAAACTCAATGGAAAACCATCCCGCCTGTAGGGGAAGGGCTCAAATAGCGGACCTTTTGTCAAACATTTCTTTTATATAACTGCTTTCTCGAGGGTCTCTTGTATGTACTAATCCTCAGCTTAGCACGTCTCCAATGCCCTGCGGGAGGCTTGAGGTTGCGCAGTTTCACTGCCCTCCAGACGTTAAATAATATCATCATCATCATCATCATAGTAACAGTCACGGTAAAGTCATGTGATATTGAGATTACGTGTTCGTACACGCACTAGTATGCGCGCACCACCACCCCTTATATACGCATTCGCATAGCTAGTAAAAAGATATACAAATTTCAACCTCCGATTTAGAACTACTCTTTCCTGTATCACCAACCAACCTGTATGATACCAAAAGCTTTCAAAAAAATTAAAAGAGCCAAAATACCGTAGGATCAAAAATCCGGAATGTACGTGTGACGACAGGTAAAGCTGAGGAATCAGGTAGGCGAGGGGCTTAGAATATCAAGGTGCAGATTCTGGAAGAGGAGGTTCTGCTGGAAGAGCAACTGTGTACACATGTGTACAGTAAGGTTTAAGGTTCGGCCATCTTGATGGGTGGGGCCAAGGGGCCGAAGGACCGAGCAGGCCACGCGTCACAATCTGTAATCAAAAAGCTTTTCCTTAATCGTGGTTTATGCCTTTTTGATACGTATATACTTTGTAATCTTTAAAACTATGAAAAATCACTTCACCTACATTATAGAAAACGATCCCGCTTGTAAAAGAAAAGCTCCAATAGTGGACCTACTGGCCAAAGATTTCTTCTATTCAACTGCTTTCTCGAGGATTTCTTATATGTAAAGATCCCCAGCTTAGCACGTCTCCAATGCCCTATGGGAGGCTTGAAGTGGTTTTGTGCCCCTTTTAGACGCTAAACAATATCAACATTTTCATCATCATCATTATCATCATCATCATCAATATCATAGATGGAAGAAATAACACTGAGGAAAGAATGCGGCTGGCGCGAAGATATTTGTACAGTGGTGGGAGCCTGTGCGGCTCTGCTCTCCACGTGACTTTCCTAAACTTTATTTCAACCACATCCAAACTGACCGTAACCAGCGCCGTAACAATCAGGCAAAGCATCGTGGCTCCGCTTTTAGCACCAAGCAAAACGTCCGCCGAATTATATCAAGCAATTTTTTTATTGAGCGAAGTCAAACCATTTTCAAAAATTATAACTAAAAAAATTTGACCAAGGTTGACATTTGAAGATAGAATAGCTGACTAAAACCACAAGATCATACGCGCGCGCTTCCGCTACTTCGTAATCCTAACGAAGCCCACCCCCCAGCTCTTAACGATTGGCGTCCTTGTCGAATTCTAGCGGGTCGAGAGATGGAGATTTTGAAGGATGTTGAAATGCCATCAGCCAGAAATGCCCGCGGCTGTATTGATCTTGTACTTGTGCGATGCGTCCGTCAGGTTGTCCAAGGCCTTTTCGCTTTTTGACTCCTTTCTTTCCCTCCACCGCTACTGATCTCCTAAGAGCCCGAGCATACGCAATCTCCCGATCTATTGCAGTATGCTAGTCCAGCATGACCGCCACATTGCTATTTCCAAAAGTAAGTCGATGTTACTGTTCATTTTGATTTGTGTTTGAAAAAAAAACTTACGACTTGAGAACAATCATCGATTGAGCTACAAGCATTTGCAACCGAGCTGATTGCAGCAAGAATAAGGACTATAGAGAATTTCATCGTGATTGAAATTTCAAGCTGACGAAAAAGCGAAAGGTGTGACAAAGCGGTGAAACCGTAGTTGGAGCTGGATTTGCAAGTCAGAAAAAGGATATGTGTTGTGCTTAGGGTAAAGGAAAAAGAAAACGAAAATGAAATGGAATAGCTGCTTTTTTATAGTCTGGCGTTTGCGGGATTTTTCTAAAGCTAAAGCATTCGAAACCTGTTTGAGAGCTGTCCGAATGCCGACGATGATGAATTGGGGCTGGGATCTCGGTTAGGACGGATCAAGAGCAACTTCATCGTACGATTTGTACAGCGAATTTGATCAGTCGGATTCAGGGGGCTGGGTATCTCAAACGAACGAAGTCCAACTAGATAGAAAACATTTGAATAAATAGATTATCGAAAAGATCTTTTTGCTGTTGCTGCTTTTGTAAGTGAATATCATTATATCGCCTTCGCTTACAACAGGTGCACAAACCTGATTATCATAACAACAATAAATAGCTTTACAAAATATTCATGTCAATCAATAGGCTTCGTACTTGGGTGAAATACGAGGTATTGTTGTTTCGACGTCTATGCGCTACTCCACTGCAAGAAGGCAAATACAAGAATATTATCCAATGGTAGAAAGCAGCAGTCAGAATTCCGACGCGGATGAAATGGGGTTGGCAAGTCTCGGTTAGGACGGATCAAGAAGCATCTTCATCGTACGATTTATACAGCGAGTATGATCAGTCGGAATCAAGGGGCTAAGTACATGTGTCAGAAATGAAGCTCAATTGAAAAAAACACATATGAACAAATGACCTATCGAAAGATTTTTTTGGCTGCAGCAATCTTTGTGCATAAATAAAATTTGTGTGGCACTCGCATACAACACGTGCGCAAACCCGACTATCATGCCAACAGCAGCATTTCCAAAACCTGGAGCAAAGGAATATTCCGCCTAAGTACCGTACGTAGTATGTTTGAAGTCTTGACAACCACAACGGGAGAAGCGTGCTCGTTTCTAGAGAATTCTGCGCTGCTCTATTGACTGAAGACCCCATTGTCGTCGCAAGGATTTCGCCTTTATTCAGGGGCGAGGATAGTAAGATGTAAAAGTGTAACACATATCAAAGTACCATGTAAAGTTCAGTCGTCGCCTCTCGTGGTGCGAGGCCGTCGACGAAGACGACCTCGTGGGCTAGACTCAATACTTGTACGCGGTGCCTGGTTCGAACCTTCTGCTCTTTCGACTATAACATTCATTTTTTCTGCGGCAGGATAATAGTAATTGTATTTGAAATCTGTCTGGAAAGCCGGAATTTTGAAGGATTTTGCTTAATAGCGATCCGAGCCGAGCCTTTTTGGAAACGGCCGGCCTCTCGGCTGTTCGTTACAGTTTAGGAGTTGACGGAATAAGAATGACGGTATTTGTAAGGTTTCATGGCAGGGAAATACTAAATCAGACGAATCGGCAGGTTCATTGCTAGGCTGATCTTTGCCTTTTGCGTTTCATCCTGCTGTCTGGCCTATGTACTGTACAGTTTCTGGTGGATGCTGTGGGGCTCTGGGCATCATCTGATACACAGTATCTCCGAATCGTCCGCGGCCCTCGGGCGGAGGTGTCTCCGACCCGAATCACTTGATCGCAAGTGACCTATTATCTGACCTGACTCCTGACATACCTGCGTATTATAAAGCTTTGATTTGATCGTGATTTTTACTTTTTTAATACGAATGTACTTTGTAACCTTTGAAATCATAAAAGACCATTTCACTGATCTCACTAAAAATCATCCCATTTGTAAGACAAAAGGCTCAAATGGCGAGCCCATTGGCCAAATGTTTCTTTCAAAGGAAATATTTTTGGAAAACCTACCTTTTTAATAGATATCCCCAGCTTAGCACGGTGTTAGCAACAGAGCGACGACTGCAAATACAAAATGCTTTACAATGCGAGCATCTGCAATTTAGCACCTAGGCAATTTGAACTCCGGCCAGCTCACTCTCCCTCGCCCTCTCTCTCCTTCTTCTTCTCCCTCCTCTCCACAACCGTTAAAATGCCATGTCGGACCAGACGTCACTCGCTATCACAAGGCTAAATGCTTCTCGGTCTTGCCACTTTGCTTGCATATATACTATACAACTAGAGTGTCAATTGGAGCTGGAGGTATAAGTATTAAGAAAAGGATGTACTTGTTGTAAAAAAAATAGAACTGAAAATTCGAAATGGCTGCTAATGTAAAGCGGTGGTGCTTTTGGACCCTTAGAACTTGGTGTTTTTAGCCAGACTCTGGCTATAGTCCCTTGCATCTGACTACCCTTCACGGTATAAGAGCTGACCACTCCCCCCCCCCCCCTCCTTTTAGATATTACAACAACGATCTTATCAAACTCATAGCTGCTCCAATTCATTCCGTGGTGTCTTGTTCCTTTCTAGATTGTTCCCTAGACTCCATCACCCACCGAAATGTGGCGTATCAGTGTGGTTTTTATGCCTGCTTTTACACTATTAACCTTTTGAAAGCATGGCAGTGACGAAACAGACTGCTTGAGAGATTTACGATAGTACAAAGAGTATTATTTACCCTGTGTCAAGACAGGGGTTATGCGGCTTAAACTTGAAAAGGTAAAAATTCCACGAATTTAATATAAAAGACAGTAAGAGATATATTTGATCGGGCAAAGCGTTGTAAATCTGCTTTTGATGTAGGGCAAGATATCCGCTGTATAGTACCGTTTTAAACAATGTTACTTTATCAATCGCAAATAAAGTATTTTCTAAAGTGCAAAAGAAACTTGAGCAAAAGGTGGTGAATTGGAGTGCTGTACCATTATCGTAAGCAACGTTTGCGCTCTGACGTGATTGTAAAGTACATCGTGCAGAGCATTTTGGACCGGAGGTGGTTCCGGGCAGGCACAGCAGTAAAACAATGCGGATATACAAAGGCAATCTCCAAAAACAGAAAGTCGCATTGTCAAGTATCCAATAAAGCAAGGGTTCACGCACAGATTTCAAAGTAACTTTATGTTACAATACCCAAATACGAAGTACTGTACATACTGTGTACACACACCTTCAACGCCCCTACCCCTTCGCCCTTTTCTCCTTCTTTTCTCATTCAGCCCATCCCCGGCCCCCCACCATCCGGCTTCCCTAAACCCAGAACAGGCGGTAGTACAGTATGCGCAGTTCTTGTCGGCTCTGCATCTGGGTACTTCCTGGGCTGCAAAGAAATCCCCAAACATTTGTTACAATTACAGTTTCAATTTCATTTGAAGAAACCACTTAGACAGTAGTATTACTGTATACATACAAAGACAGTGTTGGTGGCGGCATATGCAAAGGTGCTTCGAGGAAACCAAATGGCTCCAAATTAACCTATCAAAACTCTTTTTTTGGCGTAGACCGGTTGAAGTCTTCCTTGCCAAAGATCTAATCGTTGTTCTCCTATTCTGAAAGAGTATCCATTACAGGCGTAATGCAGTACTACGTTTCTGTTGGGAAATGATGTTGATTCTACAGTACGTCTGCCCGCTGCTCTGAAGGTTTCAATTGCAAGGTGTTTACTGTACAAGGGTACCACCCAATGATAAACAGCAGCATTGCCAATGTAACCAGAAAAGCCAGGGTGTACGCACTGATTGCGGAGGAATTAACAATGTTTACCCGTTGTACTGTACGAAAACGTTTTCAAGGGCTTCCAAAAGGCTTGGAAGATCTTGTTTCGTTCTCGGCAATATTCGGACGTAATCAAGACGATTCTCAAGGGATCCAGGCTTGGTAGACCCGATTCTCGTGTTTTTTTCTAGGCGTCATATCGATTTACTTTGGCCGAACTTGATCCGAAGATGATGTGATCACCACGTGACTAGCGCGTGCTCTGATATCCAGCAAGGGAAGACAGCTCAATCATGCCACGACACTCAGAGTACTGTTGGTATCACAGGTTGGTGATACAGCGAAAAGACTAGTCTTAAATCATGGGTTGAAATCTGTATACCTTTCGACTAGCTATGCGAGCGCGGAAGTATATAGTGGTGGTGCGCGCACGCTAGTATGCTACCACGTGATCCCAAATCACCCGATTTCACGTGACCCATACTGGGTATTCCCACAGGTACCAAGATTTGTGCAGTCTTCGTTAGAATCAACAACAACTCTCGCAAATCACCATCTGGCTTGCAACTTGGGGGCTTTCTTCCAGCGATTGCGACAGAACTAATGGTAGCAAGCACGAGGACGATAGAAACTACATCCTGAGGAGTTGAGCTGATTGAAGAGCGAGGTTTTCAAAGTCGAGCCGTACAATATTAGAGGAAGGAAGCTGGGTATGATGTAGAAGTACAGTAGAAGTAGATTGTACATCGTACGTACATTACTGTATGTACTTGTGGTCGGAACAGAGAGATAGATGGCTACCTTCTTGAAGATCTTTTAACTCCTTCGAGTATCCTCACAAAACGGTAAACGATACAAGTGAACCAAACGACGTTCACACAAATCAAACTCTTTTCATTTGCACGCACGGCTTTCCACCCGTTTGAGTAAATACTATACTACAATATACTATACTAGGTACCTATATAGTACGGTACCTTCTCCGGTCTGAATTTTTTATTTTCCACGGTCCGTCCCGCGTCACAGTATGACATCCAGACCGCGGGCAAGAGTACGATGGTACCACCAGAAGTACTATGAATACTGATTTCTACGTTCATCATCAGAGGCGTCGAGATCGGCCATAAGCACATTGCCTGGTAAAGCCTTACGCAGCCTGACGCACAGCAGCCTGACGCACAGAATCGTTATGATCCGAATCGCCCTCAGGTACAGCATAGCATGTACAATGGTAGGTTTGTCCCGTCGTAAAAATTTCTCCATGCCCAACGCATACGCTTATGCCACAGGCCGAAGGGTAAGATGACGATGCAACTATTATCTTTCCTCCACTTTCCCCTCCAGACATGCCATTGTGTGGGCGTAAGCCGGAGTGAATATGAAGGATTGAGTTTTATGTGAAGAGAAGCAGAGCGCGAGATCTCGCGAATTGATAAAGCCGATTTTCGCGCTAGGGTCAGGTGACTTATCGCGTTTGCGCCAAAAGCGGGTTAGCGTGTGATTCCGAGGCCAGAGGTCTTGGAGGGGTCTATAGAAACCCCACCCGACTAGACTCGAACTTCACCTTTCGCAAACTCCAGTCGAAAGATCGAGACACACGGAGACACACGAAGACACACGAAGATAATTCCCATAACACGATCTGTGTTCCGTATCCTCGACTTCTACAAAACTCCCTTGTTGCATCATCATCACACAACCATGGCTCCAGGAGGACCACCAGGCGCCGGCCGTGGCAGAGGCAGCAAATTCAAGAAGTTCACACGAGGGGGTCCGTTTGCCCATACCCAGCTATATGCACCATACATCATGCTAATTATATCTAGGTGGCAAGCACTTCTCCAAGAATCTGCGCCCCCTCGATTCCGACGGAAACGAAGTCGCAGAGAAGGACCCCAATGCATCCTCGTCGGAGGAGGAGTCGAGCTCGGAGGAGGAGTCTTCTTCCGAGGAGGAGGATGCCGACAAGCCTACCCTGACCCGTGAGCAACGCCGTCAAGCCGCCAAGGCCAAGAAGGAGGCTGCTATCCGCAAGAAGAAGGGACAAAACGTCGAACCTGGCGACATGCCCACGTCCTCGGAGGAGGAGAGCGAGGATGAAGATATGCCCGCCAACCCTAACCACTCGAAGGCGTCCAGAAAGCAGGCCAGTGCGGCACCAGTCAGCGTGGACGAGGCGGCTGAGGGCGTCAAGGAGTTGAGCGTTGGGGGTAAGGGTAAGGGCAAGCCCGTCGCGGAATTGAGCCGTAGAGAGCGAGAGGCGGTACAAGCACAGCAGGCCAAGGAGAGATACCAGAAGCTGCACGAGGCAGGCAAGACCGACGAGGCAAAGGCGGACATGGCTAGACTAAAGCTGATTCGGGAGAAGAGAGAGGCCGAGGCTGCTCGGAAGCAGGTTTGTGGCGTGAACACTCTCCGTACGCACTGTGCTGACCGACCGACCTAGGCCGAGAAGGAGGAGCGAGAAGAGGCCGAGAAGAGCAAGAAGGCCGAGATCGACGCTCGTGAGGCGAAGCGAAGAGAGGCTGCTATGGGCCCGGCGAAAGGCAAGGGCAAGAAGAAGTAAACTTGCACACTACCTTCGCACCGCTCACTGGGTCTGTCTTGTGTGGTTGGATGCGCAGATGCTTTTTCTACGGCGGCATTTGCATACGATAGTCGATGGGTTTTTCGCGTCTTAGGAAGGAAATGAATACCCCGCGTTGCGTATTCGTGCTATCCATATAGTCTACCCCAATGCCCCGTCTCTAGACTCTGAGTTTCCGAGTCTGAAGTGATGGCGCTTCTTACCAAGGAGCCTGCAAGCAGGCTGTTCATAATTCTTGTGTTCTCAATAGGTCGATCCTTTTTCCTGCTGTTTGAAATCCAAGCACGGATTTTTTCCCTTACCACCATCTACTGAACACTGTTTACTCATCCCGCTAGTAGTGACGGGAAAGCAGTGGGGAGTAAGGGCGCTGCTTTTTAGGTACTATCCCTACGTTCTCAAACGTGTTTACATGGACGATCTTGCTGATTTTCGTGTATGGAAGTCATGCTTGTGTTTATTTTTGATCAGTGGATGTTTTCCAGGAGCAAAGTTGGACTAGCTCTTGCAGGTCTTATTTTACTCAAAACCCATTTCGTACGGAACATAAGATCCTGCGATTTTGGTCGTCCTGCCTCTCTCAATTTGAAAAGTGAAAAGAGGAAGTTAGGGCTTCTACTATGTCCAGCCCTTTGTCCTGAAAGTCACTTATTAGCAGACTTGATCTGGGCCTTTAAGTTATAGGAAAATGCTTTTGGTTGTCGCCTCGCTTACTTGTATGTTGTTTGCTTCGGTAAAAAGTTGCTGGATCCTCTGGTATCGCTCTTCTGTCCTTGTGTGCACGATACTATAGCATGAACCGACTTATCAGATGTCGAACACTCTGGATTTATGAACCAAGATCTTTCTGGAAGAGTCGATGCAGGAAATCAGTTGATACTATAGGCAAGTCCAAACTTGTTGTTACACCGGCCGTGGCTTCATTTATTGTCAGATTCTCTGCTACAACCAAGAGCTACTTTGTATAGTAGCGCGCACTTACTACATATATCAACAGATAGACTGGCTTATACCTGTGGATAGATTCTCCGTCTTGTACTAACGTCAAGTCTTGTGGAAGGTGCATTTCTCAAACCCTCTTGCAGGATGCAGGAGCCACGAGTCCGATAAACCACAACTTGACTGCCTGCTCTTCTGACTTTGTTTATTCTATTCTCCAACAGGTATCAGTATTACCAACATCAGTTATGGAAGGTTTCGTTCCCGGCCTCCCTGGGACCCCTATCTATGAAGTCAAGGGACTGGGGCTTCAAGATTTTAGAGAGATCAATGATCTGCTAGTTTCCGACGAGAATCCCGCTGGTACGTCGAAACTACCCACGGCTTCTGACCCATCTGACACGTCTCTTGTCCAGTCATCGGCAGAGGCCTCGATCACGACCGCTGCGCCAAATTACACAACTGGATTTTCCTTTACTCGTGGCAGACATGCAAGCGCTCTTCAACTTCAAGTCTGTTCGGGGAAAGAATTCTCCTAGAAAGGCCTCCGACCTATTTTGACATTTTCGGTGGTAGTGAAATTTCCAGGAACACCGATGTTCAGCTGTGCGAGTTTCTGAAGAAGGCATATTGTTACTGCCAACTGGCGTTCTTTCTCGGGAAGGCAGGCCTAACGTCCAAGTACGAGCCTCTTTTTCAGTGCCGTGACCATTTCTTGACGCTGTATGACACCGATAACGACAATACTTTCTCGTGGGCTGGATCCGTTGTCTATGAGCGGAGACAACAAAGGGTTGCTCTTGTTCCGTGGAGGCAAACCATTCATTCCGTAATTAAGCACGCTCAAACACAGCAGAGAGAGATATGGATGCCCCTCGAAACTTTGTTGAGCAGTTGGTCCGTCGAACTCAGATTTCCGAGGCCGTAAAGGAATGAAAAGAAGCTCATGGTGCCTGCAGGATTCGGATGATATACGTAGGCAAAGTCACGACTAGCCTTTTGCCTCGGCCACAATATGGCGGACGCGAAATACTGAATACATGGATCAATCATAGCTATGGCAAGCACCAATTAAAAACCGCCACTGATGCATTTGACAGGCTTCTCGAAGTTATCGAAACGAAGATGGCGAATGTTGGCCACGGTAGGGGAAAACGCCGACGGATATTTACTGATGCACAACTCCGACGCACCGGCCTCCCAGATCATTGCTTCGCCCGGGGCTTCATGTCCCATATGAAAGCTCCACCCGAAGTGCTCTCTATTGCTCCCGGTATCATGCTTCCCTGGAAGATTCCGAATTTTGGTCACTATCAACAGCGGTTCATCAGTGTCCAACACGGGTCGATGAGACAGCTTCTAGTGGACAAGGGACGAAAATCCATCATCCCTCCGGTCTTGCTATTTCCAACCACCATGCTCGTTAAATTGAAGCTTGCTCAGAGCCCCAACGACCCCCACTCTGTCAATGGTATGAGGCTCGAGGCAACCAGGTCACCATTCTATGAGCGTGAATTCTACGGAGGAAGGAGCCTGCATCCAAGTGAGGATATCTTACACACGGGCGTCTATCTCGAGCCATCCGAATATGGCTTTGATGACAATGGAGCCGGATTCCGTCTCTTTCTCCCATTTTCGCTAAGAGACGAGAACGAACACGTCGCGCAGTTGACTGATGGTACCTACATAGCGCCTGGCGACTATTCCAGCCTCTATCAACATGGTGCCAGGAAATACGGGGGCCATTGCTGGATTGCTCAAGACTTGGAAAAGCTGCTGGAGAACTGGATCGAGATGGTGGGTAAAGAGTATTGGAAGGTTGACCAAAAAGGAGTTGTGAATACAATAAACGATTTCAGGAACGCGTTTGAGCCTGAGACAGCAGAATTGTATCGGATCGGTCCGGAGAAAGTGATGTGGTGAATGTCCCCCGAGGTAGAGGATACAGGAAGAAGTGGTGGGCTAATCCCTTAGACAAGCACTGGTGAAGGAGGAAATGGAAAATTATCAAATACACCGTTCCATTCTCGAAAGTCGACTGCAGAGCAACTGAGTTTCACTTCTTCGATCAGACCTGAATACCAGCTATGGTATCCAAGGTTGGTCATGGCTATAAAAAGAGAATGGAGGGCTTTTGACATTTTGGTATCGCAAATCTAGAACGACAATTCTCCACTGGTTCCGGGGGAAAACTATCAGTATTGGATTATCACTTGAAACCTACATTTTGATAACAAGCCACCCACTTTTCTCAGCACATAGGATTGCCGACCTGGCTGTCACCAGGACCAGCCAACCGCCAGCGTCATAAATCATACTCGTCTCACTAAATCCAAACGTGGTACATATAGTTCTTTTTCGTTTGGCTTCAACGTTGGAATTGCGAACCGCTGTAGAGACTTGCTAGCTAGCTACCAACCAGCGGGCATCTCAAACTTTCCCGCTCCGTGCTGCGACCCGAGACGGACGAGAACCATGTCCGGGATGTGTTGGCGATGGCGGGCTGGGCTGCGGCAGAGAGATTTTTCCCCCTTCTTCTTCTTCTTCAATGAGTCGATGCTAGGGAATCGCGGTTAGGCTTCAGGTGGGCACGAAGAGATACGCAGATCGTCTTGGGTTAGGTGCGTACGTACTGTGCCAGTCTTCGTCGCGTGTGCTAGGCCTGCTCTCTCCCGCTTCTTGCCTGGTCTGCGATGGAGGTTCGGAAAGAGCAGAGTTCCTGGCACATAATGCACTTGATGTGGGCGCAGCTGAAGCAGATGTCCAGCCAGTGCTTGTAGGCCATTTCGCCGCACTGTGATTAGGGATGGGGGGTTAGCTGTTGGCCATGTTTCAGCTAGGAGAAGAGAGGAATGGGGTGGAGAGGGGGAAGGGGGGTTAGGAGGGCATATACCTCGTGGCAGATCCACGTGTCTTTGATAAGGCAGGGAGGAGGTGGTTGAGACGGCATCTTGGAATTGGAATGACACATCTCGGTGCTGGAGGTGGAGATGGTTGTTTTGGAGGAGGAGATGGAATGCTTGTCGTTGTGCTTATGCATGGAGTGTCGAAATGATGCAGTTGTTAGGAGGGAGAGTGAGCATGTAAAAGGTAATGAAGGAGAGGGCTTTTGTAGTCAAGATAGAGCTTGTAAAAAGAGAAACAACAGTGCGTCTGGTTTTTGCAGGCGCGAGTTGTTGATTTTCGGACAGAAAGACATGTCTTGTGCATCCATCAGTTGCAGAAAGTTAATCCGTTGGTCAGTCGAAGACAGACTTCTATGCATCAGCTTTGCATCTCGTCGGTCAGTCGAAGACGGGCTTCTTCGTATCTGCTAAGCTTTATTCTTGGCATCGATTCCTTCTTTGTCGAAGATACTAAAGCATCAGGTACTCTTGTAACACTTTATTTATTTGTCGTGAACCTACCGTAATCAAAGCAATAAGATCAAGTGTGTAAGCTGGATGCCGCTTATACGATCATTCAAAATCGATAATATACCTGTTGATGTTAAGAATACGCAATGTAGTCGAGCTCGCTTAGAAATTCGTAAGCGATCAATATCAAAACAAGCAAATGAAAGCCCGGGCAACCCGTCATGCATGTTTAATCTGTGAAGCTGCATTTACCTGACGTTACAGCTCAAAATCAACCGTTCGAGTTAGGGGCAGGGTGATTGGATAGAGGGACAGTGCTTTAAGGGAGTAATGGTACTGAGATGGAAATTTCAAGCTGGATCGGATGCCGGAGTAGGTGTGTTTCAAAGGACTAAGAGTATCTGGACCCACATGGCGAGAACCCGGGTCGCTTACCACCCCAGAACGGATCTATACACACATCGATCCAAAAAAAACCTTCGTGGTATTGGTCACATCAATTACAGCCCAGCGCTGTGAGTGATAAATATCAGGACCTCAAGTAGAAGCGGCAGTCAGCTATTCTTATCGTGGTGCAAGTCTTTCGAGATGAGTAGCACATCTCGATAGGTATGTGACTGGCGAGAAAGCGAATTGTAGAACTGAGGATAGGAGCGAGTCGCTCAGTCCATGATCTCGATTCGATGATCCCAGCTACGCCCAAAACATACCCACCCATCACCGTCGCGGAACGCAAATCACAGTCAACGCCAGCATAAAACATCTAGCACATACATACCCAAAGGTCCGTACCTATGATCCCGCTTCCATGACCACCTCCAATTACCACGTCCTTATGCTTAGCAAACCAGCACTAGTGCTATCATCAATCCCAATACTCACGATCAAGACCCAAGATCCCCGCCCTTGGTATCTTCCCCCAGCAATTCAACCCGGAGATACCTAATGTCTACGTTAAACTGGCCCAGGTGGCTAACTTTTTAAGTTGTAAGAAAAAGTGGGAGAGGGGTTGGAAAGTTAAACAATGATACCAAGTGGTGCTTGAAAACATTTTCGTGCTGGTGGGCACTGTTGGGGGTACTGGGTTTCTCTAAAGCTCTGAAACTTCAAGTGGCTAGCCGATTAATCGTCACAATGTAATGATCATAGATGAGGGAGGGGAGATAAAAGAAACAAGACATGAATCGGTAAGAAGATCGCAATCGTTATTATTCAATCGCTATAATCCCATTTCCTGTAGCGGATCGTTTTACCGTAAACCTTTGCGTAGAATGTAGCTATCTTCCCCTACACCTCCTAAGAAGATCTGAACAACCGTACGCTTTTCCTGTAATGGGGTATCTGGAACTCAGTGGGCCATGATGGCGTCAGCTTGGTGAGAAGCAGCACCACCGTTGGCAGCAGCCGGCTTCTCAACACCATCCATCTCCGTGTCAGCATCGCCCTCCTCTCCAGCACCATCTTCCTCCTCGAGCTCCTCGTCCTCGCTTCCACTGCTCTCAGCCTCGAGATCCTCACTTCCCTCGTCGGACTCCTCAGCAGCTTCGCCGTCGGGACCAGCTATCTCAGAATCTTGCTCCATGGCATCTGGATCAGCGGCGGCGGCCTCTCCCTCAACAGCCTCCTCCTCTTCCTCCTCAGCCTCGTCGGCTCCATATTGGTCTCCATCAGGGTTCAGGTCGGCCTCGGGTTGCTCAGGTGGGTATTCAGCTGGAGCAGATGCCTCGGAATCCCTGCAGGTCCAAATTAGCAGATGAGTGACCGACCTGTGGCTGTCTAACGTACCACTTGATCGCGAATCGGGTGACTCTGGGCTTCTCAGCAAGAACGTTACGGCGGACCTTCTCAAGGATGGGCTTGGCGGGGGGGTCGGCGTTGAGCTCCTCCGAGTCGTACTCATTGTTGACATAGTATCCAACACGGACAAACTCTCGGCTGTCGTAGGCGCAAGTGAGGAGAATAACGGTGACGCCGAGAATCTCAGCATCGGGAATGCGGGCGGTGTTGGGTGGTTCGGCCTCGAAGATGAACTTGTTTACGCCGACGGGAATGGGACCAACGAGCAGGGTATCGAGCTCTTGATCATGCTCATCACTGATTCCACTGTTAGCTGTGTCTGCGATTGACAAGGGAACAAGGCCGACATACGAGGTCGCAGATCCAACGTAGGTCAACTTCCACTCGAGATCTGCGCGATACACATCAGTTCTTGCCTGGATCACTTAGTATACCTCTCTGCGGAACAGCATACCCTTCTGGAGAGGCTCAAGACACTCGAAAGTGATCTCGAACTCGTACGGGTCGCCGAATCTGGCTGGATTCTTGAGGACGTTGACGCCCAGGAGAGATACGACCGACATGGTGCAAGTAGGGATGCGGTTGCAAATGGGAATGTGGAGGTCAAAGACCAAAGGTTGGAGACTGAGAGTTGAAGTCGAGGGCCGAAGAGACCAAAATGGCTGAAGCGGAGAGTCTGGTGTAATGTAGCGAGTGTTTGTTTATTGTTGTTATGCCGAGAGGGACTGGAGGAAGGGTAAACGCGGCAGGCGCGTCTGTGCGTCTGTTCACCACGCTTTCCCCGTGCCAAGAGAACAAACGTCACGTGAAGCAGAAGCCACGCTAAGCCACTTGCATCTTAGCTTGGACCAGAAGTCTTTGACGTTTGATGCGGCTGTGAACGGCATCACCCACTCCCTCTCCAACCATCTTCCTCGGCACTCTCTTCCTTCAATCTCTCTTCCTCCACACAACAGCGACTTTGCGCAAAGGCCGCGTCTGCCAGCTTTTCGAGTGAACAGGTTCATCAGCTCTCCCAGCTTCTGCGACTCCCAAACTGATGTGCGACAGTCCCGACACTTCCTTACACACGCGTGTGCTCCAGCCTCGTTGGCTTCGTCAGGCCCCTCAGATACCGTGACCACTCTTTGCAATGACGGAGGAAGATGCAGAGATCGCTCTCTTACATCAAATGCAGGCGGGGCAAGACAGTGTAGCGTGGGATGATGAGGGTACAAACGGGGCCTCGGAAAGCGAGCGTCCATCAAATACTGAGCATACAAACGATCAAGCAGTCAAAAGAGAAAATGTTGCAGATGATCAAGTTCTTCGTGCTTTATCTCCTGCGGCTTCTGTTGTGGCTTCCGATGGTGGCCATTATGACCCGGCTTCTATTTCTGCTTTTCCGGCAGTTGCCAATGCTGGAGAAGAGACATCGAGGTCCAGTTCGCGCGGATCGAGTCGAAAGCCGAAGACGGTCGGAGGATTCATCGCCGACGACTCAGATGAGGAGTACGATGCAGCAGCAGCACCAGTACAGGCTGACGCGCTGCAACCATCAGCAACTCCTAATGGAGCGGTTTCCCCTTCTTCTCTCCACAAGTCTATGACTTCGCAAGATCTGCCAATCAAGCCCGAGGATCAAGGTGATTCAACGGTTGCGCAACCTTCCCATCCTCCCGTGAACTCAAATGTTGCTGGGCCTACTTCTGTCCCAGTTCCAGCACAAGTTGTGTCTCTTCCCAAGGCTCGTCTCCCGCATGACAGAATTGGCATACTTGAAGACCGAATCAAGGAAGACCCTCGAGGAGACATTGATGCCTGGTTGTCTCTGATCACCGAGCATCGAAAGCGCAACAAGATCGAAGATGCCCGAGCCGTGTATGAACGATGCCTCAAAGTCTTTCCTCAATCTGTAAGCTTTCTAATACTGATTGGTCTACTACACACTGATATTCTTTAGGCAGAACTATGGGTCGCTTACATAGAGATGGAGTTGGAAAATGACAACTTCAGCTTTGCTGAGAGTCTTTTTGGTAAATCTCTTCTCACAGTCGCCAATATCCAGCTCTGGCTCGTCTACCTTAACTACATTCGACGAAGGAACGACCTCACCAATGACGCCACCGGAGTGGCACGAACTACCATCACCCAATCCTACGATTTTGTCTTGAACAACATTGGCATTGACAAGGATTCCGGTCGACTATGGCAGGAATACATTCAATTCGTCCGTGGTGCGCCTGGCCAAATTGGTGGAAGTAGTTGGCAGGACCAGCAGAAGATGGACCAACTGCGCAAGGCATACCAGCGTGCTATCAGCGTCCCCATGTCTTCGTTGAACGCTCTGTGGAAGGAATATGACCAGTTTGAGATGAGTCTCAATAAGATCACGGCAAGTCCCTAGTTCCGAAACTCATAGCTTTCAAAAAATTAACGCAGCGTAGGGCCGCAAATTTCTCCAAGAGAAATCGCCATCCTACATGTCTGCTAGAAGTGCCAATACAGCTTTGGAGAATATAACACGCGGACTTGTCCGCACAACCTTACCCAGACTGCCCCCTGCCCCCGGATTCGAAGGCGACCAAGAGTACGAGCAGCAAGTTCGATTGTGGAAGGGATGGATCTCATGGGAGCAAGAAGACCCCTTGGTCTTGAAGGCTGATGAGCCCGAGGCTTACAAGCAGCGAGTCTTGTACGTCTACAAGCAAGCAGTCATGGCTCTTCGTTTCTGGCCTGAGATTTACGTTGACGCTGCTGATTGGTGCTTTAATAACGGCCTGGAGAAGGATGGGGATCAGTTCCTCAACGATGGATTCCTAGCCAATCCTGAGAGTTGCTTGCTTGCATTCAAGAAAGCAGACCGTTTGGAATCTACTCTGGCATCGAGTGAAGCTGATAAGGGCCTCGCTGAGCGAGGTGCGGTTGTTCGGGCACCTTTTGACCAGCTTCTCGAGACTCTCTACGAGATGCACAAGGCTGTGAAGGCCAAAGAAAAGCTGGAGGTGGAAAAGGTCGACGAAACACCTTATGTAGATCCAGTCGATGCGTCCATCAGAGCCATTACCAATGCTGATGAGAATGAGGAAGACAACGACGCCGAGAGAGAATACAGAGAAGCCGCCAAGGCGACCAGAAAGAAGGAAATTAAGGACAATTACGCAGCACAGACTGAGCTGATCTCCAAAACAATTTCCTTCACCTGGATTGCGCTCATGAGAGCCATGCGCCGTGTTCAGGGTAAAGGCAGCCCCAAGGATGCAGTCGGTGGATCAAGAAAGATCTTCGCCGATGCTAGAGGTCGTGGCAAGATCACAAGTGATGTCTATGTTGCAGCTGCTCTCATTGAACACCACGTCTACAAGGATGCGGCAGGGACGAAGATCTTCGAGCGAGGAGCCAAGTTATTCCCTGAAGATGCTGCTTTTACATTGGAATACCTGAAGCACTTATTGTCCATCAATGATACAACGAGTAAGTCCTCTCTTACCGAACTTAGAATCGGTCACGGCTAATTACGGTGTAGATGCACGGGTTACATTTGGGATGGTGGTTAGCAAATTGACTTCGAAACCAGAAAGCGTACATAAGACCAAGCCGTTGTACGCGTATTTCCACAAACATGAGTCTCAATACGGCGAATTGTCTCAGATCAAACAATTGGAGGCACGCATGGCGGAGCTATTCCCTGAGGACCCGAAGCTGTCTCATTTCGCATCAAGATATAGCGGAGAAGGCTTCGAGCCGACAGGCGTTCGTCTCATCGTCTCTCCTGCCACTCAGACTCGCCCTAAGGGTGTTATGCAATCTATTGAACAGGTAGCACCTACAACGCAGATTAGTCCTCGCCCACAATACGTGCCGGAACCCAGTCGCAGTCCCAGACCCCATTTTGTGCAGTCGGCTGTTGCTACGAATTCTCCGAAACGCCCCTACCCGGTAGAAGATTTGGAGAATGAACTCAACAGACCCCGAAAGCTAGCCCGAGGAGAGTCTCCGTTGAAGGGAGCCGCAGGTCGACGACTTGATCAACAGAAGCGTCTCCAGCAAGGTACTCCCACATGGAACGCTCCCCCGTTTGTGGTTCCTCGGGACATCACATTCCTGCTCAGCATTATTCCCAAAGCCGAGCTCTACTCCGCCACTAAATTCAAGCCCGACGCCCTCGTTCGTCTTCTCCGAGAAACCATCGTGCCCGACTATTCAACCTGGAAGCAAGCGAAGGAGGAGTCTCAGGCTCCGCAGCAGAGACAATACGGTACTTTATCTCATTATTCTGCCAACCAGACAGCAGTCCCCCCGTTCCACCTCCCGCAGCAGACGCAGACAAGAAGTGGTCCTGTCGCGCAGTCTGACTGGCATCATGGCAACCCGCAGCACGACTACCGTCGTTCTGCAGCCACGTCTGCTTTCTATGGCGGCAATGCTCTCTCGGGAACCACAAGCATGCCTGCATCTCTTTCTCTTTCCTTCCCTCCGTCGCCAGGATTCCCGATGCCACCTTCGTATGTAGCAGATACAAGTAGATCTAGCTACAGCTACAGCGATGAAGAGTCCGGTCATGGTAATGGGAAGACTGCTGCTCCCCCACGCTTACGGCCCAGTGCCGATTGGTATGGGAAGAAACGCTAACTTGGGGTGCTTTCTCAGGATATTACGGTCGATAGATCGCAACATGGCTCCGGAAGGGCAAATTCGACGATGCGCACCCAAAGACGCCCTGGTGTACGTGGGAGGGCTGGGGGTTCTAGGATTAGAGGTACCGACCAGCACTTGTATTCTAAGAAGGACGGTTTCTTTGCTCGCCGCGTGGATTTTCTGCAAGCGCACTATCTCGTCATCGTGGAGAGGCAGATGGATGGATGCACTACACTCCCATGGGAAAATTCGAGGTTGCTTCATGAGGTTCTCAAGTCTCTGCATCGCGGGCGCGGCGTTCTGGAGGAAGGGAGGAGGCGTCGGCGAACAGCGGAAGCGGTTTTTCCCCCAAATGGAATGTGTGTATCATCGCAACAGCGCAATGCGACGAATGCAGTTCTTTTCTCGATTTTCATTTGTTTGCGTGCCTTCTTATATCGTGGGTGACCTCTAGAGATTTGTGGGTACACTCTTCTGCTGCTCAGGAATTTCGTGTTTGATACCTCTGTGTTGGTTGTTGTGCTTGTTGGTTACATACGAATTTCCCTTGCCTGCGCTGCTGTCTGCCACCCATTCCTGGGCCGTATCTTTTTTCGCCTTCGTTCCGTTTTGTGCTTATGGATTCTGTTTTGGTCGATCAAGACAGTACTACGCCTGGTGACGCTCCGCTGGCCCTCCGCGGACCACTGCCGTGGAGGCTGTCATCTGTGAGGAGGCCGCCGGAGAGGGATGGTGACGCGGGAGAGACTGCCCTTTACTGTGGGCTCTTCAAGATGTGATAGATCGTTGCCTCTGAGTTGCAGTGTGTATGTAGAATCTCCTGCCGGCCCCGATGGCCAGTCGCCTTAGTGTCGTTGGCTCCTTGCGCCTTCCCAACTTTCAAACTGTGGGTCCTTCCGCAAGCGACGTAGCCACAGCTTTTAGCGCCAAAACCCCCTCGAGCGTCGCGCCTCGATTTCACTCTCGGAGAACTCACTCTCGTCACCTTCGTCTTTCACACCACCTCCGCACATTCACCTCACCTCTCCACCAGCCCTCTTCCCGTCACATTCTCGTTGGCTTGATCACCAGCGAGCGCGCAGTTCTTCTGGTAAGTTCCCCTTGCGCGATTGATTCCCCCATACGGCAATTGCTGCGTTGTGTGCGCGCCCGCTCGGGCTGGTACATGGTGATCATGGCTTCAAGGTCGAAGTCCATCTCGAGCTCAACGCCGCGCAGCATTCCCCTTCCCACGCTGCCTCTTTGATCTATCTCGTCTCGAGGCTTGCTGTGGAGCAATCGGATGACGGCTTGCTAACTCGATTGCGCGCAGAGCTCCGCGTATCAATCGGCTGTTGTCTTCGAGCAACAGTAACAAGCACAATTTCGATCTCGACCGGTGTGTCTCCCTTTGCTCTCTTACCCCGTCCTTGCCCAAACCGGCTCAGGTATTCACCTGGCTTGGTTTTCTCGGCGCTTGCTTCAATTGCAGGCTGTGTTTGCCGTCGCCGCCGTTTGTCTGGCTCAATTGCTGATTCGATCTCCCGCATAGCAAAGCCAGCCAGTCCTGCATACAACCGTCATCATGCCTGGAGGAGCCGGAGCCGGAGCCGGACGTCATCGTGAGACTGACAACCACAACAACAACAACAGCGGCCACCACGGCAACGTCAGAGGTAATGGCGACGGCAAAAACGGTGGCAACAACGCCGGCTATCAACCATATCAAGGCGGCAACCCCATGCCACAAAACCTGGTCTACCAGTCTCATTACCAAGAGTGCCAACCTGCTCAAGGTAGTGGTGGACCTCGATCTGGGTAAGCAGATGCCTTGAGAATTTCCACAATCGGCATGCTAACATAACAATAGTGGTTTCGATGGTCCAGGAGAGCGCCCCCACAATCCGTCCAACATGAGTGGTCCCCCAGGTTCGTTCACTCCTGGCCCTGGTGATTCCACCCCTTTTGGAGGACGACCGAGCGGTCAAGCGTCCAGTTTCCCAAAGGTAAGTGGCGGATTTAACTCAGGTGTAGGTACGCCTTCGAACCGTGGCCCTCCTCATCAACTCCAGGGTCAAGGACAGTATCAACAGCAGGGTCCTCCGGCTCAATCCCAACACCAAGGTCCTCCTGCTCAAGCCGCTCAAACCCGCCAGAACCCCTATGCTGGCATGAGTATGGAGTTCGCTCAATCTAGCCGTCCTGCCCCCTTAACCGAGAAGGCTATTACCAACACGCGTATGGAACTTCCCGAGGAGGCATATCGTCTGAATGCTGAAGGCGAGGTATGTTTCTGTTATGTTTGTGTCTTCTCCAAACAGTATGGTGTTGTGTTCTGAGACCCACGGCTACATGGCTGCTCCAGCAGAGTGTGGCATCGATGGAGTGTGACTCGATTTAGTGTGACTCAATTGAACTATGATTCAAGTGAATCGTGGTTTTAGTGAAGCTTTCGCTCGCTTTGGAAGTGTTGACCGCTTTCCTGGGGGTGCCTTCCTGATCGATTGATATCCACTTGAAACAAAGCGATATTCACTCGAGACAAAGGACTGCAATCACTTCCTAAGGCATGCCATCTCCAATGCACCTATTTAAGAGCCCATTCTCTCCCCCCAAAGAACAATTCCTCACATACAACAAACTTCCTCTGCCTCTACACACCTCCACTTCTTCACACACACAGTCTACGGAGACAAACACCTACATTCCCCCATATCTATCCCCCCTCACCACCTCGGACCCCCCCCCCCCTCATCACCCCCCCATCCTCTATCTCCACCTCGTTCAACCTAATCGCTCTCACCCCTTCTGGCAATATGGAACCTTTCAATTACCAACTCCGCCGCCCGGTCGGCTTGGACACAGATACTAACTTTGAACCCAAGTACAACTTCCAGAACAAGTTTCCCCTACGTAAGGGAAACTTCAACACCAGTGGTAAGGCCATCACCGTTCACGTCAACCAGTACAAGGTTCTCCAATGGCCCCAAGGATTCATCCAGCAATATGATGTAAGTTTCACTCCAAACACTATCACGTTCAGCAACATTGCCTTCTAAATTGACATTTCTCCATCATTCACTCCATTCACACTGATTTTGCGGTTGAATTCTCCACTGAAACCATCCAGGTCCACGTTGGTGAGGGTGCTGAGAAGCGTGGTAAGGTCTTCGCTGCTTGGAACTCCAAGAAGGTTCAAGGACAGTTGAGCAAGCTGTCACCCAACTGGTTGTGGGACGGTAACAAGATCGCCTGGTTAGTTCCGCTTCCAACTAGCGTCCTGTCCCTTTCTAATCCCGTTTCCAGGTGCCTCGGATCATTTCCCGAACAGCGCATTCATGTTGATTTCAATGAGGAAAAGAAGAAGGTTCCCCGCCCAGGCGCCCCTATTCGCCCAGAGGATAAGGTCTATGTCATTATCCGCCCAACTGTCCAAGTCAGAATGGATGTGATCAAGTCCTACTTGGATGGTAGTATCCCCACCTTCGACAACAGCATCCTGGCTGCTATCAGTGAGTTTTTTTTTCTTCTTCCTGCCTATCGTCAACTTCTAACTTTGCCCAGATTTCCTCGATCATGTCATGCGCCAAGGTCCATCGGAGATCTACACCATGATCAAGCGCTCGTTCTTCAGCAGAGGTAATGTCAGTGCCCAGCTTGATGACCACGTTGTCGCCATGAAGGGTGTCTACAGCTCAATCCGCTTGTGTAACGTATGTCTACCACCTCATCCCTTTGCCTTCCCCCGCTAAAAATTCCCCAGCCCAAGTCTTCGGTCGGTAGTATCAGCACTGGTCTGGCTCTCAATGTTGATGTTGCCAACGGCACATTCTGGCTTGCTCAAGATGTTCATCAGGCTGCTCGCAACTTCACCGGCCACCCTCGAAACAAGGGCTTGTCTTACACGCTTTTCCGTGATCTGTTACTGCCTGTTCGTGGATTGAACGGCCAATATACTATGTCTGAAGACTTCAAGATGCTTCGCAAGATGACAAAGCTGAAGTTCGTTGTGAAGCATCGTGGCAAGGGTGACGGTAGGTTTCTTTCACCTCTAACAATGACTCTAAATATGGTACTAACACGTTGATCCAGACACTAAGGAGTACACCATCAAGAGATTTACTTGGGACAAGAGTGAGGCTTTCCAGAAACAGGGTGCTCATGCCAGAAACGTCACCTTCAAGTACAAGGACCCCAGACAAAACTACGCCGAGGTTGACATCACCGTCAACGAGTTTTTCAAGCGTGTTTACAACATCTCTCTCCAGTATTGGTGGCTTCCACTTATCGAAACTTCTAAGGCTGGTTTATTCCCTATGGAGCTCTGCACTCTCGTTCCCAACCAGCGTTACAACTACAAGTTGAACCCTGAACAGGTAAGCATTCCGTGTCTTCCGCGCGTAGTGACACCTCTGACTTGTCACAGACCGCTTCCATGATTAAGTTTGCTGTTACCCGTCCCAAGGAGCGCATGGAGTCCATCAGACATGGTATTGGCATGCTGAAGTGGACTGAAGACAAGTACTTGAAGGCTTTTAATATCAAGATTGATCCGAATATGACTCAGGTAAATGTTCATCCCTGGCCTTGACATATAGTCATTTTGCTGACATTCCAAGACCAATGCTCGTCTACTCCAGAACCCTGAGATCCAGTTTAGTGGTTCCAAGCACAACCTGGTACTACAGGCCGCTGGGATCTCCGCGGAAAGAAATTCTGGAAGCCCAACCCGGAGCCTCTTAACTCCTGGGGTTTTGTTATTGTCCAAGATGCTTGTTCACCGCAGGTTGTTCGCAATTTCGCCAATGTCTTCATTCAAACCTACATTGGACATGGCGGCGCAATTCAAAACAAGAACCCTCTCATCTACTCTCAAGTCAAAGGAATGGATTTTAATGAATTCATCGCTACGGCCCGTACTACCATTGGTAACCAGGTCCATGCTATGCCTCAGATCATCTTCTACATTATGGGTATCCGCGACTCCTGGTTGTATGAACGCCTCAAGAAGAACACGGAGTGCCGATTCGCTTTGATTTCTCAGTGTAGGTCTTCCTGCGCCCGTCTAAGCTCTTTTCTAACCATATTGAGGCCTTAACACTGGTCATGTCATCAAGGCTCAGCCTCAATACTGCTCCAATGTCGCCATGAAAGTGAACGCCAAGCTTGGTGGTACTACTTCGAAGATTTTTACGGGACCCACTGGCATGTTCAAAGCCAAAACTTTGATCATTGGTATGTGTACTGCTTCTTGCATCTTTCGATTTCTTCTGCTAACAGTTCCAAAAGGTGCCGATGTTTCCCATCCATCTCCAGCTAGTCCTCAAGCCTCTATGGCTGCGATCACCATGTCTTTCGATCTGGATTGCTGCCGATACGCCGCTGGTGTTCAGACCAACGGTTATCGTGTTGAGATGATTACGAGAAGTAACATTGATTCCTTGTTCACGCCTATGCTTAAGCAGTGGGTCAAACTTGTCAACAATGGTCAACCTCCCCAGCAGGTTTTCTACTTCCGTGATGGTGTTTCCGAGGGACAGTACACACATGTATTGGAGAAGGAGGTTGCATTCATGAAGGAAGCCATGCAAGCCGCACACGCTCAGCAGGCTCCGTTCGTAAGTTGCTCTCTCTGTGTCATTGACAAGCTTTCTAACCTTCGAACAGATCAAGTGGACTGTCGTTGTCTGCACCAAGCGTCACCACATCCGCTTCTTCCCCACATCTAAGGATTCTGGCTCTGGTGATCGTAACGGCAATGCCCTTCCGGGTACTCTTGTGGAGAAAGACATCACTCATCCGTTCGAGTATGACTTTTACCTCTGCGCCCATTCCGCTATCCAGGGTACTGCTCGCCCCGTCCACTACCACGTCATTCTCGACGAGATCAAGCTGCCCATCAACGACTTCCAGAAGATGATCTACCAGTCCTCCTACCAATACATACGCTCCACCACTCCGGTGTCGCTCTGTAAGTATTAGTTTTTCCCCGCTAAACCTCTCAGCTAATATTTGCTAGTCCCCGCTGTCTACTACGCTCATTTGGCATCAAACCGCGCTCGTGCTCATGAAATAAACTCTGATTCTGAAGGCCCACGTGGAGGTCAGAAGTTTGAGGAGAAGATCCAAGACGATGTAGCTCTCCGCCGTATTCCTGCTAAGAATGATTCGTCTCAAACCACGGCCAAGCCCACCGAGGCTGTTCCACTCTATCCCTTGGGCAACATTCAAAACCTTGAAATAACACAGAAGATCCGCAATAGCATGTGGTACATCTAGGCCATTCCTGGACTGGTGTGCGTGAGAGCGATAGCCCTTGCTTCCGCTTTCTTTGCTAAAATACCCTTCTTCACTGTACAACACTTCACAAACCTTTTTCTGATCTCCGGATCCCTGGCTGTTGGGTTTCCAGCGCTCGTTCCCAGCTACTTTCCTTTGATTGGAGGGTTCGGATGCTGCCTTCAGACTTGCATTTACAACTTCACTTCTTCTACGCATGGCTTTGGTGGAGGGGCATAGGGATATGGAATTCCTAGGTGCGAACGCTTTTTTAAGGATGGATGATGACTGATGAAAACGATGAACAACTTTGCGAAACGATGAAATTTGCATCTGAGAACTCAGACGGCCTTCTAGTTAGACCAAAAATGCGATGGATTTGAAGAATAAAAAAGAGTTTTGAGTTCATAATAGGTGAATTGTGACTGTGGTCAGGTGATTTGAAATTGACTTGAGTGATTCTTGCTCTTGACTCAGGAAATTGGAGCATTGGCGTTGGATATTCGAGGCGCAAATACGTGAGTTTAAGATGGTTGGTTGGGGGGGGGTGAGGGGTGAGTAAGTGAGGCATGATTTAAATTTTGGAAAAAAAAAATCCGTAGAAATGGGTTTGAGTTTGAAGTGAATGATTGGAGCATTGGTTTGGGGTTTTGTAGGCGCTAGTGTGCAAGTTTGGGATTAGGAATTAAGAGTTGAGGTGTGAGATAACAGATGTCATTCGGGCTGGGAACAATGACAAGGAGTCTGTTAATCAATACTACTACTACTACTACTACTACTACTACTACGACAAGGAGTCTGCAGGCCCAACTGAGAGAGATCACATCAAGAGGGCTGCCTCCCTGCACATACGGCGGTGATTTGGAATCGTTGTGGGATTCTCTGCGGAACTCTGGAAGGAATTCTTGTATCTTTTTCTTCGTGGGACTCGTGTGGATATGGTTCGTTCGAAAGGAGAACGCGGGAGGGAGCGAGGATGTGATTCATGGGAGACAGAAGCTTTCGGGGCATGCATTTGGTTCTGGTTTCGTGATCGTAGGGGTTTGCGGATGATGGTTTTTAGGCGTGTGGTTTCTGCTGTGTGTTTTTAAGCTTGCCTTTTTTACTACGACAGTGAGAAGGAAGGGAATGAATGGATGGCGGGTGGGGTTTGGGAAATTAGTTAGTGTTGTGAAGTGGTAGAAATGGTCGATTTAGATAGATGTGTGATGATGGAAGAGATAGGATGAGGATAGAGGACAGAAAGGAAATTGGCATTAAATCAAGTAAGTGTGTATGTGCGGGAAAAGATGGCATGGGAAAAGGGCGAGAAGAGTGAATTATCTTCACAGAAGACACTGGTTCGATTAAAAACATCATGCTTGCGTACTAAGCATTGACTGCCAACTTTGGCTGCGCAAGTTCCGGGTATCCGTATTCAAACATCGATCTGCCCTGCTACTTTCTACTTTCCACACAACCCAACTCATCTCTTACCATTCCTGACCGCTCGTGCACATCACTCGCCCTCCTTCTCAACAGGCCCAACGGCATTCGCTCCCGTCCTAAATCCCCTACCCGTCGGCCTCCCACCCCTCTCTGCCTTCGCCATCGCGAACTTCTCCCTCGCAAGCTGAATCGCTGATTTCCGCGGCGCCACGTCCGGCGCATTCTTCATCGCCTTCTTCTTCTCCTGCCACTTCTGAGTACGCTTGATCTTGCGGTTCTTCTTGCCCTCGCCAGGTGCCGACACCGTCGGCTCCTTGTCCTCTTGCGCGACGTCCTCTTGCTGATCTGAAGAAGCCGGGGTGGGCTGGGAAGCTGGGAGGGATTTCAGTCTTTGGAGGGCAGACTCTTTGACTTTCTTGACCCAGTCGCCGCGGCGTCGCTTGAAGAGATCGAGGGACCAGTTACGCAGCACGATACGGCCCGGGTAGCTGTCGCGCAGCTGGTGCTCGTGGGAGGAGCAGAGCGGCGATGCGGTCGGTCAGCGAGAAGAGGGGCGTGCTGGGGGATGTGAGTGTGGGTGGGGTAGCAGTGCTGAAAAGTAGGGCGTCGAGGACGTGTGAGCCGGTCGGGGAGAGAGCGAGAGTTATTGTGGGGGGAAGTTGATTATCTTCCAAGGACGTGGAGGAGAAGAGGAGGTTGTTGATGAGTTTCCGGCGGAAGAGGACATTGGTGGTCACTTTTGTCTCTTTGGCTTTCGTCTTGGGGTCCCAGGCTGTGAGGGAAGATGAGCTGGGGATGAGCGCGGTTTGGATGATGTGGGAGGTCGTGGTATAGGTGGAGAGCGCGAGGAGCTCGTCTGTGGGTAACGCGAGCAGGGAATCTTGGACAAGTGATTCTGGGGAGACTGTTTGAGGCGAAGGTTTTCCTTCAGAGTCTTTGCGAGCAAGATTCGCCGGGATAGAAAGCATGCACTGGGCGAGCAGCGATCCGTGGAGTTGCGAAGCGCTGGGTTTCATCACTGGTTGTGGAGCGGGAGCCTCTTCGTCTTCTGTACAAGCTTTGGGCGGCATGATGTCTTTGATGTTGTCTATGCAGGCCATTTTTTGGATGAGTGTTGTGGAATCGGAGCCGTATGCCTCGGCGATGGACTTGCAGAGCTCTTCTGTGTCCACGCCTCTGGCTTGGCATCGTTCTAGGATGGTCTTGAGAATCACTGTTCTGTTTCGTTGTACCAACCCATCGATTTGGGGCAGGATGGCGGAGACTGCTTCCTCAAGATCCTCTTTGCCGAGACGGGTCAAAACCTTGATGGCCACATATGAGGAGATCTCATTCCTGGCTATGGCGGCGATGCGGTCTTTGAAGACCGTCCTGTAGATCTGCTTGAACAGTTTCCCCGGTGCATTTGTGCAGATTGTTTCTAGCAGCCGGGATCCAATGGCATCGTAGAGAATGCCGTTCACAAAGGTTTGCGACTCGCTTCCCTCCACCGTGATGTCGTCCGGGAGGAGGGCGGATATAATGGTTTTCTCGGATGCATTCGCTCCCTTCTTGGAATTGGGATTTGTGAGTTCCAGCTCGAGGAGAAGTTGAAGGGTCGGGTTCCCTGTTGGGTGGGTGGCCAAAACTCGGATGAAAGAGGTATCCATCGTGGCAATTGTGTCTGAAATGATCTTTTCCACAGCGAACTGGAAGGATGATGGCACCGCACGCTTATTGAGAGAAAGTTCGGTAGGAGCGGTATCCAAGCCGGTAATGGAGATCTTCTCTTTCTTCTTGCTTTGCATAAGTGTTCTGGTCGAGGCTTTTTCGAGCGCTCGGCCAGACAGGATGACAAGCAGAACTCGAAGAGTATGCGATGCAAATCGATCGGTGAGCAGGAAAGTCATTTTCCCTTCCAGCTCGTCAAGCGTAGCCAAAAACAGATCTTCCATCGACGGCAGTTCCTCCCCATCAATCTCCGGGCCATCCTCCTCTGTCTTCGTATTCTTCTTCGGCTGCTTCGAGTCCGCCGTGAGCTCCTCCGTGACAATCGGCGCCGACTGTATAAACAGCGTCTCGCAGCAATGACTGGCGAACCGATGCTGAATTAGATGCGGGTAATTGTCCTTGAATTTATCAAACAATTGCTTCTTTTGCTCCACCGTACTCAGCAGTATCAGTCTCTCCATCAGCCGCGAGCACGACTGACTGCACGCAATCTTCAGCTCCTTGCCCTCCGCCTCACGGTACACATTCGCCAGGAACAAGGAGCGCTCTTCGTCCGAGGGAAAATCGTTGTTCTCAAGCAGCTCGTCTGCACGCCGGAAGTATTCCTGCTCCTGGTCGTCAAGCATTCCATAGAAAGGTCTCTCTAACTCCCCTCCCTCCTCATCATCGTCGCCATTGGGATCGTGTGCCCGCACAATCAGATTATCATCTTCAGCTGGATCCTGCGATTTCTGCCTCTTGGATTCGGGGAATTCCTCCTCGCCTTTATCTCTTTTGCGCTTCAGCTTCTTCTCATCTCTCCTTCCTCGACTGTGTTTGTTTTCCTTGGGCATTTCGTCGGTTTTCAGTATTCGGTGTTGCCGTCGTCGTTAAAGTCCCAACAATGCCCGAGAATCTTTTTCGAAGTTTTTGAACTTTTTAGCGGGTCCCTCAAGGCGGTGAGCGATTCTGCCCGGCCCCCACTACGACCACTTCTTCCGCTCAAAGACTTTCTATAAAATCTTTCGATCGATGAATCTTGCTGTTTTCTTAGTTTCTTTTGTGAAGATACATCTACATCTTCTGAAATGGCTACAGACGGAACCTCGCTGCCGCCAAGAAACGAGGTCGACAAGAACTTAACCGAGCCGATGAAGTCGATGATGTGAGCATTTTCTCCACATTGCCTCCCAAATTGGAGGTTATATCCTGTTCTGCCCACAGAGAAAGTTGCTTACAACATTTAGCTGTTAAAATCAGTTCAGTCTCTAATCATTCCATTCATAAGATCAGCAGATGAAGATGCGGCCACCAAACATACGGGCCACGGACTCGCCATCCCCGGTGGCGGGCCTCGCACTGCTCTGGTCGAGCACCACAAGCCCGAGAAGCTGGCCAGTATCATGAACTTCGACCTCCCTGGAACTGGGAAGGGAAAAGAGGGGTTACTGGCTACGGTTAAGCTATTGCTCCAGTACAGCGTAAATACTTGGGATCAAGGATTTTTGGACAAGCTGTATTCTAGTACGAATGCCGTATGGTCTCTACTGCCTCAAAGTCTTATCCAGTTTCTGAGTATGAAATAGGTTGGCGTTATCTCTGAGCTGCTACTCGCTGTTCTGAATACGAATGTAAGGTTGTTCTCTCAACAGCAACAAGTGCTGATACCCTCAGCTCCACGTTTTCCAAGTCTCTCCTGCTCTCACAGTCATCGAAAAAACCACAGCAAAAACATTCGCAAACCTTTTTGGCTTCGACGGACCTCATGCTGGCGGTATCAGTACCCAAGGAGGCAGCGCTGCCAACACGACCTCCATCATCATCGCCCGCAATAACCTCTATCCTGCCAGCAAAACCGAAGGCAATGCCAACTCTAATTTCGTCCTCTTCACCTCAGCCCACGGCCACTATTCGCTCGAGAAAGCAGCTCAAATGTGCGGGCTTGGCACTGACAACGTCTGGTCTGTTCCGATTGATGCTCACGGCCGAATGATCCCTTCCGAGCTTGAAACGCTAATCACGAAAGCAAAGGATGAGGGCAGGACGCCATTCTATGTGAATGCCACAGCTGGAACGACCGTCCTCGGTTCCTACGACCCATTCACCGAAATTTCGGCGGTGTGCAAGAAGCACAACTTGTGGCTGCACGTCGACGCCTCTTGGGGTGGTCCCGTTATCTTCTCGTCCAAACACAAGCACAAAATGTCCGGTTCGCATCTAGTAGACAGTTTGGCAGTGAACCCGCACAAGATGCTGGGCGTACCCGTCACCTGCTCGTTCTTGCTCGGGCCGGACTTGAGGAGATTCCACAAGGCGAACACCCTACCCGCCGGGTATCTCTTCCATGAAGATTCTAGCAGTGGGGAGGTGTGGGATCTCGCGGACTTGACGCTGCAGTGTGGACGGAGAGGCGACAGTCTGAAGCTCGCGTTGACCTGGATCTATTACGGTGCTTCGGGGTTAGAAGCGCAGGTCGATGCGGCGTTTGAAGTTGCGGAGTACTTCGCAAAGAAGATAAGTGTGAAGGAGGGTTTCGTGCTCGTGTCGGAAAGCCCGCCGCCGTGCTTGCAGGTGTGTTTTTACTTCGCGAAGGGTGGCAAGTTGGCGGAGAGTAAGGAGGAGAATACTAAGCTTACGAGCGAGATTGTGGGGAGTTTGATCCCGAGGGGGTTCATGGTTGACTATGCGCCGGGGGAGAAGGGGAGTTTTCTCAGAGTAGTAGTCAACCGGGAGACGAGGAGGGAGACGGTTGATGGGTTGATTTTGGCAATTGAAGAGGTTGGGGGGAGTTTATGAAGGTGGGAGAAAAGGTGAAGACGATGTTGTCCGTCTTCGAAAACCGAATGGGTTGGCTGCTCGGAAATTCCTTGTCAACATAGATTGACATCCAGTGTTCAAATATATTTCCTGACTTTCGAGCTGTCAGCAAAGCAAGTTTTAGTGATTTGGATGTTTCTTTCAGTGTCCTGCCTCGAGTTTCGCATAGCTGAAAAGCTAACTCGAGAGCTCGTTTAAAGAAATCTAAATCGGGGGGTCAGAGACCTTCCTGCCCTTTCCGGTAGAGCAGAGAAGTATAGACGTGATACAACTAACTAAACAGAATTGCTAAATGTCAGTACAGATACAAAACTCTAATCCAACCAATATTTGTTACATTTCACATAAATATTGCTGTTACGGTGTTTAAGTCTCGCGATCCGCAAACCACAGCATTCTCTACCACGCCAGCTTTGCATCCACATAGTATCTCCGTACATCCGATCTTTTATCAACCTTTGAAGAACCACGTCCGAATCCGAATTAGCTTTTCAAATTTCGGCGTGGCATTTGGCCGTGCATTTGGGATAGCTTTCACAACTCTTTTTTCTTGCAGGATTTGGACGAGCGTGTGGCGCTTCGGTAAATGTCAGCCAAAGCTAATCGGGGGATGCAGAACCATCTTCTTCGGGCAGATCTGCGTTAATCAAAGGGCAAGGCAAAAATGGGAAACCAAATCAAAGCCATTGGTTTTCCTGCGGGTGGCATCACCGAAACTTCACAACGGTTACACATGACTACTTCGAGCCTTGGAATGTTTTACAGTACTAGTACTAGGTAAGAAGCAAAGGATTTGATGCCCGGGTACTGACTAGCAAATGATAGCATTTTGACGCGTTTTCTGTGTACATGTGTTAAAATCAAATTTCATTCCAACCTCAACGACAAAAAAATACAGCTTCAGTATTAGTATCAAGTAGGCTCGGAAGTGACGAGTTTGTCAAATCTCAAATATTCGAAAATGGAATTTACTTGGGTCGTGACCCACAGCTCTCATACATGTCTGTACTGTACTGTATTTACAGTACCAACACTGCAATAAAAGTATAATGCTTGAGGAAATTAAAAGGCTAGCCATTCCCGCCTTTTTCTTTTTTCTTTCCGATCACAGGTCCGAAGTCGGTTTCATTTGTTTTTTGCACACCCAGCGTTATCAAACAATCCACTCATCCATCAAACTTCTGGCTCTTCGACCAATTCAACATTCTACATACGATGAAACTCTCTATCCTCCTCGTTTTTGCTGCAATTAGCTCTGTCGCAAACGCAGCCATTAGAGCTTGTACGACAGTTGAAGAATGTACAGAATTTTGCAGTAGCCTTTTTCTCTCCTAACGAAAACCAAACAGCAGTGTTCATGAATGTTGGATATCAGTGTCCACCTTGGAAATTTCCCGACGGTGGAGGAGACGGGGTTTGCGGATGTTGCTGGTTGTCTCAAGTGTTGGCGATACTAGGCACTTTGTGGCTGGCGCGGTATGATTCATCACGAACAACCTTCCTACTGTAGAGTACGAGGGGCTCGATGGTTTTGGCCTGGTCTTTGCAAGCGATGCCTTCTAGCAAGACGTTTTTGCCATTTGTTTTGCTCTCCAACTTCATCCCTCCACCTTCTGCCAGCCGCTTCTCTCAGTGCCCAAGGAGGACCTCCATGCCGCGCCTGCCAGCGTAATACAAAGTCACACAAGGTCGCTCAAGGTCACTCAAGCAAGGACCGAGACTTTACGCACCTGTCCTTTGTTAATAGAGCTTTCTCTTCATCCTCAAGCTCTCCTCTGAACCTTCTCTGTAAATTTGACCAAGACATTGACCCACGGCTCTACAACGGCATCATTCACAATGGGTGAACCGCTTGATTACACCATGCTCAACTTGAGCCCTGCTAATTTCCTCCTGCTTCTCGGCATTCTCACTGTCTCGTGTTACTCGGCCTATCTCAAAGCCCTCCCCAAACCTATTCCCGGCATTCCCTACAACGAAGAAGCCACGAGATCCCTCCTCGGCGACATCAAGTCGATGGTGAAGTATGCCTCAGCAACGAAAGAACTATATCCTTGGATGACGTGAGTACCACCCTTGAAAGCCATCACCACGCCCCGAAACAAACTCTGGGTCTGACATGTTGACGGCAGCTCACACAATCTCCGCCACAACTCGCCGATCACGCAGGTATTCGGGCGACCGTTCTCCAAGCCGTGGGTCATCGTCGCGGACTACCGAGAGGCTCAGGATGTATGTCTCAGGAGGACGAAGGAGTTCGATCGCTCGGATTTCTTTGGGGATATCTTCCTAGGACTGGTACCGAATCACCACATCTCCATGAGATCCACAGATGCCGCCTTTAAACAGCAGAAAAAATGGCTTCAAGGTATTGGACACACGGCAGGTGAAGAGACAAAGCATGCTGACTCAGGAAGATCTGATGACCCCTTCGTTCTTGAATGCAATAGCAGCGCCCGCTATCTATACGACGTTTCTGGATCTACTGGACGTCTGGGAAGAGAAGTCCAGAGTTGCCAAGGGACATCCCTTTCGAGGCTCAAAGGATGTCTACCGAGCTGCTCTTGACGCTGCGTGGTCCATTGTATTTGGGACAGACATCAACAAGAGTGCGACCAGGGCATCGATAAGGAGCCTAGCATCTATTCACGCTCTGAGTCTGCCCAGCGATATCGACGCGGAGGTCACTATACCGGAGCCAGAAGTCCCGACATCTATGAGCGCAGTCATGGAGCTCACAGGCGGTCTCGAGAAGATCGTCGTCTCCCCCGTGCCTCGCCTTGCTCACTGGTTGCTCCGCAAGACTCCCTCGTACCGGAAGGCAGCCAAGATCAAGGACGACCTTGTCGGGGAAGAAATCGCGAAGACGGTGAAGAGATTCGAGGGGCGGGACGAGAAAGATATGGATATAAGGTGTGCATTGGATGACATGATCCGGAGAGAGACCATCGCCGCGACGAAAGATGAGAGGCCTCCTCTATTTCAGAGTCGAGCGATGGCTGATGAGGTAAGTAATCATCACTCAGCGTCCTCGGGGCCCCCCATTCACCTCAAAAGGTCTTCGGTCTCGTGGTCGGCGCCCACGATACTACCAGCACTGCTCTGAATTGGAGTCTCAAGTTCCTGGCCGACAACCAATCTGTTCAGGCCAAACTCCGGTCTGCTCTCCGAAGTGCGCACCCCGTCGCCGTCGCCGAGAATCGCAAACCAACAGCACAAGAGATCGCCAAGACCAGCATTCCGTACCGCGATGCCGTACAGGAAGAATGCCTTCGGTGTTCCCTCACCGAGCCATCCGTGGTCCGTAAGGCAACGGTTGATACCGACATTCTCGGCTGCCGCATTCCCAAAGGCACCGACGTCTTCTTCATGGGCAACGGGCCCTCCATCTTCTCTCCCGCGTTCCACATCGACGACTCCCTCCGCAGCCAGGGTGCGCTCGCCGCCAAAGAGCGCATCGGGTCTTGGGACCCGGAGGACATGGCCATGTTCAATCCCGAGCGGTGGCTGGTGGAGCCGAGCGAGGGGGGCGAGGAGAAGGAGTTCAGCGCGGCTGCAGGGCCGCTGCTGACTTTCGGTCTGGGCCCCAGAGGGTGTTATGGACGACGGATGGCGTACATCGAGATGCGGATCTTCTTGACGCTCGTCGTGTGGAACTTTGAGCTGCAGAGGTGTCCGGAAGCGCTGAGCGGGTACGCTGCTGTTGACACGGTGACGCATGCGCCGCAGCAGTGTTTCGTTCGACTGAGGCCGATGGAACCATAGCTGGGAAACGAAGCCGGTGATGGGCAGTGCTCGTACGCGTGCAATGATGCTCGAGGTGTTTTAGCAATGTAAGCATGTTGAGTTCTGACCTCAACCAGAGTCTCTACTGTACCTACGCCGCAGGTCCTAAAAGAGGATCACTCATCACCCGTAGCAATGTGGACATATTCGTAAGCGAGCCAATAAGGAGGTGTAAACGCAGCGGTCCCATAGAGGTCGCTATTTGAGCCATCACTGCCAGGCTCCGTTTCCACGCTTCTGCTCGGCGACGATTTGTCGACGAGCCAAAAGTTTAGGGGTCGCCGGGCCGGGGAAGATCTGTAGATGGGGGCCCGCGGTGAGGCGGCCAGGATTGAAAGCAGTTACTACTTGCCACCGCAATCCTGGGTGGAGATGGGTAACAAGTCTCGAGAGGGAAGAGAACTGATCGCGAGATGGCAAGCTCGACGTTTGAGAGGGTGGGAGTTGTTTGCGTCGATAGGCGCATGGGCACGATAGAGAGCTCCTTTCGTACCGCGTACCCTCAGTAACGACATCTCCGAATGAATTGCTAGAGACTAGACTCTACCTGGCCAACGTGAGGAGATTTCGAACTGGTGGTGCATAGGTATCGAGCGCACACACATGCCTACATATGGCCAGTGAGTTAGCTGGCTGAGAGACAACCACGTAGAACTCAGCTGAGTGAACACAAAAAGAAAAGGGAAAAAGAAGGGGGGAAAAGCAGCCGCCGAATTGCCCTTATTGTCTGACTAACCGTGTTGATTGGAATCGTGATGAGCTAGCTAGAAGTGGGTACTCATGCTAGAAACTGGATCAAGAGAAATCCAAATCGAATTCTTGGTTGCTAACTTCGAGTTCTCTTCGTAAATTGAATCGCAGTCTATCGGCGCATTCTCTGTGTGAAGCAGGAGGGTTTCCGCTAGCTATAGGATCCCAGCGACATTACAAGCAAAGAGGTGTCTTGGGATACTCTGCTTCGCTGAAGACGTCGTGAATTCGTCTTCGAGAGGGTGGATAGGCTAATTTTGTAGACCAAACACTGCTAGGGAGGCCCGTAGTTGCAAGAGCAAAGTAGCGGTGACACTTCTCGGCTACTGTGCTGTCTTGTACGGACAACGAGGGAAGGATTTGGGTTGTGGCGCGGTGAGATGGGCGTTGTTCTAAGAAAGAGACAAGCAGAAGTTCGTAAATGAGATAACGAGAGGGTGCTATTGTTGACTCCAAGTATATGTCGTAGAAGGAAACATGCAGTGAGACTCGGAACGCGGAAGGGGAAATGCCGAGGAATCATGAACTACGTAAACGATGTGCGTGAGGTGAGAAAGAAAGAAAGGGAAGGGAAGGGAGGATGGCAGCGCAATTCTTAACTTTATATCAGCAGAAAGAAATGGGGAAAGTAGGAAAATCTCAAGGCCGAGAGCCGCACGAAGATTTCGAGATTATGAAGTAAATCACGATTCGAAGATGTAGTTGTAGTTGTAGTTGTCGTCGTAGCATCAATACGCACAACAGCTTTCCAGCTGGAAAGATTTGCCGAGGATTAATCAAGTCACGTGCATCAGGCGATTTCGGATGCCCACGTCAACAAGTCCCGACGACGCCTGTTGGAAGATACTGTAGATACGCTCGAACGGCAAGTTGTACAGTATGAGACCGCTGAAGAACTGCTGCGCGAGAGCAATTCTCGGTATAGACACCGCTTTTCCTCCAGAGCCATTCCGGATCTCAGCATGCCCAACGCAATCACCAGACAAGCTGAGGACAAGCAAGCAGTGCTGCCCATGCCCTGGCTAGGCACCGGATCTATAGGACCAAACACAGTACATACATGCAGTATTTTCGAGGCTTCTCGGCAATCATCGGGACACTCACGCTGCCCACGTAGACATAGTATGTACTGTACTGTACTGTAGGTGTATGTACGTACGTGGAGCTTGAAAATCGGGGAGGGGAGGAGTTCGACGAGCCGAGGAGGAACCCCCTCCAGAGGATCAGATCACATCAGATCAGATCAGCCGCGCGAGGCATTCCCGTCTGAGATGGCACTCTCGGGGGAGGGAGATCGTTTGCTGGATAGGGCATCGCCGACTCTGATCTTTCTTTGACCCCGAGAAAGTGATACTCGTCCAATGATAGTGCAGGGCACGCAAGCGGATGAGTCCAACACGCAAGAGGTCGGTGCGTAGGCCCATCTCTCAGCTAGCAAGACGGCGCGAGCACAAGTCCGTTGGGACTCGGGAGGTTTGTTGACTTGTCGTACATACATACAGTCTGTGTACAGTACAGTACATACAGTACAGTACATACAGTACAGTACATACAGTACAGTACATACAGTACTGAACAGCACACACGAGACGAGAGCCGAGGTCAGCCCAGGTTGGGTGTTCAGGGTGTTCGGCCAAGAAGATCTTTTTGTGGATAAACTCATAAAGTCAACGTAGAGGCATGTCCGTCGAAGCAAGGTATGGATGTACAGTACAACATACATACATACAGCACAATATGTACCGTGCTGTACCATATGGATCATACGGCGAGTACGGATGGGACCCCCGAGAGGGCGGAGACAACTTATTAAACAAGAAGTGTCCGAGGGAGTCCAGGGCGCCAGCCGCTGACAACACCGATCATCTATAGTGCTGTCTGTACTGTCTGTACTGTCTGTACAGTATCTCGATCGCAGGCGGCTCCGCGTCCGCGACGGCCGGACGGGATCATACTGTACGTACAGATACACACAGATACCGTGCTGCACAGGACTTCTTAAGTCAAACAGAGGGGTGAAGTAAGCTTACATTGTTTTGCCAGGAATGATGCAGGCAGGGCCCATGACCGCGATCCAGCCACCACGACCAGCAGCCGAGACTCGAGAGAGCTCGACGAGGTGAGGGAGACGCACTGTGCTGTACGGTATGTACACAGTACAGTACATACAGTAGATCAACAAAGGAAGCAACACAGCCAGCACGGTACAGTGCGGAATCCCTTCGCAAGCACGCCGTCGCTGTGTGCTCCTATCATTTGACGGTGCTGCCCGGTCGGTGCATGCTCCCTCTCGCACACCGGGAGAGAATTTCCCAGAGATAACAAGAGCTGCTCATCGTCTCAGGTGCGGTGTCGAATCGACCTCACATACGGTCTTGATACAGTACAGACAGTACAGACAGTAGACAGTAGACAGTAGACAGTAGACAGTAGACAGTAGACAGTAGACAGTAGACAGTAGACAGTAGACAGTAGACAGTAGACAGTAGACAGTAGACAGTAGACAGTAGACAGTAGACAGTACAGACTATACAGACTATACAGACAGTACAGACAGTACAGACAGTACAGACAGTACAGACAGTACAGACAGTACAGACGTACATACATATACTCTACCAACGAACCGAAGATAAATATCAACACCCTTGCCCTGGTCGATCACAGAGCAGAGACGGCGGCCAAAACTCAATTTAAAGCCCAACCCCAGGCCGTCCGTCCCCTGGATGCTTTCACTCACTCGGACTGAGTCCTCTCCTCTCTTGTCGGCTCATCTCCGCACGCAGGCTTGCTCGGACTGCGCGAATCCACGCCCAAGGCGACCACTCGACCAACATCGAGAGCATCGCGAGATCCACCCGGCCCGAAACCCTGCGAGAGGCGCACTTGCCACGGCCTCAGCGCAGTCCAGCGATCCTTGAAGAGTCCTTGCCCTACCCGCTCTGCGGTCTCGGGGCTTCCTGGCCGGCTCGCGGGTGCGTACTCGAACACTGCATACTGGGACTCGACGAGAAACCTCTCTCTGCCTTCGAACAACCACGGAGCAACTTGACGGGAAAGACTCGACCCCTAGCTGGCGACAAAGAGAGAGAGAGAGCGAGAGAGACAGACAGAGAGAGAGAGAAAGAGAGAGAGAGAGAGAGAGAGAGGGAGAGAAACAGAGAGAGGGGGGGGCCTTAGACGGACATAGGTGTCGGGAGTGTACGATAGGAAAAAGGGGCTTTGCAACGACAGCGACTTCGAAAGAGACAAGACGAGTGCAGAAGGCAGACGAGACAGTCGAAAGAAGACACGGAGCGGTCCCAATTTCCTGGACACATTCGACAATACCTTCCATCTCCATAAATACGTGACGCCCCGAGGTCAGCTTCTTCCACACTACCACAACAACCTCACAACCACACCTCGAGAACCACAGGCTCGCGCCTACACACACCCATACACACACACACACACACGCATACACCCCTCACCATGTCAACCTCCCCCTCCTCTGCGGACTACCCGCACCGCATCACCATCACGATCTGCGGCGACGGCGGTTGCGGCAAGTCCTCCATCACACTCCGGCTCGTGCGCTCGCAATGGACGCACGAGTACGACCCGACGATCGAGGACTCGTACAGCATCACGCGCAAGGTCGACGGGCAGACGTACCACCTCTCGCTGACGGACACGGCCGGCCAGGAGGAGTACCGCGGCATGTGGGCCTCGTCGAACCTGCGCTCCGACGCCTTCCTGCTCGTCTACGACATCACGAACCTCAACAGCCTGCGCGTGCTGCAGGAGTTCAACGACCTGATCGACATCGAGGCCGAGACGCGCATGGATGCCTGGGAGCGCGACCAGACGGTGGGCCGGAAGAGGGGCAAGGGCGGCGGCGGCGGCGCCGGAGCTGACACGGGTCCTGTGAAGCCGGTCAAGATCGTCGCGGGCAACAAGTGCGATCTCCAGGAGTCGCGTCAGGTTTCGGCGCAGATGGGCCTCGAGTGGCGCGCAAGCACGGCTGCGGCTTCATGGAGACGAGCGCGCGCAACACGGTCAACATCGAAGAGACGTTCGCGCTGATCATCCGGCGCGTGGTGGAGGCGCGGCGGCTGGCTCTCCACGCGCAGCATGGCGGCCTGACGGTCGACCTCGGCGGCGGCCTGGGGGAGCGGAGGGACGACGCGAGCCTGAGGGCCGAGAGCGCGCTGGGCACGAGGAGAGCCGTCACGGCGCCGCTGAGCCCGCTGCCGGGAGGGCCGGAGAAGGCGATGAGTCTGCCGCTGCCGCCGGAGAGGGAGAGGCCGATGGACAGGTTGAAGGCGTTCTGTCGAGCCCTGGCTTGCTGGAAGTAGAGCAACGCCGGCTCGCGAGCCGACACGATGAGCCGACCGAGTCTCCCGCGGTTCGATGGACCGACGGTCCGCTGTGCACGGCGGACGGGCATGTGAGGGATGGCATGAGAGGGATGGCATGAGGTAGATGAGAAGATGGGGAGATGAGAAACGAACTGCAATGGAAATGGAAAAGGGGAACACTGTCGGACAGCCAGCCAGCCGGCCCGCCAGCCAGCGCTCGCTGTACTGGAGTATGCTTTTGATACTGTACAGATCGGCGCTTGAGAAAGAGAGAGAGAGAGAGAGAGAGGGGAAGAGAGAGAAGGACATACCCATGCGCGTATACACCCGCGATTCTTGTTCGGTTGCAAATGTTATGATCTCAGCATGTTCAGCTCAAGTGCCTAACTACCATTGAAATCCCCGCCGGTCAATCCAAACCAACGCAAACACAACAGCGCACCCATGCCATCGCCAGAGCTATCCCGAGATCCATCCTCGCCCGTCCTGTACAACGCCTGATTGCCAGCCACCGTATGCTTGCCCCTGTCTACCCATTCACCCATCACCCGCGTCTACTTCCTGGCGGCCTCCTCCTCCTCCTTCTTAACCCAGTCCCTCCACTTCCTGAACTCCTCATACCCCAGGCTCTCCGCCTTTCCCTGGAACCTGACCGTTTGGAAATCGCCAACATCCCTCCACCTCTCGCGCCGCCCATTCCAGCCGGCCTTCCGCATGAGACTCAAAATCGTTTCCTCCTTGCTCCAGCCCTGCTCGACCGGCACGTCGGGCAGGTAGCAGCTGCCAAAGCGTCTGTTGCGGGCGTAGAAGCTGATGCGCAGGCCGTGCACGCCCATCTCCCAGTCCATCGGGTCCGCGGCATCCTCAAAGTCCGTGAGCAGTGTAACGGAGACCTCGAGCCGGGGCAGCTCGGGAAGCGCGATAGGGCTGAAACGGTGGTCCTGCAGCGCAGAGATCAGGGCATAGGATTCCAGGCCGGACGCGATAGGTTGCGCCTCGAAGGTGCCGATGCAGCCGCGGAGAGAGCGCGAGGAGGACGACGAGGACGCGATCGTGTTCCAGGTGACGAAGAGCGGGCTGGACGTTATGGTGCTTGAGCGCTGGGAGGTACGGCGCGGGTGCAGGCCAACGGGGCTATATGCCCTGGTCTCAGGGCTCGTGGCCGCCGTGTCTACTGCGAGCGAGGAAGATGAGGATGTAGATATCGAGGGCGTCGAGTTCGAGGAGCTGCTACGGCCCAGGCGTTGTAAGACAGGGATTCGGAGCTTCGATTTTGAGGAGCCTGGGGGAGGCGAGGGCGAGGGCGAGGCAATGGCTTCGGTGGCTTCTGGGGCCGTGTCTTCGTCGTCTTCTTCGAGGCCTTTGGGGTACGAGGCCCAAGAGACTTGGACCTGTTCGAGGGTCATGGGCTGGCGTTTCTCCAGCGTTGCGGAGAGTGTCTCGAAGCAGTAGAGGCAGTGCTCCACGGAGGCCATGATGAAAGATGGTTGAAGAGCCGGGGCTTGAGAAAGGTTATGAGATGAGGCGAGGCGGAGATGGTGATGACTGAGGTATTGTGAGATTGCCTAGGCTTGGGAGAAACGATTGGACGAAGCGTAGGAGAAGTCGAAACCTGGAGAAGCTTAGATTAACCATCCAAAGAAAGTCGAGTCAGGAAACTTGGTAGAAGTGAGGTTGTAGAACTGGTCGTGAAAACGAGGGAAAGGGGTGGATTGTTCGAGATGTCGACGTCGTCCAAGACGCCTCGAAGGCGGGGGCGGGGTCGAGACCAAGCCTGCGGTCCGGATTATCTTCTTGCCTACATGCTACATAATTATCACGTGAGATCACTTGAGTGAGAAGGTCACTCTTCATCGAATGGTCGAAATCAATTGCACTCATTCCAATTCATACGACACGACTAGTTTCTGATTACTTTCCGTACCTAATTCGAGCTCCTTGATATCTGTCACGTGATACCCCTGAACGCTGCTCGTTTACGGCTTCGAAAAACAACTTCGACCTCGCCTCGCCTCGATTTTCTCAACGGCGATGCTAATCCCTAAGTACCGATCTCGAAGAAAAGATGCACAACGCATGAGCGATCAAATCTGGCCCCTTTCTCCTATCTTCCCCAATCAAGTCAAAACATAAGCTCTGTCTTTTCCTACGCTGAATTGGGGCTCGGCAAGACGGAGGTTGGTCTTGCACCAAGCCTAGATGGAGACTTCGGAACTACTTTACAATCGTTGACTCGTTGATTGTATGCACCTTGATCTTGACCGACGTTCCGTTCTCCCATGTGCAGCGTTCCGTTCTTTAGCTAGTACTGAACATAGCGTCGCAGAAAAATGAACATCGAATTAGGATTTGTTCCAGTCATTCATTCATTGTCCCTCTTTCTTTCTTTCTTCCTCTCTCTCTCTCTCTCTCCCCCTTTCCTTCTCTATCAAGATAAAATAGATGAAGATGAAGACATGGAATAGGAGTGAGTAACGTAATAAACGTGATGAGCGTAAGTAAGTGCGGCTGCCCTGCCTGGTCTGCCCGATGTGGCAAGGCAAGGCAAACCCAGCCATGAAAACCTGAAGAAGCATGTACCTATCAAACCGTGTCAAACCCCCGGAACCCCTTGCGTGTCCCTTGCCCCCGAGCCCCGAGCTAACGGAGCGTGCAGGCCGCCCGCCCGCCCAGCTAAATGTTGAGAAGAAGAAGTAAACCACAACCAATCGGCCATACGGTGTCGGGCCCTACTGACCGCATACGTCCGGAAAAACTCCAACGTCTTCGCACCCGGTCTACCCGGTTCCCACCCTCTTCGTGCCGTCTGTTCCGCCAGAGCAGCACAGGTCGTGCCGTCCCGTTCATCTGCAGTCCTCGCCTACTCCACCCGGCGGCGCGCCCGTGGCTGGAGGTTTCGGCTTGCACGTCTCGCCTCAAAACTCCGCTGATCAAGGATCGTAAGACCAGCTCGATGCTTCACGTGACCCCCTCGTCCCGCTCGTCAATATTCGTAATCATCCTCTGCCCGCCCTCTCTGAACCCCCGACTCGTAGCATGGACTGGCATGCTCTCTATCGTGCTCCTCCCACCGAGCGCCTGCGGCACCGCGGCGCCGTCGCCTTTGACGTCACCCACTGTGCTCTGATCCACGTTCAGATTCGGATTCGTCGCACTACCCTGAGGGACTTCTTTCTGCAACGGCGAACCGTGGATTGGCGAGGAAGAGGTTTGGGAGTGCTTGGAGCCGTCACCTCCCCGAGACGCCGAGTTACGAGGCGATACTCGGCCGGTCTATGGTAGTGATGGGTCAGTGTGTGTGCGGTAGAAAATCAGATGTCTCTTCTGGGTGGTATGAAACGGTACTGGAGATACGGAGTGTTGAGGCGGAGATGCTTCGGAACATAGATAGAGTATGACAATGGATCCCCAAAAACAGTGACGGGTTGTTGGTTCAAAGCGACAAAGACGCCGCGAAACAGCAACAGGGGCAACTTGGGGCAGACGCAGCGGATTTGAAGCAATACGGCACCTCGCCTTGTATTTTCATCCTCTCAAGCTCTGGCAGCCGTTCGAAGGGTTCGAAAGATTCGAACATCCACAAAAGAGACATAACACGATGATGGCAAGGGCGTATGGAGCGTCAAGCACAGCTATCCTAGCGACGTGGATGAGTCTGACTGGGACCAGTCCGTTCCGACTCGTCGAATAGTGCCACTAGCTTCGGATGTACCGCGACTCACCTGTTTAGCCCATCTCAAACCACAACTGTTGCATAGGTCTCTCTGTCCGCTAGGTCCGCGTCGCCATTCCGGCGTCACTTTGGTATGACAGTTGGCGCAGTCGCGTTGAGGATGACTGCCGCCTTTCCGCCTTTTGCGTTTCTTCTTGCTCGAGAGAAGAGATGCTAACTCTTCGGCCAGAAGTCGGTTGCTCTTCTCCATTTGGCGAAGCTCAAATTGCCAACTGGTGCAACGAGTCGTTTTGAGCTCGTCAAAAATGTTATCCTCGGATGCTAGGGCGAGATCCTGAGAGCCGATGGGTAAACCCGAGCCGCCAGCTTGCGTGATGACACCGACGGGGACGGGGGCGCTCATCCTGTTAGACGGCGCAATGGATGGTGCCGCCTGATCTGCCGATGCCGCCGAGAGAGCCAGGGAGCCCGAATTTTCGGACTGTTGATCGAGTCTTTGTAAAGGACTTATGGGCTTGGGCCGGTGAGAGCCAAGCGCGGGAGCCACGGTGCGTGTAGACGATTTCAACAACCGGGTTTGAGCAACGAGAAAGGTTGGCTTCTGGCCCTCGGATGCATCGCCTGGGTACAAGGTGGTTTGCGCCTGCAAGACGATCCCTCTCTTGTTCAAGACCTCGTGCTTATGTGACGTACGCTTGCCGGTTCTTGCCCTCTCCAGAGAACGACCAAACTCCACGCGGGATTCAGCACGCATCAGAGCTTGAATGCTGGTCCCAACCAGATCATCGGGCGACCGGTCCAGAAGCGTCCGCACATTTGATGACACAAACAAAAACATGCCTGACGTGGACAGCTTGGTCCAGATCTCACTCTCGCCGATGCCCCCCGCGGCTTCAATGTCATGTCGATGGAGAGCGTACACTGGTCGCTCTCGCCCCACGAGAATGATACACTTCCGCCCCTTGCCTTGTTCCACGCACAGAGATCCATGACTCTCAAACCAGGTATAGCCGCTCTTCTTCCGACGAAACCGGAAGACGACGTTGACCGCGACGCCTGCTGATGTATCCTTCAATTCCCGGGTAACAGGAACGATATCACTGGGGTGGCACACCGATGACAGAGCGGTTCCCACGAGCTCCGATGCGTCGTACTCTAGCACATTGCGACACGATGGCGAGAGGTAAAGGAAAAGGCCCTTGAGAGACAAAACATGGACGACGTCGTCCGTGTTTTCCAGCAAGACCTTGTCCCACATGCGCTTCGTCAGCTCCGATTCTGTGCTGCTGTTCACGGAAGCCAAGACGGTGGAAACATCATCCCGACTGATTGTCTGACCGCCATCCATCGATCGTTGGTTTTCTGGCGGGTTCCAAACATATTTCGGCAGCTGGCCTTGGGAATAGTCGACAGTATACATCCCCGACGCGTTCTTCGACTCCACCGAAGTAGGTTTTTCGACCAGATCCACCTGGAAGCCCACGATGTATCTCAGCTCCTTGTCGTCCTCGCCGGTGATAGGGATCATGGTCAACAGATTCATGAATGGCTGGCCCCCTTTCCGGTAATTGATCAAACTGCGTTGCGCTTCCTTCTTGTCGGCTATCCGGTTCTTCAAATAGTAGACGGAATCATTGTCCACGAATTCTCTTTTCGCTCCAGCCTCCACCTTCCCCTCCGGCGACTGCAAGAAGCGACAGTTTTGACCCTTGACTTCATGCTTGGTGTACCCAGTCAACCGCTCAAAGATGTCCGAGACGTAGATGATGGGACAATCATAGAGGGTGATATCGCAAACAACGAACGCGCATGACATGTCAACTTTGCCAATATCGATTTCCGGATTTTTCCTCGTCGCGACCTTCATCAAGGCCCCCAACATATCAAAGCCACTCGAGGAGTAGATCCCCTGGTAAGGAGCGGGCGCTTTCGACTCCGGCTTCGCATCGATTTTGGGCGACGCGTCCGGAGCCGTAGCCACGGGGGTCGGCGGCGCTGGGAACGTCGAGGATGACGTAGGATTGGATCTCTCGAGATCTGGAGGAACGTTATTTACCGGCGATTTGTACTGGCCCATGTTCGGTCTCACACTCAAGCTCTTGGCCGGGCTCAGAGTCGTGCTGCTGCTGTTGTGAGTTACGACTACTCGGGACACCGGAGGGTTCATGTTCTCCGTGCTATCCATACGGTGGTTGCTAGGACGTACGGTGGGTAGGCCATCGTGGATATTCGGGGAGACCATGAAATTTCCCGCCATGGAATCCATGTTGCCATTGCCGAACGGCTGCGCATAGCTCTGCGGAGAGAACATGCTCATCGCGTTGGGATCTTCCTCCGAGAACGCACTCAAACCCATGGGCGAATACATGAGATTTTGCATCATGTCCGCAGACATGGTGGTATATGAGGAGTTCGCGTTGATGGTCGAGGGGTCCTGCATCTGGATCGAAGACGAGTAGCCCATCTGTTGGCCCGACAAGTTCATGCCGGAGTTCATGTCGAGGTACCCATTTTCCATGCCCATGTCCCCTGCCGCGTTGTTCCGTAGATTCGCTTGTGAATCTCCCGGCATGCTGGCCTGGGGTCCAAATTGAAAGCCATTCAGAGAGCCAGTGCCCGCCCCAAAATCCATCATGGATGCTCTCCGGTCCATGTCTTGATTTGAATAGGCGTGTGGCACGCTCTGCCTCCGTTGCAGCGCGTTGTTGTTTTGCATGATGATATCGTCGAGCGAATCGCCGGACAGCATGCCCGCCATCTCCTCATTGCCATCTGGCGACGTCACCTGCGGCACCATGGTCAAGCTCGTCGTGCGCGAGGGCGCATTGCGTCTCCGCTGTGCCACGCGCTGTTGCAGGTCCTCTTGCGAGAACTGCGAGCTGAAGAAGTTGTTCATGGTCCGCACATCTGCTCTGTCTGATGTCCTCGGCCGTGAGTGTGTTGCATGCGCAGCGACGTCGACTCATGAGGGTGATGGCATGGCAAGCGCGTCGAGGTATCATGAGTTGGGACACCAGGTCCGTCCGGGTGGTATGGTCGGAACGTCGGTACGTCGGTACGTAGGCAAGTCGGTACGTAGGCAAGTCGGTGGTATGTAGGCAAGTCGGTATGAAGGCAAGTCGGTATGAAGGCAAGTCGGTATGTAGGTATGTAGATATGTAGGCAAGTAGGCAAGTAGGTATGGTATGTCGGTATGTACAATCGATGCAGCTGTGCGCCTCGCGACTCTGGCCGGCCGGGGGGGGGGGGTCTGCGTCTGCGTGGCCAGCTGCGGCGGGAGTTCGAGGGTGTGGGGATCGCAAGAGCAGCACAATGAGTGTGTCGTGAAGTCACGAAATTCTCGCCGTGGCGATGAGGTGCGCCAGGGCGCGCTGCTGCTGATCCGCAGATGGGAGGGCCCAGGCCGGGGGGGGGGAGGGTCGCAGACAGGCCAACACGGTGGTCTGCACAGACGCGGAGGGTGTGTCTGGTCTGGGCTGTCGGGGACAGAAGTAAGTATCTGTACTGTAAGTGCAGTATGGTTTGAGTGAAATGTGTGTGATATGTGGGACGCTGGATGCTGGAAGCTGTATGTTGGTGGGTGGGTTGGGTGGTGGGGGTTTTGGGGGGGGGGGGGGGGGGGGAAGGGAAGACGAGAAGGACGAGAGCACACAGTTTGGACGGACTGCAAGTGACTGTACTGGACTGGACATGCAGCAGCACTGTGCTGTGCTGTGCTGTGCTGTGCATACTGTACTGTGCATACTGTACTGTGCATACTGTACTGTGCATACTGTACTGTGCATTCTGTACTGTGCATACTGTGCAGCAGCGAACTGCCTTCCACACGGGACCGACGGCCGACACGGCGCCGGGCTCCGGGCTCCGGGCTTGGCGCGGCTCCACTTTCTTCCAGACCTCCCACCATCGCGTTCAAGCAACAAGCCCATGTCGACCAACCCCGCCTTTCTCATCAAGAGCCGGCCGATACGGCCAGCGACTGACTGGCTGATGAACGGGCTGGCTGATGAACCGACTGGCTGATGAACCGACTGGCTGGTGAACCGACTGGCTGATTAATTGTCTAGCTGATTAACTGACCGAACGACCGACTGATTAACCGACACATCAACCGACCGACACAGAGCAAGACGGGGTAGGTCGCGGTCACAACGGAGGAAACGTCAACCTCGATGCCGTGTGTCTCACGGGAATGATGTGGGCAGATACAGCAACAAACGCGTTGACCTTGCGCAGGGCCCAGCGGCCCAATCCTCGCCGCCGCCCACGGAACCCCCCCCCCCCCCCCCCCCTCCCCAGATCAAACGACCGAATCATCTTCTCCTCAGATCTCTCGCGATGCTCAACGATGACCTGCCGCCCGGCCATCCCCTCCAGGACAAAGGAAAGACGAGTCGTGCCTGCGAAAGTGCGTGGTATCAATTGTGCTCTATCATCACTCCTATCAACCTCCCCCCCCCCCCTCACATGCCCCCGATCCATCAGTCGTGCGACAACTTCACATGGACCCCAAAAGTGCCATCAGCCAAAATACGCTCGAACCGTCTGCTGCGCCTCGGGCGAGAGTTGAAGCAGGATCTGGGCTGGGTCGAGGCCGGCGCCTTGCAGCAGCTGTTTCCCGGCGGCAACGATCGTGCTCGCGTGTTGTCCTTGAATCGTCTCGGCCTCCAAAGCTTGGGCGATGAAGATGAAGACCTTGCCCGCTTGGCTGACGACGGCGGGATTTTGCCTAAGAGGTGGGTTAGTCCCAGGTCCACGTCGGAACGGGGAAGGCGCCTTACTGTTCGATCAACTCGGCAAGGTAGCGGTACGCGAATGGTGCGGCCTCTTCATCGTTCACAATCGGCAAGGTGTCGATCCATTGCACAATCACTTGCTGAGGGTTCGGCAAGCTGGTGGGGTGGAAGTGCAGCACCTTGGCGATGGCGGCACACGCGTTCTCGGTAGCATAAACGTCGTCGTCGCCACGCGCGTTCGGGAATTGCGTGACTTGGAAGAGCAGATCGACCGCCGTGGCGAAGAACTGAGACCACCGAGGACCTCCCTTGTGGGCAGCGACACCGATACCGTACGCAGCTGCTTGACGGTTCGCTGGGGCCGAGTCTTTGCAACCAGCAATGAGAGGATCGATGATGGCCTGCGAATAGTTCCAGCTCTGCTCCCCACAAAATTCGAGAACATCGTCCATGATGCACAAACCCCATTGTCTTTGCGTAGGATCCTGGCTCTTCAAGAATTGGTCGTAGGTCGCGCTGAGGCGTTCCCAAGCAGGGAGGAAGGCAGCTCCGTGGTTCTTGAAGATGCAGTGGTAGGCTTTGTTCATGTCGGACAAGAGGGTCTGGTCATCCTCGATGGCATACATCATGTCTTCCGACTCCTCTTCGCCCTCTTCCTGCTGCCCCTCCTCGCGCTCTTCGGCTCGCGCGGCAACACGGTCCTTGTAATCTTCGAGTGCAGAATGGGCGGAATCGATGAATGTTTCCATGTGGTATGCGGTCAAACAGCCCTTGCCCATAACCTCCACGGATTCGTAAAAGCATTGGTACATCTCCGCCAAGGTATCGACGGCCGGCTCGGCGCTGAGAACCTCCAGAAGCTTGACCACCGTGCCGTTCCATAGGCCTGTCAATTGATTCGAAGGGCATCCGAAGTGCTTCTTGAATGAGTTCAGTAGTTGTGGGACGCACTTGGCGGACACCACGCGAACGGGATCGTGGAAGAAGAAAGCAAGGCCGGGAATTGCGATCTTCTCCATGACCTCGGGAACGTAAGGAGCGAATGCACCTTCGAGAACCTGGGCGTACACGACCAGAAGCTCAATGGCCATGTGCTTGTCATCGAGGGTGCTGGTCTTGATACCAATGACTTTGCCCTTGAGCGGGACGAGCTCCCAGCCTTCTTCGTTCTGGATGTTCTCCACCTGCTCTTCGTCGTCCAGAAGCTGAATGTCGGCCTTCGCGCTGGCCAACTCCATAAGCGGTGGCATGACGCTTGGCAAAAACGGCAAGAAATCAGCACCCAATACTCTGCACATACGTCCCCAGCAGTGCATAAGATACTGTGCCTGAGGATCATCGGCGTCCGTGATCCCTTGCTGGATCGCTGCCAAGGTTTGTACAAGATTCATAGAATCATTGCCGAGTCTGTCCTTGCCAACCGCGAGAGCGATAAGGGTGGCGCACTCCATCGCCTTTGCTCTCAGAAGACGCAGTTCCTTTGTGTTCTCTTGTTGTAAGACCTGGAATAGAAGTGGCATCAGGGTGTCGTAGTATTTGGAGAATGCTGCTTCAGCCGAGTCGGCAATCGTTGCAATGGTGGATAGTGCCTGCTCCTGCACGTAGCGTTTTGGACTCTGGAGTAATGCGAAAAGGTGGGTGAGAAGGTCATCTAGATATGGTTCCAGGATGCTCTTCTCGGCCTCTTCACAAAAGTTGACCAGCGCCGCAGCGGCGTGTGCTTGGACGCGAGGCTCCGGGGAATCCAGGACAGGGACAATAGCAGGGACCACGACTTGATGATATTTCTCTTGCATGGTGCCAGCGAAATCGGTGCTCATTTGACCAAGAGCATTGCAGCCAGCCCATCGTACTCGAGGATGAGGATCTCTTAGGGCAGGAACCACGAGCTCCAAAACCTGGTTGAGTTCGCCGACCATCAAATCTCTGCAACCCTCTGAAATAGCCGAGATAGCCATAAGAGCTGCATGTCTATCTCTCCAGGCATCCGAATTCATCATTCTTGGAAGCCAACTGAAGGTAGGTGCCAGGATGGTCTGACCCCCGAGCTTATTTGCTAGTCGATCCATGCATTGCTCTCCGGCAACGTGGTTAAGGTCGCTTTCCTCGGGGTCCATCTATGACAAGTTAGTGTCTCATTCGATGACTGCCACCTGACCTCGTTGCTTACATCGTCAGAAGCGTTCCATTCCGCCGCATCATCGTCATCAGCGCCAATATCCGTCATCAAGCTCAGACACTGAGTGATCATGTCGGTAGTGTAAGTCTCATCTTTCTTCACCATTGCGGGTGCATAATCTGCAAAGGTAGCCATGAGCTCAAGCGCATTTTGGCGGGCTTGATCAGTAAGTTCCTTGTCCTGGATCACCGAAATGCTGAATGCGACCACGTTGTGGAAGAGAGGACGGAACATCTTGGGCGCAACCTCGGCGAGGTCGATCAGGGAAACGAGAGCTCTAGTCAACTCCTCCGACTCCTGCTTTTCCTTCAGCGGAGGAAGGATGTTCAAAACTTCGGGGATGAGGGCGTAGTATTTCTGCTGGGATTTCTTGTTGATGCTTCTGAAGAACGAAGCGAAAGCTTCCATGGCTGCTAGACGGACCTGCTAATTGTCAGGAATGCAATAGGTGTTCGGCGATGGCTATATTGACCTACCGGATTATGGTCGTCCTTGAAACCCTTTGTGAAAGCAGAAAGCACTGTATCCTCGTGTTGTTTCTCGATGATACCAGGCGTGGTAGAGAAAATTCTGTATGCAATTTCTCGCTGTCCGACTTGACTTGATATGCTTAGGGTGAAAAGAATGCCCAGGATCTCTGGCCATTGCTGCTCTGCGTCAAGTCAGCTTCCCTCCCGCAGCTAGAGAATTGCCTCTGGAAGCATACTGGCGTCAGAATATTGTCTGGCAACCTCCGCGACAGCATCTCCAATCTTATTTCTCACGGGGTTGGTGTCCTCCGTGCCCAGTGCCTCCAGGAGTTTCTGTCGGATGACATAGCCCTGCGTTTGTTCTAGAGCCAGAAAAGTTTCCGTGGTCGTGTCATCCGGAAGCTTGCGAGCTTTCGAAGCTATGCGGCGGAAGATGACAGCTGCGAATGAACGGGTCTGCAAGGGGGAACATGTCAGTAACGTCGTACATACTGAACGACAGAAGGGCCTCATTACCGTTGGATCATTCGAACCCTGAATCTGCTCCACCAGACCCATCAACAAGATTTCCGGCTTCGCAGCGGTCCAGTTGTTGGCCAAGTGCTCCTCCGCCTGAGATCGAACCGCGTTGTCGGATGATTGCAGCGCATCCAGCAGCAGAGCAAGCTCATTATGCACGTCTGCGGAAAGGACCGACATCTTTCCGCTCTCGGAAGTGGTTAATCAAGGGAAATCGACCGCGGATCCTGGGCGCGTACGAAAGGTTTGGCGTGTGGTATCGATGTTGCGCGAAGCCGCCGGGGAGGAATGAGGCTTTGGCGCAGTGCAGGCCAGCAGGGCAGGATAGGGCAGCGTTCCTAGATATGATCAGCCATGCGATCTCGGTGTCGCTGCAAGCAAACATTGGCCGTTCCCGGTCTGCGGACCGAGATTCTGTTGATGGCGTCGTATCGTATGTGTCACGCACCTTGAAGCGCGGTGTAGTGGTTGTGCTCTGCGCTGCCCGGTCACTTCGTTCTCATGGGTGAGGACGGGACGAGAACAATGCCACAGTTCTCTTGACTTCTCTGTAGCCGATGCGCGTTGGAGGTTCTGGTCGAGTCGATGGATACGGGAGGGAGAGATGTAGACAAGACCGAGGGGGGTCGAGTATGTGTATGGCGAGGTATTGGGTATTGTACTGTGCTGGACTGTCTGTATGTACAGTACTGTCTGTAGGTATGGAGGCGCGAGAAAAACCCCGCCAAACATATTTTTTGGAGCCGCTTGGTTGTTCCCGAGCTGGTCGCGCTAGCGGCGTGCCAAGCCTGGTTAGTCAAAGCGCAAGCATCGAGAGAAGAGATATTGGAACATCGAACATCGACAGAGTTGAAGCTGTGACGGAGTAGCAGGCCAGCTTCCAACGGCCCTGCTGTACTCGCCTATCTCTCTTCCTTCTAGATCTAGCACGTCTCCGGTAGAGGAGTTGTGCGTGATGTTCCAGACGAGACTGATCGAAGGTGCGTCTGCTGGACCTCTGTTTTCTTTCGCTTATCCCAACGACGTACTGTACAGCAAGCACAGTACCTAGGGATGGCTGATACAGTACCATGGTATCCATTGAAACCCGTTGCGTCTCCTTGTACAAGCAGCTATTGCCTTCGTCGAGTAGCTCACATGATTCTGGGGCCTGCGCAGTATCTTCTGCGAGTTCGGCGTTTGTTGTGAGGACTGCTCACAAGCTACCTTGCGGTACTCACACGCTACGCGCGGGGACTACACGTTGTGGGGTGACCCTGAAATGCCAGTGTCAGTGGGATGGGAGTTCTTCATCAGCATTGATCGTACAGTGCAGTAGATGCCATGTGCACCAGAAGAGTTACATGTCTCTTCCTGTTGAGTCCGACGCCGCCAATACCACGGTCCCGTTGTCACGTGCCTCCATCGACCCCGCGGTCGCCCGATAGGGTCGTAGTTGCCGCCTGTCAATTCCTCGCCAGACACTGCTCGGACTTCTCCAAAGCTCGTCTCATGCTCTCATCAGCATCCTCCTAATACACGCTGCCATCAACTGCAGACCAAACCGAATTCTTCGAGCTGCCACGGTCGCATAGCCTCCCCTCACCACGATACCGGTCAGAAACAGGATGGCAGACCCCGCGCACCCTTCTGTTGACAGCGCCGCAAGCCCCTTGCTCAGCAACAGTAATACCATCAGTCACCGATCGAGCTTTGCGGAGAACCTCCGACACTCGCCCCGTACGCAACGACACCCATCATTCCCTCAATCTGCGGTGCAAGAGCTCCTCAGTCATCCGCCCGTGGCAAAGTCCATAGACCCAAGATTCGCGGGGAGGGATTGGCGACAGATCCGCATCGGCGAGCTCGTGAACGAGGAAGAAGTCAGCTGGGCTCATTTGGATACCGGAGTCGAGCAAGCTACAGAGGTGAGGACGGGCGCCTGATTCCCGGGAAAACACCATCTAACACCACTCCAGTTGTTGGTTGAGCGAGGACCTCCGAACGTGATCCTGCTGCGCGATTCCCCCAGCAGCACGAGCGCGTGCGGAACCTTCGACTACAGTGATCTGAATGCCTATCTTCTCGTGGTGCTGGGCTTGGCCAATCCAGAGGGTGCACAAGTGGAGACTTTCGACGCTTTGGCCAAGAAAGCTCGGGAGGGAGTCAAGATCCCATTACAGGACATACAAGGCCTGGCGAAGAAAGGTCCTCTGGTGACATTATCCGAATCAGAAGATCTATCCAAGGCTATAGAGCATTTCGCGGGTGGAACACACCGAATACTCATTACCAAGGATGGCTCTGCCGACGTAGTTGGCATTCTGGGCCAGTTGAAGTTGGTCAAGTTTTTCTGGGACAATGGTGCCAGCTTTCCTGTGATCGATGCGCTCTACCCGGTGATTCTCAGGGACCTAGAAGTCGGAACACCTCAGACCATTGCGATCAAGTAGGTCGCTGTTCGAATTGCCTTCTGGCAGAACTAACTTCTCAACAGTGGCGACCGGGTATTGACGGACGCTCTTCAACTTATGAATGATGAGGGTCTCACAAGTATTGCCGTCGTTGATAATGCATTCAACGTTGTTGGAAACATATCCACAGTTGACGTCAAACTTCTCACCAACAGTTCGAGTCTACCACTTCTGAAATCTAGTTGCATCCATTTCATTTCTGTGATCCTCAGCGAGAGAGGAATAGGAGACGGAAAGGACTCGTTCCCAGGTAAGCAGTTACATTTGATAGATTCAATTCCGCTGACACCCTCCCAGTCTTCCACGTGAACCCCTTTTCAACTCTAGCACACACAGTTGCCAAGCTCGTCGCAACTCGCTCACACAGAATGTGGATCGTTGAGGCAGCTTCCCCGTCTCTCTCCGCCACACCTCTGGTGACCCCCTCAATGTCAACCTCTTCTTCGATATCCAGCGCTATCCTCTCATCACCTGCCGTATCCACCCCTGGATCGCCAAATCTTTCTTCCTCGTTTCCAGCGGTCTCAGCTGCCGCATTACCTGGCGCTCGAATCTCAGGTCGTCTCACTGGCGTTATCTCTCTGACCGATATCTTGAATCTATTTGCACGCCAATCGGGTCTCAAGCCGCTGAGTCCAAACGAACAAAGAGAGCACAGAAGGAGAAGCTCCAGCAGTATGCGACCGAGTGTTGACTCGATCCGTGGTTCCAGCACTGATCTCCGGAGATGAACTGCGGGAATGGATGGGCTTATGATTTACGAGACTTTGCGTCAACAGCTCTGCCATCAGGTCGGATGACATTTTAGTAAAAACGAATGGACAGTGCGACATAGCGGATGCTACAACCGCACGAGAAGACAAGCAGCAGATGCCATAATGTCAACATGGCTTACCGAGGTGAGCATAGAACGACGCAGATGGGCATGGAGATACCAAGTGACCGACCGAGTGGAGACGGAACAGAACAGTGATGAGTATGAGCATTTGACTTGCTTTTCTTAGCTAAACTAATGCAGAATGTTTATCAATCACCCCAATTCTTTACTTCTACCTTCCTGCAAAAAGAAGACCGTTGTAGCGAACAAAAACGATCGGGAGAGCGAGGCCGAAACTCATTTAGACACGTGTATATGTATTTAAATGAATCATAGGTAAATGGTCATCCTGAAAACACCACGGATCTTCGTCGAGAGAAAAAAGAGAGAGGTTATTTACGGGACTAAGGTAAAAAGGTAGGTAGGTATAGGTAGGTAAGGTAAGGGTGAACATCTATCTGCGTGATACCGCACCTTCCTATCGTGGGACACCAGACTCCACTGATGCAAAGCCTAAGCTTACCTGGCTAGATTAACGGATCTGACTCTCGATTGTCCGCACACGCAAACATGTTGAGAACGTTGATTGAAGTGTATTTTATGGTATCAGGGATTTTCAGACGGTTCATATTTATGTTTCTCTCGAGTCCTCAGCTGAAACGATGAGAACGTGCGTCTCAAAGTCCGTTCCCGCATCGCTCGCAAGCACTAGACAGTCCGTACGAAATGACACTATAGTCCTCGCTCTTCTACTTACTCGGAGATCGCCTTCTCTTCATACAGACAGATAGAGATCCTTTCTTGAGCGAGCGGGCGCTCTTATCGCTGGAATCTGGGCCTCCGGACCTGATCATCTCAGCACACGCATGCCTGGAGCAACAGCAATCCGCCCCCTTAGGCATTTCCTCGGCTAACGTCTTGGCTGCTGGCGAGACGTAAACAAATCATGCGTTCGGGGCCGTTTCGTACCTTGGTTTGACTTCCTTGCCCTGTGAGACCCGGGATATCAAAAGGTGCAATTCTGGACTGTTTGGACTTTCTGCTGCTGCTTCTCTCGTCGTTGGGATCGCTGGTGATTTTGCTTGCTTGTTCAGGGGGGGGTTTCTCGATGCTGTCGCTCTCAAGCGAGAAGTGGGTGATTGATCTACCGGACAACGAGACATCTTCAGAGACGGCGTGTAGGATCTTATCAGTCTGATAGCTGTGACACTGGCTCAGAGAGATTCTCGCACCAAAGCGTTCCATTACATCCATTCCATTACACCAACCACCAGCATCGCTCAAACCCTCCACGACACCCAGACTCCCTCTCCTCACAGCCTTCACTAGTTGATACTACCTCTATCCCTGGGCTATATCCACTTGGGAATCAACTTGGCCTTCGCACACGAGGCCGGGAAGATGTTGTTCGGATTGTCAAAGACCTTGATGAGCTGGAACAGCTGCGGCAAGTTCACGCCATGGTACCACTCGCACACCAGCCAGCCGTCGAACTGCTCGCTGTCGACGACGAGGCCGCGCGAGCCGGCGAGCGCGAAGCCTGCACTGCCGTAGCCGATTCCGATAGACTGGTTCACAAAGTCAGCGGGAGCTTTTTGTTGACATGGGCGCGAAGTCGTGATGAACTGGCTCTGGGAACGGCACGTCTTGGAGGCGTACGTTGAAACTGACGTAGCCGGAGGAAATTAAGATCGTGGAGATGGTAAGGAAGAATTGATACGTACGGTAGGCTCCCAGCGCGCGTAGTTTGTATCTCCGCCATTCGCAATCAGGGAGAAAGGAAAGGCGTTCGTGTCGAATTGGAGCTGGGTGTTGTTTAGATAGGCGGGTGTGCCGGAATGAGCGAATACTGGATCGGCCAGCCCGGCTCCCGTGTGGTAGGTCTCGACTGGACGATGTTAGTTAGATGCTTGGCTCGCTTTTGATGCAAGAGAAGGGGAGAAATGGCAGATGTACTCTGGAAGCCGTTGTATTTGTTGAGAAGGGCGTTTCCGGTTACTACCATCGTGACGAAAAACTCGCGCGTGTTGTTCAACTTGCCGGTGACGGACGCCTGTCTCTCGGTGAGGTCGGTGGGAGCTGCAGAGACTAGACCTGCTGCTGCAGAGCATGCGAGGACGATATTGCGGATGGAAACCATTGTGTGAGTCTGGGAAGTTCGGTGGTAACAGGATTGCAATGTTCTACTCTTCGATGATACTGAGAATACAACGGAGAGCACAGAACTGTATGCTCTTTTATTCTTCGTGGACTGAGACTTGACCGATTCCCGAGTCAAAGTTTGTCATGTAGCACCTCACTAATTGCGCTCGTGATCGCTTGGGATCTGCAAACTACGTTGCCGAAGTGTTGCACATCACTTCGTGTTCCTGCCAAGCTACGCTCAAAGAAGGAAGGTATGCCTCCCATATCAGGCTATCAATTGTGCAAGCTGTTACTGAATACACAAGCTATACTGAGGCTACGTTGATGCCGTTGGATTAAGCTTCCATGTCGTTTCTTGACGTCGTGTCGTGTAGATGGACACTTCGACGTAGGGTTTTTGTCAAATTGTGACATAAGTACACTTGAACTTAGCTCCCGCGTAGGCTCTGTAAGCACTTAGATTTTATGTGAACATCGACTTCGGAAATGATAGTAAGAGCGCAGCAGGCGAAGAGTGTCGATATCACCTGCTCAGACCTGGAAGTCGTGTTCGTTGGATTATTGACTTGACAACTGACGTGACACATTGATGCAACCTGCTTAAGACACACCCCAGCCGAGGGAAATTTTTAATATCAAGCTTTGAAAACTGTACTTTTCAGGTTCGCTCTAGTGGAATTATATAGTTTTCAGTAGATCTATTCTTTGTACTTATCAGTTTCCTAAATGTAAGGAGCCAGAAAGAAGAGGCTTACAGTGAAAAGCAGGTCCGGAAAATTGTCAAAATAAACACAGGAAGCAGAGGTAGGCATCTCATTGCCATCTGCCTACAATTGAAAATTTGATGTCCCGCGTCAAATTGCAGTGAAAACGAATCACCTGCGTTCTTTTGTGCCTTCCGGCATTCCTCAATCGGCAACGCGCTCCGAAAATGGTCTAGCCCCAAGTATAGCCTCTTGCCTTGACTCGAACACGCTGCAAGCCACTGGGCCCGCCTCTTCCATTCCAAATGCTCTCTACCTTGGTCTCGAAGAGGGCTTTTGTGTTCCACGTACTCGGGAAAAGGCATCTGGCTATTGGATTTCACGAAAGGAGAAGAGCGCCACGACACCTTCTTGAGCACGTAAGTAACCACCATTCGTGCTGTCATTATTTAGCGCGGTAATCATGATTTACGAATCGAAGTAGGCACGTATTGTAAGTATATTTCCTCGAAGCAGCCGGCAGAGTAACGAAAAAACAGTGTAACAAATAGTGGATATAAAGAGGGGACCATTTAATAATGCGGTCTAAGGCTGCTGCCCGACTGCAACAAAAGAAAGATGCCAAGTGGGAAGGAATCATAAAGCCTGTATTTGACATTATGGGGCTACTACCCCAGGACTGGACGCTCGAGTCTCCAAGTGTAGAGATTCTGAAAAGTCTCTTTACGTTTTGAGAAGTTAGATTTTCAGCATTAAGAACAGAGACTACGGACCTTTGAGCGATATTTGGATGGGGGTTTTCAACAGAATCCCGCACATGCGAGCCTCTTGAATAAGCCACCAGCCACTGTCGGGCTATCTGAGTATGAAGACGAGATTGCTTGATATAGATATCAGGCTTGATGAGCTCGGCACAGACTGTGAGATCCTCTTCAAGAAGTGGCCAGATTGCTCGCGGGTGATATTTTAGGAGTCAGGGCATTTATGCTTTCAGCATCGAGTTCAAGTTTGCGCTCCTTAGATTGATATAAGAAGTAATACCGATTGTGTTCAAAGACGATATTGGTATAAAGAAATTCTGGCAGGTCGTTATCAAAGGATCTAATCTCATTTGATTGTGCTGACTCTATTATGCTTTGGAAAGTGGGCTTGTTCCTGATGGATTTCGAGCTTGCTGTCCGCACTAGAAATCGATTGTTAAAAAGCTAGCACAAATTTGTTTGGCTATGGCCTTCTTCCTTTGAGAGCTTAATCCTATTACCTGTTATAACCCAATGGTATGTAGCAGCCCACTCTCCTTTTTCTGGCGTACAAGGTCGAAAGAGTTCCGTCGTTAGAAGGAAGTTTCGAGGTGTGCCATTCGATGTTGTCGAAGAAGTTTAGTATTGAGTTCTGCTGTGGATTCTTGGATTCGGAATCTTTGAAAACCATTAGCCGCAGCTACTGCATCAGCCAAAGCTGTATAAACATACCCCGCATCTGCACATCTGCGGAACGACTAGGTATGTACAGTACTGTGGGTACTTAGGAGGTACATATTAATCACGTGACAACGACCCAAATGATGATGTAGACACGTGAACGATAGGCGACTTCTATTCTTTGGAGAGGAAATCGAAGAAAAGGGCCGCAACGTAGAATTCATTACGTAGACCAATTTACTAGCACTCGGCCCTATAACTCGAAAAATACGAGAATCCAATTTCCCAATTGACTAATAGCAGATTATTCTGGATCTTGGAAGCTCAGGCTTCTACAGTACACTACCTTGTTTAATACAGTACCACACTCTACAATCCATCAAAATGGCTACCGTTGTAACTTCGACGTAACTTTACGAGCCGAAATTTGGTCCATGACATTCTTGATGGAGCCAGAATAATATAGTTGATGGTCAATACACTATATGAGAACTAAAACGATGGTGGTAGTACGACTGGTGTACACATGAGCCATAGAATCCTCCGTGTCTCGGACCATCCTTCGGCCTCTATTCCATGCCCATATTCCCGAACTCGCTCGTGGGATGACGGGCTTCTCCGGAGTTGAGGATAGATTGTTTCGGTTAAATGCACGTGCTGGTACTCTTACTGTTGGTTTCCCCAAAGGGGGGGTTGTGCGCACTGGATTTGAGACGTGCAATAGAATTTGATTGCTGGTGTCTAGGGAGCAAATAATTAGCTACGTATTGAGAGTATAAGGTTGCGCCTCGGTACCTAGCGTTACGTGCTACATATGACATGGTCACGTGACCAAACCTTAATCATACCATATGGATCGAAAAAAGAAACCTAAAATCCCACTGGTTCAGCTGGGAGGGAAGGACGGTGGTATGAGAGACCCTGATTGGCCATGCTGTGAATGCGTTGCGGGGAAAAAATAAGACTCGCCGAGCCTGGGCGTTGTTTACTTTCCCTCGCTTCGCGAAGCTTAAGTTTCTCCCAAACCTTATCTAACGACAAGTAACAAGTACCAACTCGTCCTTCGCAAACAAGATACAGAACATCATCACGGAAATAACTCAGTCGATCTATAAGGTCGCTAATATGCGAAGAAAGCTTACTCTGAATGTGAAAAACGGATCTTTCTTATCCATCTCTCCGGCTGGATATATTTTCTACGCAGATCGACTTAGTGAGTAATGTTCACGTGTTGTTCTCTACCACCTGGCAGCGTGCTATTTACGTATCGCGATGATACGTGCCCTTTTTTCGCTCTCCTTCGTTGAAAGTAAGAGCAGAAAGTCAGACGTGATTTCGCGCCGAAGTTACTTACGAGGCTCACAAACAATCTCAGTGTCCGTGTGATTTCGGCTTTTAATTTCTTGTAATCTTATTCTCGAATCATGTTTCATGGTGCAAATATTAGATAGCATTGCAACAACAGGAAAAGGAAAGATTGCGGGCTACAAAAAAGAACCTTCCGGCTCACCATTCACACCATAGAGTCTTCGCAATCTAGTTAACTGGCGGCCACTGATAAGGGGGCCCCTTTCCCTCTATTCTATGAGTTACCTGTTGTCATGAGCCGCCCCTCGGGGTGCGAGGTCGACGACGACCTCGCGGGCTAGACTCAATACCTGTACGCGGTGCCTGGTACGAACCTTCAGCTTTTCGATTATAATTATCTTTCTCCTGCGGCCGAAAGATGATTGTATTCGAAAAGTCTGAAAAGCCAAAATTGAGCAATCGATACGTGGCGACTTCGAAGAGATTATCCTTACCGGCGATCCGAGCTATTTTTACGACTACGTATACTATTATGATTTATCTGACGAAGGCATATTTACTGAGAATTCCAGAAGGATTGTGTTAAAAGGAAAAGGCTGAAATTAAAACTCGACAGCTCGATTATCGAAAACCCGGTTTAGCGCTTTCGAACAATCGTGGTTTTTACTTTTTTTCATACGTATGTATTTTATAATTTTTGAAATTATTAAAAGCTTTACTTCACGAATATCATAAAAACTATCCCGCTTGTAAAGGAAAGGCTCAAATAGCGGGCCCATTGGCCAAACATTTTTTTTAATATAACTGCTTTCTCGAGAATCTGCTTTTTGTGTATAAAAATCCCCAGCTTAGCACGTCCTATGCCCTTCGGAAGGCTGAGGTGGCTTTGCCCCTCCTGACGTTAAACAAAACAAATTCATCATCATCATCACCTGTTGTCTTAACTGAAATTTTAATCAACTTTGGGAAGTTCTGCATGAAACAAAAGTCAGCGTCACGACAAGGAAGCCTCGTAAGTTAAACTCACCGGTGTGCCGAATCCAGTAACCGGGTCCCATCCCTCGGTCACTGGGAAGCCTACCACCCCGCAACTTGCCGTTAAACCACCGGTGATGTCGTTGAAGCCATAGCGCCCTATCTTGTACAACCACGGATTAAGAAAACCCAGGACCGGCTGGCTCTGTGAGATGCGGTAGTCGTTGACAAGGGAGAGGACGCTGGCTGCCAACGGAGTTGATGCTGAGGTTCCTGAGAGGGCGGTGAAGGTCTGGTTCAGGACAAAAGCGTAGTAGAGGCCTTGGGCCGAGATGTCCGGGTAGGCTCGACCATCTGGAGCGTTTGTGAGTCAATTGCAGAAGTTCGGAAAAGAGGGATGGGGCGTTCATACTCTTGTTGTAGGCACCACCATACATGCCATATGGCAGGGCTGCGAGGTAATCGTCAACAACGCCGTCTTGGTATTCAGGCCGCGCGAAGTAATTGGAGAACCCAGATCCGCTTGCGTAGAAATTAAACTTCTTATTTCCAGGGACACTAGGTCGCCACGCTGCAACCTCAGGCTCGAATTCTTGAGTGGCGCCGACAGTGGTGACATAAGGGCATGAAGCAGGGAACATCGGCACGAACTTCTTTCTGTACAAGCCATCATTGGAGAAGCAGTTGGTCCCGTCCTCGTCTCCTAGGCCGTCGTCGCCACTGGGGAACAACAGACTCACCCCTCGAGCACCTAGCGTCGCGAAGGCTCTACAGACCCGAATAGCTACCTTTAGGGGCACATCTTCCTCCAACATCCCATACGAGCTGCTGACGACTTGCGGCACAGACTCTTGACCAAGCGCATAGTTGACCCATGTCATGAAAGGTTCATTAACAATATAAGGGTTAGAAAAATCCCCCTCAAACCGTTTCTCTGCTTTGCCCCCGATCGAGAAGCTGGTCACTGGAGTTGGATATACCATTCCTAAGATAGTCTGCGCGTCGAGGTTGCCCTCCCTTTTGTTGGCCGCTAACTGCTCGTCGTCTAGGTTGAAGAACGATGCTGCAGGCCCACCATCGATTTCCACTGAAGCGAAAGTGTAAGCACTAGTGTAGCTCTCGGGTCGAAATTCCTGGAGGAAGAGAGCGATGTCTGGGCGAACAGGAACCTCGTTCTCAAAATTGTTGAACGCGATCTGGTTGAATCCTGGAGACGCAGGCGTGTAGTTGATGGTTCCATAGAGGGTTCGTAAGCACTCGATAGTAACGGGGAAGAGATGGCATATTCCCACGAGTGGTCCCGAGGTTGGAGGGGTATAGTCATAGGGCACCCAGGGTGCGGAGAACTGACCCCAGTCTCTTTTTTGGGGCTCTGATCGCATGAACGATGTTGTGGGCTGAATGGTGTCGATCATCTCGTGGAGATGGTTTGGAAGCGACCATTCTGAAGTTCGCACGAGCTCAGATCCATCATCGTGCTTGTAAGTCAAGTACCTGGTGTCCAGCAACCGCTCGGCGCTTTCAATATCGACATAGATATTGATCCAGTCCTGGGCGGGACTGCGACTGAGAACATCGATTCCTTCATCAGAAAGCCATTGGTGAACCGCATCCAGTGTTTCGGTCTTTGGCTTGATAAGATCATTTACTTCTTTGTAGCTCAGGTGTTGGCCGTAACGAGGGTGGTCTGGGTCCGAGACTATTCAAATGTTCAACAAGAAGCACCCAAACATGACTAGGAGGTCATGGCACACCTTCGTTTAGATGCCGCTCTAACTCTTCAAAATTACTTTGCTTCAGTCCGATTTGCAGGTGAATCATATGACTCCTAGGAGCTCGATCAACCGCAGTCCATCTTCGGGAGACAGTGTGTTTTTCCTTTACCGAATAGGAATTTCGAGGCCGAACAGCATCCCCAAGCACGGCGGCAAAAGCTGCTGATGACAGGAACAGAGAGGAGATCAACATGGTATGGAGCTAGATATACCTGGGGACAAAGAAGACGGCGTGGAAAATGCTAATCTGCTACTTTGGTTACTTGTGTCCCCAAGGTTTTATCTTGGGAGAGACCTGATCGTACGTACTCTTCCCGCCACGATAGCTGACCTGCTCATCCTGCGGGTCAATGCATCAGGATCCAGCAGAGTACTTGATATTACCATGTCAGATATTCGTGCATGGTGGTCCCCAGTATTCGGTTTAGGATCTGGATTCTTTTCTAAATATAATCGTCGGTTTTTGCCGCCCTCGAGTAGGGAAGACTGGTGTTAGTATCACAGGTTGGTGACACAGCGAAAAAGACTAGTCTTAAACCATGGGTTGAGATCTGTATGTGTATACCTTCTACTAGGTATGCGCAGTGCCAGGATATGGGGTGGTGGTGCGCGCAAGCTAGTGTAGTTATAATCACGTGATCTCATTATCACCCGATACCACGTGACCATAATGGGTTTCCCCACAACTGGAAATCAGTCCATCATATCGCATTGGGTGAGTTGTGAGCCAGCACTTGCGTCATTCTCATCTGACATTCAACATCGCTATGATGAGTTTTTACGACTAGAATCAATGGTCGCTGCCATCACGTCGAGAGCAAATACGGCTTGTTGTTGCAGTCTTATCGCAAAGACACCCTTCAAAGTTTCGCACTTGTGATCAACTCGAGCGGCGGTGTGCGGAGGTGGCACACATTCGCAACTGAAACTTCAAAGATTCTAGTTTCTGTCATGTATCGTACGAACGACAAAGTTTCCCTTCAAACTCGACTCTTTCCCCGCTAGGAAATCGCTCTCATCGTCAATTCCACCACAGCAAACGTGCCAGCACTAACGGGCATTGCCCTCAACAGCGTCGGGAAGATGCCCTTCCAGAAGCCCCTCACGCCCTCCGCCCGATACGTCTGCCTGAAGCAATCGCGCATCCCATTGTACTTCATCCCGCTCCCAAACCCATCACACTGCATCTTGCTCTTGATGACGTCCAGCGGGTAACTGCCCAGCCATAGAGCTTCGCCAGCGAGACCGCCGTAGAAGGCGATCTTCCAGGTGGCGATGGACTTGCGGTCGATGGAGTTCCGGGCGGCGTCGGCGTTCATCATCCATTCGAAGGCGAGGAACCAGACGCCATAGGCTTGGGCTTCGCGCAGGATGGTGACCGCCTCTCCACGATAGAGACCCTTCAGGACGCCCTCGTGGGCCGAGAGCTTGCGGACGCAGTCCAGGGGCCCATTGTACAGCCTCGCTGCTCCGTGAGGTTGGGTTTGCAGCCTGATTCTCACGTGCTCGATCGGGCCTGAGATGACCGAGTTCGCGAGCCCAGCGAAGGCTCCAGCACAGTAGTACTGCGCGTAAGAGAGATCAGGCTTGAGCGGGGACTTGGAGGCATTGTAGGCTTCCAGTCGGCGACGGGCTTCATGGAAGGCGCCAAATTGCACGGAGACGCACGCGCCAATTCCGATTAGAGGCGTCAGAGTGCCTTTGTAGAAAGCAAGAGCACCTTCTTGCGCATAGATGGTTTTGGCGGCAACCAGGGCGTTGGGGTATTGGGTTGTGGTTTGGAGACGGACCTTCACTATGTCGAAGGGCTGGCCTGGAGGTGTTAGGACTACGGCTCGAAAAGAAAAAGGAAGCGCCAAAGTGGAAGAAATAGCAGAGAGAAGGACGACGAAGACAGAGGAATGGAGATGTTGATATCAGAATCCTCGACCTCTCACGGTACAGTAGAAGCACAGGTGAGAGAAGGGCGAGCAGGAACCCGAGACTAGACTCACCTATCAACACCTGAGCAACTCCGCCTACAGCGCCGGCGAATAGATCCTTCAGGGTCCGCACCATTGTTCCGGCCTCCGAGGCCATCTCCACAGCTGCATCTGCCATCTTGAAATAACAACGGCTTTTGAAGTTGCGAGAACAGGAACGGTTCGAGTCAAGGTGAGATATATATTGGGCAGAAGTTCCGCGGGGTAGGCGGTGAAGAGGTCTCTCGCTTGGCTGCGAAGGGGTAACTTTGTTTGCGTCCTGTGCTGTGGTGAGGGTTTTTCTTACAGTACTGTACAATACATAAGGTATATATACATCTGACCTCACGTCTACATCATCTCACAAGCTTCTCTCTATCTTCCTTTTCTCTTCAATGGCTTCCTTCGAAGCCATCCCAACCACCTACGATTCCTTCCAAAAGCTCCCTTACGGATAAACAGCAACCAACCAGCAAATCACCGCAGAAGTTCACCCAGACAAACGCGCCCATCTAAATGGCCATGGAAAAAGCGAAGCAGCGCCTCGAAGAAGAAGCCGGTGCCCTCGAGGAGCTACAGAACCGCCTCTTCCCGTCCTTGACCGGGCATACATTTCCCAGCAAGGCCTACACCTACACAAGCACAACAAGACCCACCAGAAATAAATCACGGCTGGACCGACGACGACGACGACGACGACGACGACGAGCGACCCGCTCCGCCCCTGCGGTCACGAGAGCCCAGTGGCTCACCGACGGGGTGGCCAGCGCACGGGGAGCAAACCGGGACGTCTCATGCAGAGCCGGAGAGGGGACAGGGGCGAGGAGGTCGGAATCGCCAGTCGTCCGTTTCTCAAGCGAGAGCGTGCGGTCCGCGAGCCGGAGCCCGCCGCCTTCGTATCGAGCATAGATAGAAAGGAGGAAGGGCTCGATCAAAAGGGATGCTGGCGGTCTCGGGGTTGGAGAGGAAACCATGTAACCGACGGGATGAGCGGGATGCGATACTGGGTTTGGAATCATTGCTGGTTATCAGCGGGAGTTGGAACTTATGGCTTGTGTGATTATGATGTCCCTAATACGACAAGGAATGAAGTGTAACGAGCGATTGATGCCATTTCTAACTTCGATGCCTCTCCACCTACTGTACACTACTGAACCTACTGTATGCTGGTCGAGAAGACCAAGTGGAAACAGTAGAGTAGAATAAAAGTCACCAAGTAATCAGGTATGAGGTCTCATTTCTAGCCTCCCGTGCTTCTTCAGCATCTCGCAGCTTAAAAATGATCGATAACGACATAATCGATGCGTTCCTGACAGACGTTCACAAACGTCATTCTAACGCAACCCCTGGTTGTTTCGTGAGAGCCCTAATGCGTACAGTACAGCGTGGATATCTCACAACTCCGCCCCAATGCCCATGCTTTTCCATATGCCATGTTCAATGCACCTCGGTACCTATACCATACCAATAACGCCCCCGTTTGTTAACACTGCTCACTCGGTACTGGCCTCAAGTCTCCTCGCCAAGACCGCCCTCGCCTCCCCATTAGTAAGATGTCCCATGCCCAGTTCCCCAAGCACCTTTTCGGTCCTCTCAGCACCCGCAAAGATCTCCTCGCTAATCTCTTTGAGACCCGGCACTCCATTACCAGCCTCGATCGGGATGTTCAACAAGTGAATCGCCTCCCTAAGCTTCGGCATGCCGAAAGATGAATCCTCGCTGTATGTGATGCATCGTTCGATGGTGGATTGGATAGCTTCGAAATCGCAGCGTAGTTGTGCGGCTCCGACAGTAGTGAATTCTTGTTTGAGGAGAACCTGGTCGAAGATGAGGTCTGCAAGACTAGACAGAGCTTCGCGCCAGATGCGGCGGAACGGAGCATCTGCGAGAGATTTGCGCAGGAATGTTAGATTGTCCCTCAATTCCTGGCCACGGTTAGAAGCTAAATCAGAGATCCCGGAGATGCAACCCACCTGAAGCGGCGCATCGAGTTCTGCTGTTCTGGTGGTGAGCCATGTTTCTAAGCATAGTTAGTACACTCTTTGGTGAAGCAAGCATTATTGACCGACCTGAAGTGTCGTCAACCGATGACCACTGAGGTCTGGAGATGTACAGCTTGAAGGATGCCCCAAATCCATATTTGAGCGCTTGGGCAATGTTTGACTCGGCAGACTTTCGGAGCTGCTCGTAGTTCTGTATGGTCTTGTCGAAGACCGAGCCTTCGATCTCGGAGCCTACGGCATCTGATGTGCTCTCTTTGACTACGGTGTATGACATCTCTCCGGCAAGCACTGCATTAGCATTGGTATCCTTTGCCCGATTCTGCAAGTCCTCCCACAAGCAAATGAAGAACTAGTTCCGTCAGTTCAGTCAGGGGCCAGTTTCGGTACTATCAGCTCAAGTACTCACGTCCTGGTTGCTCCATTGTTTCATTGCCGAAATCAGATGCTCCGCGTTACCAAATACCTTGCACAGCGTCTCAAATTTGCCGACACCTTGAAGAGCCGCTTGCTGTTGCTTGGTGGATCCATGTATTGCGCGGCCCACTGTGGAGGTCATAGTGCTGTACAAGTTAAGAGAGTCTTTGAGAGCACCCCAGTACAGATCAAGGATTTCTAGTTGAATGCCGATGAGGAATTTCATTTTCTGTGAAAATTTCCGCACGTGGTGGTATTGGCCGGAGACATTTTGAATGAGATCCAAGATCTTTGCTGCTCCAAAGGTTGGCTTCGTCTTGCCAGGGCCAGAGCTGTCGTAGTCAATGGCCGAGCTATTCGGCGTATGCATGATGTCCCAATATCTGTCGATAGCGAACTTCTTCTCGACTCCATACCACGACTCAAACCACGAGTCGAGCACATCCCAGGTCAGACCTTTCCAGCCTCGTTCTGGAGTTCCTCCGTCGTAGTTGAATTTGCTTCTCACTGTCTCGTCAAAGTTCATCAATTGAACCATGAATCTACTGAACAAGGGGGGGTTGTCGGCGATCTGTGTGACTTGACGGTTGACTTTCTCTCTCAAGACCGGAAGTAGAGCAGTCACGAAAGCGGCCACCGGGTCGACATACAAATGATTACCCGAGTAGATGTTGCCGCGAAAATGGGCAGCAAGTGAAGGGCCTATGTTTTCTTGGAGGAAGGTTTGCCATTTGGACACAGTCCCTATGAACCACGGGAAGTAGTAGTCTCCAAGCTGTGACTCGTCAGTTACAGTTCAACTGTCCCATGAGCCGGAAAAGAACAGACCTGATTCGGATGATTTGTTAGCTTTTCGCCGTAGAAATGATACCTGAATTGCTGCAGGAAAGGCTCTGCCAGCGCACTCATTGGCAATAGTATGAGAGGTTCCCTTGCAGAGGTGATTTCTGGCATCTGGAACTCGAGAAGCTTCTCTATGCAGACATTCCATTCCGGTGTAGGTTCGCTGGTAGGATCTGGCCACTTGGAATCCTTCAGAACTGCTTCAAACTCCTTCATCATGATTGCTTTCATCTCAACCCAGAGATGCTCCGTCGTCTGTTGAACATACTGGACCAGATGGACAGCAGCACCTTCCGTTGAATCCTGAAGCTCGACCAGCCTCACGGCCATGTCTTTCAACAACATGTATGGCTTGATGGCCGCCTTCGGGTCTCCTGGTAGATAGCTCTTTGCTTTGTCGTTCAAGTCTTTGACGTCTCGAATCATCTTCAGATAGAGGTGCGTCAGCTCTGTCTTCCGCAAACCCTCCATGGGTGTCCTCAAGAGCCTTGCTGCTGCTTTTGGTGTGTCCGAGGACGTTACAATCTTCAGGCGAGCCAGGACGTTAGCATGCTGTCTTTCGAACTCTTTCGTTTGCTCAAGCATGAGCGTCGTGCGATTCTCGGTTGCCTTTCTGGCCATGCTAAGCTCTGCCTGAGCCTTCTTGAGCTATTTGACGTCAGTTGAGGCCGGCATGATTGGCAAGGCTCCACAGAGGGACGAACCTGCTCATCGAGCTGCTGCCTCTGTATCGTGACATTCCGGACCATCTGAGCGAGCCCCCTCATGTCCGCCGAGCTTTGGATCTTGTCATTGAGGTAATCCTCAACTCGGATATCCCGTTCTCCAATGGGTATGTCCTTTTCGGGGTTGGCAAGCGTGGTGAGCTCGCTGTTCGCCCTAAACATCGGAGGCTTGGAAGCCATAGCGGGAGTAGAGATAGGGAAGGGCTGGGTTGTTCTTTGTTGCGTTGCGTTGTGTTATGTTGTGATGAAGCTGAAGCTGAAGCGGAAGCTGATGCTGGTGCTGATGCTGATGCTGATGGCCGGACGAACATCTGGCAGCGGCGGCTGCATCTAAGTATTTATGTATTGCTGTCAGCAACTTTTTAGCGTTCAGGGCGGGCGCGACGAGACGCGCCACGCCTTCCCCGGATCTTCGGTGACGGCATTGCTTCCGACCTTCGAGTAACGACGACCAGCATCACCAACGTCCATGGAAAGCTTCAACGGAACTTCTGCGACGGCGTCGAGGATCTCGGTGGGATAGCAGGAACGAGGGAAACGCTGCTCGCAAACCTGATCGCAGCTCCAATCGAAAATGGCTCCTCCGACAAAGAAGCGCAAAGTCCGCAACGACACCAAGTCGTCGCCTGCGATTCCACGAAACCTCGATTTTTTCTTCGGCAGGCCAACGGAAGCTGCTGCTGCCGCCGTTCCTACAGCTGGAGATGCAGGCCAGAAGAGCGGAGATGGCCTGACAGACGAACAACTGGCGCGCAAATTACAGGCAGAATGGGCCCAGGAGGATGTTGGCAGACCGTTGCTCAACGGTTCTGAGGGAGATGGCACAAGCGGCAAGAAAGAACACCTGCCAGATAATGACGCAGATGAGGCTGGAATTGGTGAGCTTCAAGAGCCAGCCGGTATCACCCTCTGTCGGGCTGATGGGGCCAAGTCGGGAGAAGAAGCAAGCTTGAAGAAATACCGCCCGTGGCTAGCTCTTCAAGTCTCCTCTTTTCACCCAAAGGCAAGACCCTGTCTCTACAATCCGCTGGGTCAGCAGAGGACACCATCTCCTCGACTGTACCATTCGACGAAAGCCCTTTGATCTTTGACCCCTCAAAGTACGTTGCGAAACTGCAAGGACATTGGGCAGCCGAGGGGGGAGATGCCTCCTATGCTCTGCTTACAAGATGCTTTGTGTTGATCAATAGTACACAGAGCCGAATCAAGATTGTAGATACACTTGTGAATCTTCTCAGAGTTATTATAGAGGGTGATCCCAGTAGTCTTCTTCCTACAGTATGTACAAGCGTCTATTATCATACCTTTACCCGCCTTACTTGGGACCTTTGCGTAATCCTGCATGATCGCCGATTACACTCTCGTTAAGCTATCACGCTGTTCTCCCATACTTCGTTGACTAACTATGCTTTTCTAGGTCTGGCTGAGTACCAACGCCATCTCACCACCTTACATATCTCTAGAACTTGGGCTTGGAGGCTCTGCGATTTCCAAAGCTCTGAAAAACGTATGTGGTTTAGACAGCAGGTCACTCAAGGCCCTGTACGATAAAGTCGGTGATGCTGGTGATGTGGCTTTCGAAGCAAAGAAGCGACAAAGCTTCACACTTCGAAGGCCCAAGCCTTTAACCATCAAAGGCGTCTACCAATCTCTGGTCAAGATTGCAAAGACCCAGGGCACCGGGAGCGGCGAGGTTAAGCAACGAGTGGTAGATCGGCTGCTGCAAGATGCCAGAGGAGCAGAGGAAAGTCGATATGTTGTTCGGACGCTTTGTCAACATGTAAGCCGTTCTATCTGGATTTTCTGATCATCTATTGATTTGGGGGACAGCTTCGTATTGGTGCTGTGAAGACCACCATGTTGATAGCTCTCTCACGAGCACTGCTCTTGTCTAAACCTCCCGGCGCAGAATTTCCTCTCAGATCTCCATCGGAGCTCGCCAAGCTGAAGAAAGAGGAGCTGGCTGTCATCTGGTCCGGTGCAGAAGAGATTGTAAAAGCCTGCTTTGCCAAACGGCCAAACTATAGCGACCTGATCCCCGTGCTGCTCGAGATTGGCGTCTGCGAAGAACTTCTAGTCAGATGCGGACTTGCCCTGCACATCCCTCTGCGGCCCATGTTGGGTAGCATAACACGAGACCTCTCGGAGATGCTCACCAAGCTGCAAGGTCGAGACTTCAGCTGCGAGTATAAGTACGACGGCCAACGAGCCCAAGTGCATTGCGATGCGCAAGGTAAAGTCTCGATTTTCTCCCGGCACCTCGAGCTCATGACAGACAAATACCCTGATCTTGTGGCGCTCATCCCCAAGATCCGCGGCGAGGGCGTTTCAAGCTTCATCATGGAGGGAGAGGTCGTAGCGGTAGACCCAGAAAGCGGTGAACTAAAGACCTTCCAGACACTGGCAAACCGAGCGCGGAAAGACGTCGCGATAAGCAGCGTGACAGTCAACGTCTGTCTGTTTTCTTTTGACCTCATGTACCTGAACGGAGAGTCCCTGCTCGACCGCCCATTCCGTGAGCGACGAGAACTGCTTCGCGGCCTCTTCACAGAAATACGCAACCAATTCACCTGGGTCAAATCCATAGACGCCACGAGCCAAGACTCGGAAGCCGTGCTCGAGTTCTTCAAGAGCGCCACAGACAACAAATGCGAAGGCATCATGGTCAAGATTCTCGACAATCTACTTGATACCAACATGCCGGAACCAACAGTCCCAGTCCCAGAAACCACCCCCAAGCCTTCCAAAGGCCAAAAGAAAATAACGACGGGTTCCACTGAGAAGAAGACCCGTCGTAAAGCCCTACTCGCCACCTACGAGCCCGACAAGCGCCTCGACTCCTGGCTCAAAGTTAAGAAAGATTATTCGACCACTTTCGACTCGCTCGACCTGATACCTGTCGCCGCCTGGCATGGGCAGGGCCGGAAAGCGAAATGGTGGTCGCCGATCTTGCTCGCGGTGAGGAACGAGGAGACGGGGAGTCTGGAGGCGGTGTGCAAGTGCATCAGCGGCTTCACGGATGCGTTTTACAAGGCGAACAAGGAGTTCTATGATGAGGATGGAGAGAATGTGGTCGGTGGGAAGCCGAGTTATGTTGATTACGAGGGTGGGCATCCTGAGTATGTTATGCTGAGAAAAGCGATCCGGTTCTCGATTCGAGAGAAAACGATGAATAGGAAATACTGACTTTGTGCAAACAGCGTTTGGTTCGAACCAAAAGAGGTGTGGGAAATGGCGTTTGCTGGTATGTCGTCTTTAGGCCCCTCCTATCTCCCCTCTTCTTCCTCCCCTCTTGATAGTATAGCCCAACTCTGGGTATCCCTAGCTGACAGACACGTAGATATCACAATCTCGCCAACGTACACAGCAGCTATCGGTCTCGTGAGCGACTCGAAAGGCCTCAGCCTCCGCTTTCCCCGCTTCCTTAAGAAGCGCGAGGATAAAGGTATTGACGAAGCGAGTACAAGCGAGTTTTTGGCAGGGCTGTGGAGGAAGCAAGAGGAGAAGGCTCCAGCTGCTGCTGTTGGGGAGGACGGGGATGATGGTGGAGAGGAGGATGAGAATGATGAGTAGGTTGACTTGTTACTCTGTACCGAGAATAGGTCATGGGGCGGCTGCGACGTAGAAGGTCAACTTTTTGGAAGCAGACACATCCAAAAAAGAGAGAGAGAAAGGCCGCCAACACAAGCTAAGATGAAGTAAGCCGCCCCCCATCAGCATTGTCCATCAGCCGCGCTTGCCTGGTCGGATCCAGCTTCCCCATGATCCATTCATACACAGTCCATTGCACCGCATTAACCACGAATGCCCTCAGACTGCAAACCCCCAGACCTCTGAAGAAGATCCCAGCACCATCGCTTCGATAAGCGTTTCGTGCTACCGCTACACTTCCAAGTCGTTGAGTCGCCGTCGCTTCGCCAGCTAGTAGAGGGGCGCCTTCCGCATTGCCAGAGAGCAAGAAAGCTCCTTGGGTCTGGACACGGGTTTTAACGACGTCCAAAGGGAAAATGCTCGCCCACGTCACGACACCGGCAACCCCTCCGCAGAGCAGAACTTTCGCAGCTTCTTCGACATTGGTGCCCGCTTCGCTACGCTCCCTCATCTTCTGAACCATGAACCGGGTCGTGATTTCGTAGCTCCAGAAGTAGAACCCGTAACCCACACTGTCTCTCAGAACCGTGACCACGCCCCCGAAGTACAATCCTCGGACGCCTTCCGTACGTAGGATCTCTTTGGTGATTCCCCAACTTGAGGCAGCGGCTGTGGATGTCGACATCTGAGCACGGCATTTGACGAGTTCGGTGGGCGTGGAAACGACCCATGTTGCGAGACCGCCGATAGCGCCGGCAACCCAGGTCTTCCAGAGGTCTGGAGGAGCGGATGGAGTCTGGGAGTTGAGGAGGGTGCTGGTTCGGTTGTAGGTCACGAAGAGAAGGGCGTTGAGGGCACCATAGCCGAGGATGGGTGCTGTAGCTCCTCTGACCAGAGAAGATGCGGAGGAGAACTGCGTTCTGTATGGTGGTGGTGAAGGCAGAACTCCAGTTGAGAGTGACGAGGTCGGTGGAGAAGGCGATGTTTGAAGCCGGACTTTGATGAGGTCGAGAGGGTTGCCTATGATGATCCCAACCGCACCGCTGATGTAGCCAGCCCAGAAATCGGCGGACATTCTATTGCTTGTTTATGTACAAGAGGGGTTGCCAAGAAGTGAGGTTGTTGCAAAATCATTGTATCCAAAGGTCGAATATCGTTGTCGACCCAAAACCGAGGTTTTGACAAGTATCCAGAAGTCGCAACGCCTCTTGCGACTTCTTGATCCAAGGTTTCCTTGTGAATGAAAGGGCAATAAAGGGGTCCGAGTAGCTCCGTATCGACCGTTTAACCCATCCGGGTAAGAAGCCCGAGGAACACAGCGGCCCAAGCCAGCCAGCTCTCGTGGGTTTGGGAAAGGCAGTCGTCCTCGCGGAACTAGAGGCGCTTTATATTCTGGTGTCGGTCGACAATTGTACTGATATCAGATGGCCGACTTGGGGTGCAATTGTACTCATAAGAACATGACCCTGATATTTTCGAAAAGAAGTTTTCCATTGCCGTAGGATGGGGGTGGGGCTATTTTGAAGAAGCCTCTCTATGAGAGGTTAACGCGGACCGCGAAGGTACTGTAATAGGTCCGGGTGAACTGAACAAAGTCAACAAAGCTATAGGCTGCTATCAAACACTTCGGAGGTGAAATGATGGGACCGCAACCACAAGATTTGACTTGAATTAGTTACAGGCAGCTCGCAGCTCTCATTTGTCACGTGATGCGGCGCCTCCTCGAGACGCGCCGTCAGACGCGTTTTGATCTTCGCCACCACTTCTTTCTCTCGATGACTCTTTAAATCCTGCCATCCACGACGACTACACAAACATTGAAGAATGATACAGTTCGAGTATTGACCTATTGCGGCAGCCCTGAACCGTCAACATGATCATTACACCGCCTGATGAGGTGACATCGAGTACGCCTGCGCCGACGAAGAAACGCCTCGGAACCCATGGAAGAACACCTCAGACCGTTGATCGTTTGAAGAAACCATTCGGACTCACACTGGGCGATGACAAGGAGAACATCTGCCCAACACCCTCTGCGAAGCAGTCTGTTTCCTCAGGCTCCCAGCGTCTGTACACGCCTCAGTCCGTCGATCGGTTGATTAAACCCTTCAGATGTCCTGGATCCGCGACAATCACCCGAGCATCAGTGAAGCCAGCGCGGAAGCGAAGGAAGGTTGATTATACAGGTGCCGATGGAGAGCAGGAGGATGGTGACAAGCCGTGGACGAACGAGGACCGACTGGCTCTTGCGAACAGAGAATCGAACATGTTCCCGGTGTTCCAGGTCAAGGACAAGGACACAATGTTCAAGAAGGCATTCGCTGTGCCGCTGGCCAATAAAAGCGCGGCCTCGTACAATCCGAATCGACCACCACCCACACTCGGACTCAGACAAGGAGCCGTCTTTATTGCAAAACCGTTACACGATCCCAGTGGAGAGTTTGCGATTGTCCTGTACGACCCGACTATAGATGAGAAACCCCGGGCTATCGAGGAAGCCAGGAAAGCTCAAAGCGGAGAGCCACCAAAGATCGAAGAGCCGCTCGTACACAAATCGCTTGCGGAAATTCTGGGAATCAAGAAGGTCGTTGAAAACGAAAGGCCGAAGGTTCCCGTGGTCATTGACCCCCGGCTCGCAAAGGTTTTGCGGCCCCATCAAATTGAGGGTGTGAAGTTTATGTACAGGTGTGTGACTGGAATGATCGAAGACAATGCGAATGGTTGTATCATGGCCGATGAAATGGGTCTGGGAAAGACCCTACAGTGCATCGCCCTGATGTGGACACTCTTGAAGCAGTCTCCAGACGCTGGAAAGCCTACTATTCAGAAGGCCATTATTGCATGCCCTTCCAGTTTGGTGAAGAATTGGGCCAACGAGTTAGTCAAATGGCTCGGACCTGATGCTATCCAGCCATTTGCTATCGATGGGAAGGCTTCCAAGGAGGAATTACAACAGCAATTACGACAGTGGGCTATTGCCAGTGGCCGCTCGGTTACACGGCCAGTCATCATTGTTTCCTACGAGACGTTGCGACTGAATGTGGAGGAATTGAAAAACACAAAAATTGGGCTGATGCTATGCGACGAAGGTCATCGGTTGAAGAACGGTGACAGTCAAACCTTTACAGCGCTAAATGGGCTCAATGTATCACGGAGAGTAATTTTGTCCGGAACACCCATTCAAAATGATCTTACCGAATACTTCTCGCTTATCAGCTTCGCCAACCCTGGACTGCTGGGTACTCGGATGGAGTTCCGTAAAAAGTACGAATTGCCGATTCTCAAAGGAAGAGATGCCGCAGGAAGCGACAAGGATCGTCAGAAGGGAGACGATACGGTACGAGAGTTGTTGGGCGTGGTGAACAAATTCATCATCAGACGAACCAACGATATTTTGTCCAAATATCTACCCGTCAAATACGAACATGTGGTATTCTGCAACCTTGCTCCTTTTCAACTCGACTTGTACAACCATTTCATCAGCAGTCCCGATATCAAAGCCTTGCTTCGGGGTAAGGGCAGTCAGCCTCTCAAGGCTATTGGAATGCTTAAGAAGCTTTGCAATCATCCGGACTTGCTCAATTTACCGGATGACCTGCCCGGTTGTGAGCAATATTTTCCAGATGATTACGTCCCCAAAGATTCCCGCGGACGAGACCGAGACATCAAACCTTGGTACTCGGGAAAGATGCAAGTACTGGATCGAATGCTGGCGCGGATCCACCAGGACACGAACGACAAGATTGTCCTGATTAGCAATTACACCCAGACGCTCGATATGTTCGACAAGCTTTGTCGCAACCGGGGCTACGGCAGTCTCCGCCTTGACGGCACGATGAATGTAACGAAACGACAGAAACTGGTTGATAAGTTTAACAACCCAGAAGGAAGCGAATTTGTCTTCCTGCTCAGTAGCAAAGCCGGAGGATGCGGTCTCAATCTCATCGGCGCCAACCGTCTCGTCCTCTTTGACCCTGACTGGAACCCCGCCGCCGACCAGCAAGCCCTTGCCCGAGTCTGGCGAGACGGGCAGAAGAAAGACTGTTTCGTGTACCGCTTCATCGCAACCGGCACGATCGAAGAGAAGATCTTTCAGCGGCAGTCGCACAAGCAGTCCCTGTCCTCGTGCGTCGTCGACTCGGCCGAGGACGTGGAACGCCACTTCACGCTGGACAGCTTGCGCGAGCTGTTCCAGTACCATGGCAAGACGACCAGCGACACGCACGACACGTTCAAGTGCAAGCGCTGCAAGCCCGACGGCAAGCAGTACATCAAGGCCCCGGCGATGATGTACGGTGACACGAGTACGTGGAACCATTTCGTGAACGAGGGATTGAAATCGATACAGGACCTCCTGCTGAGACAGGAGTGCGGCGATGAGGCCGTGTCGGCAGCCTTCCAGTATATATCCCACTAGCGGTTTTGTGTGCTGTCGTTCATGAGCGAGCACGCCGGCCGGTGCCGGATTTGGGCGTTTGGATAGAGGACACGATCCGGCGTAGTGCATCCGTTTCATGGCGACGGCGAGTGTGGAGGTCGTGGCACTGTACCTGTACTAGAACTCGGTGGCATCTACAATCCCAATCATGATGACATTTTCTCCTCTCTTGGTTGCGCATGGGTAACCCTTCGCTTCTCGCCTGCAGCTGCTGGGACCTGACGTGACGCTCTGTAGCACCGTTCTGGAGCCCATCTCGTCGCACACCTCGGAACGCTGGGTCGCCGTAGCATGCCAAAGTGACAGCTCGTCGCTCGTGCTCTGGTGTCCTGGCCTAACGGGGGAGGGGGGGATCCGCAAAGAAGGAAAAGAAGCCGGCGATCTCGCTTCCGGAGATCAACAAACTGCCAAGGGTGCGAGAAGCGAGACGTCGCCAGCAACTTACTTACCGTTACTGCAGTCCAAAAGAGGGGGGGGGGGGAGTGGGGGGAGAGGGGGCATTAGAAGAGCAGAGTAGAGTAGAGTAGAGCGGCCACGAAACGGAATTCAAGCCCCAGTTAATTCAATTACATCAAGTCTAATAAGATGATGGATCATGACAGTAGCGACAGGACAGCCAGCAGCTCACAACCAGCACCCACAGCGCATCCTCTAATGTTGAGTTAAACGGTGCGCAGTCCCCCAAAAAATCTGCTGTCCACATTCTTCCCCGCAGCAACAACGGCAACCTCTTTGAAACGACAGTAGTAGTGCTCTGAAAAAACATGTTTACGTTCCCCGCATCCTTGTTGCTTTGCTCCCCCCGCCACGGAAAGTTGCTTGAACGTGTACCCGAACCCGGGCGTCAAATGACGAAAAACGATGAAAAGCAAATGTAGGCCTGCGATGAGGCCGGCCCAGCGATCCGCCGGTGCGGGATCGAGGGCCGGCGCCCAGGAGCGCTTATGCGGCGATGCTGGGGCAGACGAAGAGCTGGTTGTTGGAAAGGAGGTTGATGAGCTGTGGAAGTGAAGGTTGTTAGTGAATGGGTATGAACTTTGATTTGTGCTGGACTTGACAATGGGTAGGGAAGAGTGGAGGGGGTGGACGTACGCCGGCGGAGTTCTGGCCGTTGTAGCTGCCGTTGCAGCACACGTTGGGGGTAGCGCAAGCCTGAACTTGGGCGACGACGGCAACGCCTAGATAGAAAAAGTGAGTAAGAGGGTTGTTACATGAGAGGAAGCATGGTATTCGAGTGACGGATAGGAAAGGAAGGGGCTTGCTTACACTGAACGGTGGCAGCGAGGGTTGGCACGACGTATGGGATGATGTTGGGGATGAGACCCAAGAGACCGCCGGTGGATGGGGAGATTCCCGTGCCAATAGTGGGCGCGGCCACGGGCTTCTGCTGGCAACAGACGAGCTGGCCCTGGGCCTGTTGGCAGGTGGCGGCGATGCCGCCGTCGCTTCTGGCCTGGAGAACCTCGACCGCTGGGAGGGCAAAAGCGGTCGCAGTGAGGGCGAGGGTGGTAAAGAGCTTGAATTGCATTTTGAAGGTTGGGAGTGAAGATTGGCTTGAAGTGAATCGAAGTGAAGTGAGGGACTGGTGTTTAGAATATTAGAGCTGTTGAACTGAACTGTGCTGAGCTGTGGGGAACAAGGAGAGGGTGCCTCACCGTCCTTGTATATATAGTCTTTGACATCTCCGAGGCTGATCATTGAAGTCAGAGATGATATTGGCTCTGGGAAACCAAACACGATACTCGCGACACCGTCCACTGCCCAGATTCTGGGATGTGGTCGACGGAAAATCTGGTTCTACACGCTTCATCACAGATCGTCCAATAGACGCCTCATCATTTCGTCTTTGGCCGACAATACGGCCATAGTGACCGCCAGAGACTCGTACCCAGGGCCACTGTATTACGTATCTACGTCTGGGAACTGGCCATTTGACCAAGATCTTGGGTTCGGATCGATCAGAGTTCTGGAGACACATCTTCGATCATGACAAAGATATTGAACGCCTCTACGAGCGTTGGTACCCCGGAGAACAGCCTCCAGGGCAAAACTGAACCAAGTTTCCAACTTTACCAATACCGAGCGAGATGTTCGTTGGGAGCTCAAAGCTGTTTGGTTCAACAATGTGCGATGTGACAGAGTCCGCGTTCTGGGACTCGAATAGCAGGCGAGTTTCCGGAGAGATTGAGAAACCAACTCACGATCTCCAACCGGAGATTCCATCACAATAAGTCTCGCGTAGCGTCGATCACGAGGCCTGGTGTGCCAGGGATGAAGACTCTCGCTGGGCTGGAGAATGAGTCTTCTCAGACCGGGGCTGATGTGGACGCGAAATACGTGTCGGCAAAAATGATTCCAAATTTGAAGAGTTACGAGGAACAGGCTTGATCTTGCGGTCCGTCAGAAAACCATCATGGTGGAGTATTCCGCTCAGCTCCTTCATCGTCCTCCCTCGTGTTCCACGGGTGCCTGGGATTCCCATATGCTCCACCAGACTCCCATGTTCGAAGCGACTACCAAATCAAGCATCTTCAATCCTTCATCATGGATAATGAGTTTGCCGAGTTTGGCACGCTTTCCTCGATTTCCCCCCCCTGCTTTCTCCTGACCCAATCTTAGATCGAGCCGGCTGTCATCCTGCTCGTCCCCGTCGCTGGCCGGCTTCGCGTGGAAGGGGAGCCGGTGTCTCCTCCCTGAAGATGGAGGCTGCGTATCGTCATCTGTTGAGTCCCTCGAGCTCGCTGGTGAATGTGGTCTCGGGGGCAGCTGTGGCGCATGCTCACTATCACCAGGATAGAGAGTTGCATATGAACTTGAAAGTGGACGAGGCGGATGAGGGGGTGAAGACATCCTGTGACGAGAAAGTCTATTTCGGATTTCACTCAGTTTGGGAACATGAGGAACATGGAATCGACCGGCCTCGGCACCATCGTTCCTGAGAGATGCGTGTATGAAGATGGCTGGAGATGGCAGATTAAACCGTAGTTGACTTACAATAGCTGGGGGATGCGCCGAGGAAGACGGTTCCGCAGTATTTTTGGCAGATACGGGTGCTGGTAGACTGTGTATGCATCGTAGCGACCGGCCTCCTGCACCGGTGGAAAATTTGCATCGACCTCCCCAAGGGCTCAAAAACACGTAGCCCTTTGCATGCGAATCCTCGAGATGGGCAAGGATGTTCGCCACTCCCCCGGGCAGGGTGCCACTCGATCTTCGACCATGTGCAGTAGTAGTCGTAGCAGCAGCATCAGCAGCAGCAGCAGTAGTAGTAGTAGTAGCTTGGCTGACCGAGATATCGGAGAGTGCTCTTTTGCGCTGTGGAGACGAGCGATTCCAGAAGTGAGTCCCCTCCATGCGGATGTATCGATCGAAACCTGGAGTCGAATCTGTCGGGACGTGGAACCTTCCACTATCGGGCGAAGTCATTCCGTGTCCCGCTGTAGCATCTCCAGCGTGGACATCTGTTTGCGTGCCGCGGAAATAGCTGTATCCAGGTGTTGTGAGATGAACTGACAGGTCAAAGTAAGGCTTCTTCAATCGCGGAGCTAGTTTTACTCGCCGACTTTGTGCTTCGTCGGACGACGGCGCGCCAGTCACGCTTCCTATATTCCATTGAGCGCCAGATGCGGGATCCCGACGGATCAGAGTGAAGGAAAAAGAATCCGAGGAAGACTCGACAGCTTCAGAAGAGCCAGCATCCAGCTCACCCACCATGCTCGTGTGGGTGCTCATTCGCGAAAGGCGATTGTTGTCTTGCGGCCCAGGCATGAGACTCAGCGGTCTATTTTCGGCTCCTGGTAAGTGCTTCCGCCGGGCAGAGTGATCTGATTGAATCGGTCTCGGCCCTAAAGGCCGTCTCGGAGAGTCACCATTCTCTTGAACGTGCTGTGGAAGTGGCTTGCGTGTGGGGCTTTTGGATCCCACCGGCTTTCGTTTGGGGAGAGAAGTGGCATCTTGGATGAGAGAGCGCTGTGACATGGAGGTCGGCTGACGGCTGAGCTCGATAGAAGACCTCGCCGACTCTGGAAGAGGCTTCCGGGAGATCTCAACTGACGATCTCGTTGAATCGACCAGCGGCTTGCGTGGGAGCGGCTTGGTGGCCGGCGAGGCTGGTTCCTCGGCCACGGCGCCCGCGTCGTCGTCTAGGAAGCGGGCATCATCTTCTGTCTTGAGATGCAGATAATACAGAGACGATGCCACGTCTTCCGCCGTCACATTCTTCAGCTGCGGCTTCAGCGTCGTCAGGATGAGATCTAGCCACTGGTCAGCGTCTCTCCCGATGCAGGCGAAAACGTGACCTGCCTCTGCTCCCTGGCACACGAGCAATGTACAGCGTCAAGGGCGGTCTCTTCGCTTCAGTGGGGTTCCGAGGGTATTTCGGAGGGTTGCCCGCAATCTGGGTGATGTCCGACAACGAGTTGGCCTCGATGCTGGTGCTCATCCTGCTTGGGGCAGAAGGTCTCTGGGCCGAGAACTGGAAGACACGCCCGATGCGATTCGGGGCAGGTCACCCACAACACCACAACATCCGGGCGCGGTCCAGGGGAGGTTGGCGAGGGTGAGGGAGCGGGGTGAGGACTTGGACAGAATCCGGACCGTGGGCTCTCGGCCGACGTGAAGCTGATGAGGTTGTTGTCTTGGGACGCAGTTTGGTCTGGGAGAGATATGTCTGGGAGAGATATGGCTGGGAGAGTGATATGTCTGGGTGAGTGATATGTCTGGGGGAGTGATAATGCCAATGACCATGTTACAGTAGAGTTTCGACGTGGCCTGCGATTGGGGAGAGTCATGCACTCCAGCCTTCCAGGCCACTCGCTCACTTGCTTCTGCCCAGCACATCCCGACCTGCGGTACCTCAACCTGGAGTTGTTGTTGCCCGGTTGCCCTAGGTACCGGACGCTACATACTTGACAGACCGAACCGGACGGTACTGTGCCGTGGTCTGTATGTACGGTATGTACAGTATGTGTACAGTACCTATCCAGACAGCCATTTACGAGCCGGAGCGTTGTGGTGCGCGAAAGGCTGAGCATGCTGGCCTGGGAGAGGCAAAATGCTGTTCTCCGTCTGGTCCACGCATGGCTACGCATCTCGTGCAGGTGCGAAGTTACGAACTGACAGCCCTGCAAAGTGATGATGTTCCTTTTGCCTGTAGATACTTGCAGTGCGGCACTGTACAGTATATACCGTGTCGCTCGAGATGCTGTAGCAGATCGCAGATATGTCGGTTTGTTGTTCACTAGCCTGAAAAGAGAGCGATAAGCGAGCCAGACGTCGGCCCCGGCACCAACGACGGAAGTTTTGGATCCCCAAGAAAAATTCGCGATCAAGCACGCCGCCACTCCACACCCGACTCGTCAACACCACCATTCGTGTTGCTACTCTTTCGATCGCAAACACGGCCTTGCGCATCAACGGCGCTGCTTCTCGTCTTCTCTACCAAGTCCCCACGGCCCCCTCCCTCTCCCGGGCGAGACCCCATGGCGGAATCTTCCATCGAGGTAGCTTTCTCCCCCGCCTTCAAGCGCCAACTTTTTTGGCTGACGGCGTCTCTAGGATCGATTGCGTGCGTCCGCGGAATCGTTCGATGGACTGCTAGCATTGATTCCAGCCAAGTTCTACTACGGGGAAGCAGACACCAGCGTAAGTGTTGCCCACACCGCAACGACGAACACGCATTGACTTCTTCTCCCAGGAACAATGGAAGAAGAAGAAGCAAACCAAAGAACAAGCGGCCGCCGCCAGAAGAGCAAAGCTGGATCCTGACGCCGCCAAATCCGCCAAAGACGTAATGGACGAGCGGGCACGGAAGAGGAAACTGGAGGAGCTGGAAGAGTTGGATGGGTCCGAGATAGAGGGCGTGGAGAAGGAGTTGCCAAAGGAGGGCCTGAAGCTTGCACACGACAAGAAGGTGAAGAAGCAGAAGACCTCGGACGACAGTGATGCGACACTTGCGGCGGAGAAGATCAAGGCTGAACGGAAAGCACTCAAGGCCGAGAAGAGCAAGCTCAAGGCCGAGAAGCAGGCCGAGAAGAAGAAGGAGAAGAAGCTGAATCTGAAGCAGAAGGAGCTTGCAGCCAAGTCGAACAACGCACCACAAGGATCAAAGGAACCCAAGGAGCCGAAAGCGAAGAAGGACAAGAAGGCCAGCACCAAAACGCCGAATGATGCGAACGAGCAGGATGCAGAGGCCGGCGCTGGCGAGCAAGCCGGGAGCGACGGTGGAGCCGATGAAATCACAGCGATTGAGGACAACGACGAAGAAGATAAAAACGCCCAGGGCGATGAAATGGTACATTTCGAAGCCGACGGCCTCGCAGAAACCCCAGACTCCACATCTGCCACCTCCTCACCCGCTTCGCAAACTTTCGATAACCCCGCCGACCCCAGCGCCAGCACATCCACATCCTCTGTCATCCCGCCCGCCACAGCACCCAAACACATCAAGCTCCCCACCGACCCAGAACTTCTGCACGCGCGGCTGGCAGCACGGATTGAAGCCCTGCGCGCAGCGCGGAAAGCTGACGGGCCCGATGGACGCCCGGCTCGCAATCGCCAGGAACTGCTTGAGGCGCGGAGGAAGAAGGAGGAGCAACGGAAAGCGCACAAGAAGGAGTTGCGCATGAGGGCTAAGGTTGAGGAGGATGCCAAGCGGGAGGCCGCCCTCGTGTCGGCGCGAGACTCGCCTGCATCGAGCATGATGAGTCCTTTGATTCGCGCCCGATCACAACTTCTCCTTCGGACGGGTCGCGTTTGCGGACGGACAAGAACTTACCGAGGACCTGTCACAGTTGAAGAATGTGCCGAAGAAGAAGGGCCCGCAGGATGCTGCCAGCGCCCTGAAAGCGACCGAGAAGAACCGCTTGCGCATCGCCGCGCTGGATGCCGAGAAGCGCGCCGACATTGAGGAGAAGGACCTCTGGCTGAACGCCAAGAAGCGAGCGCATGGCGAGAGGGTGCGCGACGACACGAGCCTGCTGAAGAAAACGCTGAAGCGCAAGGAGAAGGCGAAGAAGAAGAGCGAGAAGGAGTGGGCGGAGCGCAAGGAGGGCGTGGCCAAGAGCCAGGCCATGAAGCAGAAGAAGAGGGAGGAGAACCTGCAGAAGAGGCGTGATGGGAAGGGCGTCAAGGGGAAGGGCAAGGGCAAGCCTGTGAAGGGGAAGAAGCCAAAAGTCAAGAGCAGACCGGGCTTCGAGGGCGGGTCCAGATAATCAAGAGAGTGGTGGTTTCGTGTTGATACCTTTGGGAGTAGCAGGAGTAAGAAGGCACTGGCGTCTCCGAACGTGCAACAATATCGACCATCCGGTGTCGACGCTGCTCTCCTGCATCTGAGATTCTGCCTGCCCGTGCATGACTCGAAACGTTTTATAGACCTATACAGAGCCCAAGTGGATCTTCGCAGTAGTCACCGACAAGATGAATGGGCATTTGCAAGCTCTACTCCAGAACCGGATTTTCATTCCGTGTCATCCTCTAGCCAGACACACCTGAACCAGACTCTCCTACTGTAGATGTAGTTACACGAACACTCGCAAGACATCAAGAAACCACGTACCATAAGAATGGAAAACACACTCTCTTCGTAGGTGAGGACAAAAGAAAAGAATTCAAAGAAAGGCAAAACTCCAAGTCGTAGCAGGTCCGAGTATCAGAAGATGATGTCGCTCTGACATTTTAGGGGAGGGCCGATCTCCCAGGTACTTATTACGACAGTGTACAAGGTTCTTTTGCTCTTACTCCCGATGATTCCCAGTTGAACGTGTGTTGCTCTTTTCATTAATGCCTCTGCGGGCATCTAGAGAAGAGAGTCTAGGCGGGTGAAAACACTAAGACATGCTGCTACGACCTGAGACGGCGTCAGATTGTAGTCCTCGCTGCTGATGTGTAGGAAGGGGGCTTACCTCAAGCTGCAATTCCTTGTCTTTGCCATTGGCAACCTCCTCCCCGATAACCTGCCCCAGATTCGCACCCACACCACCAGACGCACCCGCAGCTCTCTTCCCGAACGGCCACTGACTGTACTCAGCCAGCAGCTCGTCCACCTGGGCGAACGCGCGCTCCCTGGATTCGTGGCCCAGCGTAGCCAGCGCGTTCTCGAGCACGTTGGCGGCGTAGGCAGCGCACACCATGGCAATGGTTCGCACGTATCTGAATTCGAGGTTTTCAGGCAGGAACTGGCTTCCCGGGAGGACGACTGTGCGCTGCGTGAGAACATTGCGGACCCGGCGTCGGATTTCCTCCTTGGCGCCTCCATCAGCCACGGGATGCGTTGCCATGTCGAAGAGGAGAAAGTTGCGCTTTTCGGTTCGCAGAATGCCTTTGTCGACCAGGCCCTTGGCGAGGCGTTCGCGAACTTGCTTCAGCTGGTATCCGATCTTCATGAGGTTCCACGTCTCTCCTTCATCACTCATCCGTTAGCAATTTGACTTTGGATGGCTTGGGGAGATGAGGGCGAGCCTACCGCTCATGAGGTCAATCCATTGACTGACACTCATCTTCTCGCTAGCCTTCATCATCTTCAGCGCCTCATCGAGCAGAACCTCGCCCGTAAGTGTGTCGTCAATGACCTCGATAACCCGGTCAGCTAGAGGGAATCGCCGTCTCGCAGAGTCCTTCTGCATGCTAACGCGCCCGCGGAAGGCGAGCTCGATGACAATGCATCCTCTAAGCGCATATGAAATATTGTCGTTCCAGAAAGAAAGATAGCCCTGCCATCATTAGTCCTCTGCCAGCCCGGTGTCGACCTTGCTCCCTGGCCAAACTCACTTGCTTGTCTTTCAGTCCCAGGAGCAGCACTTCTTCCATCAGTGTCAGCTTTGGCTGCTTACTCCGCTCAGCACTCTCGCTGATATCTCTAGGGTCGAAGGCAATCTTATGTCCGTTCTCGCCGCTCTCGTAAGATGTCTCGGGGCCGCCTGTGTCGCGGGAACCTCCCTTGGGAGGAGGAGATGCCACGCGACTCGACTCGGCCTCTTCATTGTCGCCGCCGCCTCCGCCGCCGCCGCCGCCGCCTCGACGTAAGTCCCGACGACATTGTGGGGGTTTGCGATGTGTGTTGTGCCTAGGTAGGGCCTGAGTTTGGGAAAGGGGATGATGTCGTCTGGGGCATGCGATTATGACAGGTTTCCGCAATGCCCTTGCACGAACCAGCGGGCTTCCCGTGTATCGCGGTCCAATGGTAGGCACGAAGGAAAACTTAGCAGAGCAATTGGATTGTGTCCATTGATGTCGTCGCTACTCGTCGCTACTCGTCGCTACTGAGCGTGGTACTGGGTGGATTGTGAAGATGATGCGAGATATCCAAAGCTCAAATTCCCCGTTGCCAAGGACGAGCTAGCGTGGGTACGAATATTTTGCAGCAGGGCGGTTTCGTCTTCGTCCCAAGAATTTGGCAGGTCGCGCGAATTTTGAGGTCAAAGGAATTGTCGCATAGATTCTTATTGCAAGGCAAGGCAAGAGTAAGGTGTTCTACATTTGACGGGCGCATGGCATTCAGCGTGCACTATGGGCATCCTCGATCTGTACAGATATTCCCGGAAGCCCCTCCGCGCGTTTAAAGCTCCCTCCCAGTCACCCCCTTTGCATCGGTCCTCTATGTTACAATTCCAACACTCAGTGGGCTAGACACGGTTGTTAGCATTGTCCTTTTGGCAAGTCTGGACTGAAGTTGACATACCATCTGGTTGTGCAAGAATGTACTCGACGGCCTTATCAACTAGGAAAATGTCAGATCTCTCCCTCGTCTTGGGATCAGGTGTCGGAGCATACCACTGTGGATAGCGTCTGCCTCCTTGTCCGGAATCTCAATGCTGAATTCCTATGGCAGTGTCAGATTCCTCTCGACAGAATCCCATATTCCGAGCACTGACCTCCTCGATGGCCATCACAACCTCAACAGTATCCAAGCTGTCCAACCCAAGGTCGTTCGCAAAGTTGGAGGTAGGCGAGAGCTATCGACATCAGTTCCAAGCTATCATGGCCAGTGCCGGTCAAGACATACGCGTGAAGCATCGGTAACCTGCAAAACATCAGTACCTCTTCCCTTCTTCGGTGTCCGTTCGTGTAAGCACGCACCTTATCAAAGTTCTTCAGCAAGTCGATTATTCTGCCCTCGATCTCCGTCTTCGACAAGCCAGAAGCAGCAGAGTAGCATCTCACAGCCTGGAAGGCAGACGGGGCGAATCGAGGCTGCGGAATGAGAGCGCTTCGGACGGCAGGGCGGGCAATGGCTCCTGGTTTTGTGGCGAATTGGCGTGTAGCGCCGCGTGCGCATCTGAGGAGGGTTGTTCTGAACATTTTGGTACTGTGGTGGAGAAGTTGTGAAGATGCTTGATTCTTCGCGGATCTCTCGAGGATTGAGCTCGGTCTAGCTTTCTCTTGGCCACGTGACAGTAACAACACAGAGCACTTTGCGACAGCTAGAATTCGTCCGATATCTGATGTATTTGTCTTGAAAATTTCGGGAGAAGGGATTTCAACATTGATATGTTGCTACTAAGTCTGGTAACGAGTGCTGTGAAAGTACTGGTGGTATTTGGAGCTCCTTCGCTACAACCAATCATTGCCCCGTGATTTGCATCCCGCAACCTTGACGATTTCACGACTTCATACATTCACGCCCCTCAGGAGGAACATCGCCCCGAGCACACCACGATGGCATCCACAAAGCCTCTGATCTCGCTCGTGGCTCGCAGCCGGCCTACAGCGCAGCTCTGCCGTGCTGTTCGAACAACCCCATCTCCCTTCGCAGCGGCAGCAGCAGCAGCATTCTCTACAACGACCTTCCGCGCCGCCACCCCTTCAGGACCACCACCCGCAGGTTTCCGTCTGCCGAAGCCAGAGAGATGGGATCAGAGCAAGGAGTCTGCCTTGGACCAGGCAGGGAAATTCTTCTTGTTGACTGAGATGTTCAGGGGGATGTATGTGGTTCTCGAGCAGTATTTCAGACCACCGTGAGTTGTGCCATCGAAAATCCCACGGCAGGAATTGGAGGCTGACATGACACAGATATACTATCTACTATCCCTTTGAAAAGGTGCGATCAGAAACAGACCACGGGGGGTGAAGAGCGCTCATGGTGGATAGGGACCGATTTCTCACGCTTCCGCGGCGAGCACGCTTTGCGCAGATACCCATCGGGCGAGGAGCGATGCATCGCTTGCAAGCTGTGCGAAGCTGTCAGTTGTCCCAATGAGCCTACAGCATACGGGCTGATCTAATGGATGTCCAGATCTGCCCCGCCCAAGCAATTACAATCGAGGCCGAGGAGCGTCAGGACGGAAGTCGCAGAACAACACGATACGACATCGACATGACGAAGTGCATTTACTGCGGTTTTTGCCAAGAGAGCTGTCCTGTTGACGCTATCGTCGAGTCCCCGAATGCCGAGTATGCGACCGAGACGAGAGAGGAGCTGCTTTACAACAAGGAGAAGCTTTTGGCGAATGGTAAGCACCTGCTCTCTTCGCCTTGCATATCCGCATCGCTGGAAATCGCATGAGGTTTTTTGGCTAACGAGAATGCAGGTGACAAATGGGAGCCTGAACTAGCGGCGGCCGCAAGAGCGGACGCGCCTTACCGATAAGACTGGGGATTCTTCTGTTGTTCGAGGCACGCGCTATTTGTACATTGAAGCACTAGTGGACTGTTGGTAGGTTCCAAGACGGCATTGCAATAGTCTCTCTATCCGTACCTAACACTTCTCACCGACCTCTCCCCTCTCGAAGCTACGTGACTTGACTTGCTGCCGGGGGCGATTGAGCTCTTCTGGCAGATGGCGAGAACCACCTCCCACTCTAACAGGGTTGCAGAGTGTAGATTTCAGAGCCTAAACCGAGCGACGCTACACCACCACGACGTCCAACGAGAGACTAGCTCAAGCTTTTTGGTAGATTCCTTGTTGTTGAAGGTGTTCCAATGGTCCACAGACTACTGCAGGTCGACCATCGCAACGAAAGCAACCTCTCAGCTGGTTCAACCATTACCCGATCTCACCTCCACCCGGCCTTTCAATCTAAGAGACCTAACCTTTCAATCTAAGAGACCTCAACGGCCGTCTCCTCCCCAATCACATTTGCAGCCCTCTCGAACCCACATCTCGTCAGGCCATTGAATCCGGATTTGAAATCGTGCCAGGTACCAACACTAACTCGCACCGCTTTCACGGAGGCGAACCGGTCGAAGCGCCCATCACTCACGGAGACGGACGAGATAACCACCCGTCACTAGATCGCCGGCTCTCGGAAAAGACCGCCCCACGTGGTGTGCTGTATGTCGAGGCCTGGAGGCAGACGAATGGCACTGCACTCACTGTACGCTGGTGCTCAACCACCTTGGATTGTCTCCTTGCGTCGGTTGAGTTGCCCTTCATCCCTCGGGCCGAATAGGCAATGGGCAATGCAATCAATCACTGGCCACCGGACATCATCCCGTTCCCCACCAGCCAAAAAAAAAAAAAAAAAAAAAAAAAAAAAAAAAAAACACATCTTCACAGATCCAGCCCGGTGGATTCACGCCTCCACCCGGCTGGCTGGTTGGCTGGCTGGTTGGCTGGCTGGCTGGCTGGCCGGCTGGGCAGGCGAGGTGGATCTCCCACAAACACCCACCCACGCTCGCCTTACCTGTTCTGTTCTTTTCCATCCCTTCATCGTCATCATCGTCATCGTCGTCATCGTCGTCATCATCGTCATCATCGTCATCATCGTCATCATACTTCTTCTTCAGATCACGCCGCCTCGCCGCACATACACCCTCTTCCCAGGTCCCGTGAGATGGCTCTTCCCCGTAGCGGTAGCACTGCACTGACCCTCCCCCCACATGAGTCTGGAGAGACAGTACCGTACAAAGCATACCGTATGTATGTACATGCATACTCGTCGCCACCGCGTCCTGTGAGGTGGGGTGCAGTGCGTGCCTCGGGCCGGACTCCCCAGCACGGGGTCGTGCAGTGCGGTGCGGTATGGTATGGTATGGTATGGTATGGTATGGTACGGGACAGGACAGGACAGGACAGGACGTGCTGGCTGGGCTCGCCGTCTGTGTAGACAGCCGTGGACAGCGTGGGCGAGCTGAGCTACGAGTGGGCGGGTTGGGTGTGTACACGTGTGACGACAGTAGAGATGGATGGATGGATGGGAGGATGGATGAAGATGTTCATGTCTTTGGTAATGCCATTGTCTATCTATCTATCTATCTATCTATCTTTCTAGGTAAATACTGTACTGTATATGTATATACATACATACAGTACAATACAGTACCTAAACACATAAACACACTACACACCTATCCACCACCCCGTACCTCCCTCCTCACAGCCGCCAGCCCTCTCGCGTTCATAACAACTACTTTTCCACGAGTCTCTACGCTCATAAATAGCATTTACCCGTATTCGAAAACCACGCTCCAATCCACAAATATCTTTTCGTTTACCCATGCTTTCTTGCTTTCTTTCTTTCTTTCATACCTACCTACCTACCTACCTACCTACCTACCTACCTACCTAACTAATATAAGTAAGTATCAGTATCAGTATCAGTCTCAAATCAGCGCTCTCTCCATCCGCCAGATTATACACTAACCAACCAACCAACCAACCCTCCGATCGAAATATCTACAGTACTGTACTGTACTGTACTGTACTGTACTGTATAAGAAAATAAATTGCTGAACGCGAGAGAAAATACAGTGATTGATTGGTTGGGCTTATATCCAAGCCGATAAATAAATAGTTTCATTATCAATAAAAAACAATAATAATGATGCAATGCAATGCGATATGATATGATACAACACAACGAACGAACGAACGAACGAACGATTGGTGATTAAAAATGTGTGAAAAGCGGGAGGGCTTCTGTAATGGAAGGGAGGAAGATCAGTTTGTTTTGTTGAATGTTGGATGTTGAGTGTTGAATAGGTAGGTAATAGTGGGCTGCCTTCCCACATTCGAGTGCCCGCAGAATAAATGTGGGAAGGCAGCCAGCCCACTATTAGGTAAGGTAGGTAGGTAAGCTAGCGGACGGACGGACGGACGGAGGAGGGCTTGCGAAAGAAAAAAAAGAAGGAAAGAAAGAAAGAAGGAAGGGAGGGAAACGCTGGGAAGGCTGGGAAGGCTGGGAAGGCTGCGAATGGGTGATGTACTAAATAAATACTAATTGAATAGAATTTAAATAAATAAAATTGAATTAAGTTAAGTAAAATAAAGTGGAATTGAATATCCTTTCGATATTCAGCTTTAGTTTAAGTAAGCGATCTATTAGGATTTAAAAGCAAGCTACCTAGGTAGGTACCTTAGGTACTAATAATAGAATTGTAAAATTGTATTGTAAAAGCAATGGAAAAGCAGTGGAAAGGCAATAAATAAGTGGATAAGTAAGTGGTGGGGTAAAACGAGCGATTACAAACGCGTATGTTTATATGTCCAAATAGATGGTATATTAAATAAATACTAAATGAATAGAATTGAATTGAATTGAAGCGAATTGAATCCAATCGAGTTGAATCGAATCGAGTTAAATTGAGTTGAAGTGAAGTTGAATATCCTTTCGATACTCAGCTTTAGTTTAAGTAAGCTATTTATTAGGATTTGAAAGCAAGCTACCTACCTTAGGTACTAATAGTAGAGTTGTGAAGTTGTATTGTAAAGACAGTGTAAAAGCAGTGGAAAGGCAGTGAATAAATGAATAAATAATAGTGTAAAACGAGCGATTACAAACGCGTATATTTATATGTTCAAACGGATGGTTTACTAGATAAATACTAATCGAATAAAAGTAAATCGAGTTGAGTTGAATCGAATCGAGTTAGAATGAAGTAAAGTAAATTGAATATCCTTTCGATACTCAGCTTTAGTTTAAGTAAGCGATCTATTAGGATTTAAAAGCAAGCTACCTATCTTAGATACTAATAATAGAATTGTAAAATTGTATTGTAAAAGCAGTGGAAAAGCAGTGTGAAAGCAGTAAATGGATAAGTAAATGGTGGAATAGGATAAAACGAGCGATTACAGACGCGTATATTCATGTGTCCAAACGGGTGGTTTACTAGATAAATACTATATAAGTACGAATCGAATCGAATCGAGTTGAATCGAGTTGAATTGAATTGAGTTGAGTTGAATTAAAATGAAGTGAATATCCTTTCGATACTCAGCTTTAGTCCAAGCTACCTATTTATTAGGATTTAAAAGCAAGCTACCTACCTTAGGTAGGTACTGATGGTGGCGTTATGAAGTTGTACTGTAGAGGCAGTGGAAAGGCAGTGGAAAGGCAGTGGAAAGGCAGTGGAAAGGCAGTGGAAAGGCAGTGGAAAGGCAGTGAGTGGAAAGGCAGTGAGTGGAAAGGCAGTGAGTGAGTGGATAAGTAAGTGGTGGGGGTGGGGTAAGACGAGCGATTACAGACGCGCATGTTTGTGTGTACAGCCACTATTTGTAGGTAGGTACGTAGGTAGGTATGTAAGTATGTAAGTAAGTATATATGTATGTAAATATGTACCTATGTATGTATGTATGTATGTTTACATGTACAGTACCTTCCTCGCTGCTGTACTTGTGCTGTACCTGCACTACAGTGCCTTCGGTACAGCGACTCCCCATCGGTTCATGTACAGTACAAGGCAGGGAACCATCCCCCCCCCCCCCTCCCCCACCACCACCCTCTTTCCTCTCGGGCCCATGAAGGGCGGTATGAACACGAACAAATCAATCGAGTTCAGCGGAGACCAGAGGGAAAGTCCCTCGCACTCACCCACTCACCCACCACCCTACCACCATCCACCCCACCAAAACACCACATAATGAAAGTGTTTGATTAATGAGGTATTAAAAAACATATAGTAGGTAAGTAACCAGCTGCCCGAAACATCCAACCAAGCACACCACGAAAAGACCTCATCCATCACCGTGCCATCCCCATCACCACTTCCGCCCATTAAGTAGGTCATCCCACCCCCAGCCCGTATATGAAGAGAAGAAGAAAGTATAATCATGAGAAGAGAGGGAAAGAAGAGAAGAGAAGAGAAGAAGGAAAGCGAAAAGGAGAAAAGAACAAAGAAAGTTAAGGAAAGAAAGACAAAGACCAAAAGACACCCGGTGCCAGTGCCAATGCCGATGCCGATGCCGATGCCAAAGCCAAGTAACCAAACAGCCACGTACCGTCAAGTACAGCGCGCTCGCTACCGATTCTATTCTAACTCTAAGCATTCGTACACCTCGTTCTCTCTCACCGCGCCCCCTCAACGTACACACACAAGCATGTGTAATCGCTTGCCTAGATACCTGAGGAGGTAGGTAGGTAGGTGCGCTGTGCGCTATGTGCTGTTCCTCGAGAGAGAACCAAAAGCCCTGACTAGCAGAGCCAGATAGAAAAGCCAGATTTCTATCGCGGCTCGGCAAGCGAGCTCGAGTGATCGACCCAGGCGCCTATAAATGCCATGCCATCCCGCCTCATCCAAAACACGCGTGTGCGTTGGTGGATGCACGCGTGCCTTCTTCTTGATGTTCCCCGGATTCCGGATTCCGGATTCCATATTTTTTTTCCCTCCCCGGTCCTGAGTAGTAAAAGGAGCCCAGAAACGCCGGTCATGCGTGCGCGCATGCATCGTAAATCAACCCACCCAACCCGACTCGATCCGGTCCGAGCCTTCCATGTGACGCCATATCATAGAAGTGGGAAAGGTATGCAGGGAGGTACGACTCGTACCGCGCCTGTTCCTGGTACAACGGCCCACAACGGCCCAAAACAACACAAACACGCTCAGCTCAGCACAAAGAAACCAATCAAATCACAAGCCACGCGAGCTCGCGGGCCGGAGCAGCACGTGGGGGAACGAACGCATATCAAAACATAACTCGGACATCAAAATCATTTCATCTCGCGTCTCTCCCCGCATCTCGTCCCATGCTGGAGACGTGACGCTAGCAGCTGCTGAAGTAGGTGACCTCGTCGTTGAGGAGGTCGAAGTTGAAGAACTCCGAGCTGTCGAGGCTGGCCGGCGCCGACGTCGACGTCGGCTGGCTCGGCGGCATGCCGCTCGCGCTCCCACTCCCGCTGGCCATGGCGTCGTTGAAGTAGGACTGCGGCTGGTACAGGGGGGTGAACGTCGTCGCCTCCTCGGCCCGCGGCTCCGTCGCCTCCAGCGGCTCCGCCTCGGGCCAGGTCACGGGCGAGAGGGTGGAGTGGAGGCCGGACATGCTCGGGTACGACTGCGGCTTGGGGACGTCCGTCGTCTGGGGGAGCATCTGGTTGCTGTAGACGAAGGAGGGCGAGTGCACGTCCGAGTCCTCGTAGCCAAAGGGCATGCCGAGGAGGTGGGCGGCGTTGGTGGGGAGGGCCGTGCTGAAGGGGCCGAAGGTGGTGCCGTCGCTGGGGGCTTGGTGGGGGAGGTGGGCGGGGAACGCGTGGTCGGCGTACGGCGCGGCGGCGGGGTGGTAGTGGTGGGCATAGGGGCCCGCGAACGCGAAGTTGGGTTGGAAGGAGCCATCGGGAAAGGAGGGCTTCAGCTCGGGGGTCGTGCCCGTGGGCGAGACGGGCGCGTCGGGCCCCCCCGGCGAGGCCGCGGCCGTCGCGGGCGTGAGCGGCAGGGAGCCGCGGCGGTCGTCCACGCGGGCGGAACCCGGCTCCGGCTTGACCGAGGGCGCGGCCAGGGACGCGGATCTCGGGTGCGGGTGGTGGAGGCGCGGATTGGGATAGGGGGCTTGCCGGTGACCGTGGCTCGGCGATGGCTTCTGCTGGGCCGGGGGAGCCGGCCGCGCGGGCATCGACGGCATCGGGTGCATCGGGTGCATCGGGTGCATCGCATGCATCGTCGGCATCGACGGCATCGACGGCATCGACGGCATCGACGACATCGACGACATCGACGACATCGACGACATCGCGTGCGGCGACATCGGGTGCGGCGACATCGGATGCGGCGACATCGGATGCGGCGACATCGGGTGCGGCGACATGGCGTGCGGCGGCATGGCGTGCGGCGGCATGGCGTGCGGCGGCATGGCGGGTGGCGGGTAGGGGTGGGCGAGCATGGGCGACGGGTAGACGCCGGCATACTGGACCGGGTACGGCGGCTGCTGGCCGGACTGGGCGTAGGACTTGGAGATGGTCCGCTCCAGCGCCGAACGCATGGCGACGTTGGCCGTGAGATAGGCCTCGAGGCGGCCGTCAAAGTCGGACACGCCCGTCTGCAGGTGGGCGGCGAGATGGCGGTACTGACGGGGGAGGCCGTCGTCCTCCTCCTCGTACATCTCCTCGTTCATGACGTCCGTCTCGGTGACGCGCAGACCACGCCCGGTGCGGCGTTTGTGGATCTCGGACGCGCGCCTCGCCGACTCGACGCGCGCCTCGAGACTGCGGTCGCTGCGGCGGGAGGCGGCGATGTAGGCTCGCTCCTGGTTCTCCTCGTGCGTGCGCTCCGTCTGCGTCGAGGGGTCAGGTCAGCCCAGCTGTTGTTGTATGGGGGGGGGGGGGGAGGGGGAGGGGGGGGAGGGAGGGGGGAGGGGGGAGAGGATGAGGGGGAGGGGGAGGAGGGGTCAAACGACGACACGGCGGTCGATCCATACCTTCATGGGCTTGACGGGCCCGCCCGGGTTCAAGGGTTGTCGTGCGGGAGGCATGATGCGTCTCGGGGTCGCGGATCTCGCGGGGGTCGGTGATGGGGGATATGGTTAAGTTATAGTTGATGGGGGTTGGGGGGTTGGGGGGAGTAGAAGTGGTGATTGGCGGGGGGGGGGAGTAGAAGTGGTGATTGGCGGAGGGGGTGGTGGTGGTAAGTAAGAGGTAAGTAATCGAATGATGATGTCGCAGGCGGCAGAGCCGTCTCGTCGAGTGGTCGAGTGGTCGAGTGGACGAGTGGTCTCGCACACAATCTGATGCTTGATCGACTGGACAGGACAGGACACCAACGTTCGAAGGGAAGTGAGGGTGGATGAGGTGAAGAGGAGGAGAGAAGAAGAGACTCGGGCAGGGGAAGCTGCGAAGATAAAGGTGAGAGCGTGGCGGCGTGGAGACGCCCGTCGCGCTTGCTTAATGCCACTGATGCCACTGAGGCCACTGCCGTTCACGAGGCAGTCCAGCTTCGCGGCCCCGACGGCGTGAAGAAGTGACTCGGGGCGTGGGCGTGGGCGTGGTGCGTGGTGGTGGTGGGTGGCCGGCGACGTGGTGGCGAGCGCACACGAACCGAACAGCGACGAGGCGAATGCAAGTGGAGGCACAATGGAGCGCAGCGAGTGGTGCGAACTGGAGCGATTCGCACGGGGGTGGATGGCATCGATTCGCGCGGCGGCGTGGGTGGAGTTGCGAGAGCGAGTCCCGCCGCGCAATGGGAGGTGAAGAATGAATGCGAATGCCGTGCAATTCGACGTTGGCCGCAGCCCGACTGACTCCACGAGACGGCCGATGAAGGCGGCTCGGGGCCGGGCGATGGCGATCGGATGGCGCGCGTCTCGTGACCCGGGCCGAGGCGAGAGAGAGCGAGAGAGGCCAGCGGCGAGGAACCAGAGGCGAGAAGCCAGCGGCGAGAGAGCTGCCGCCTCGAGACTGGAGACCGGCTAGAGGAGGGCGACCGTGATGTGTGGACTGGATAAACGGGATGATGGGATGATGAGATAATGGGATAATAGGATAAATGGATGATGGAATGAACAATTCAAAACGAATGGTCCGCCGGAACCGCGGGGGGGCGTCTGGGGGGCGGGGCGGGGCGGGGCGAGCAAGAGACGGAGCAGGTCCGGTATGAATGCAGTCGGAGTGAGAGATGTGAGTGGGTGTGAGTGGGTGTAAGTGTGTGAGTGTGTGTGTGTGAGTGTGTGTGTGTGAGTGTGTGTGTGTGTGTGAGTGTGTGTGAGTATGAGAGTGTGAGTGTGCGTGTGTGTGTGTAGATATATATATAAAAAAACATAGCACACATACGCACACACATACAGACACACGCACCCACCCACATACACCCACCCACGCCCACCCACACCCACATGTATCTCCAAGAGACCACTGGGCGGGCGGTAGATGAGCAGGAACCTACCGTGGCCACCGGCCGCAGAAGAGCTGGGGGAACGGCACAGCAGTAGTGGGCGTCGTAGTGGGAGTGGGAGTGGGAGTAATCGTAGTCGTGATCGTAGTAGGGCACATAGTAGGAGGGTAGGCGAGGATAGGGCAGGATAGGGCAGGAGGGGATAGGGCAGGGCAGGGCAGGGCTGGGTAGGGTCGCGGTAGCAAGAGCAATAGCGGCATCATGGGCGACGACCATCGACGGTCCATGGGCGACGGTGCCAGAGTCGACGGCGTCGCGCGCGCCCTGTCTGTCTCTGCCCCGCGGCCGCGCGAATGCCCTCCCCGGGGCCTCTTTGGGCGCTTTCCCCCGTGCCGTCGGGAGAACCGCAGGCCGGACGTGCTGCACGCACCAGAGACCGCAGGAACCCCCAGCCGAGACAGGAGGCCCGAAACATCCACGGGCGGGGGGGGGGAGGAGGAGGCCAGGACCGACGACGGACGGACGGCCGGCGCAGACGGGATTGGAGGGGGGGAGGGATGGAGGGATGGGCGGATGGCGCGAGTGGGTGAATGGCTCGAGTGGGTGAACGGCTCGAGTGGGTGAATGGCTCGCGCACTCCATGAATCCATGCCTGAACCACGATGCGGCTCAGCTGCTGCTGCTGCTGCTACAGTACCGTCAGGACAGGACCGTACCAACCACTGCGGCGAGGCCCAAGGGGGAAGCAGGCCCATCGGGTGAAGCCCGGTCCCCGCGAACTGTCAAGTGGGCACGTACTGCACAGCACTGGCGGGACTGCACATCGTCACCAACTAACCTCTCCTGCTGCTGCTGCTGCCGCTGCCGCGGTCCGCCGCGATGCCGATAACGATAGATGGGGAGACGGCGGCAGATGCGGACGCGGACGCTACAGGGCCGGACAGGATGTTCGACAGCGGTGGCCTGCCGTAGGCGATTTTCGATCGGGATTTGCGCCTGTCTTCTTTTCCGATGCCATTCCCTGCTCCCCAAGTCCCATCGGGACTTTGGTCCGGGGGGGGCGAGGGACCATTCGGGACAGGGACATGCTGTACTGTAAGATCATCCATCATCACCTTGCATGCGTGTGTGTGCAAGTGTCTTATGCTTGGCGCCTTCTAGATGGCCCTCTTTTCTCCTTCGTGTGTGTGGATGGTACGGTTTAGTATGGTATAGCACCATTACCTACCTACGGTCCTTCTCGCAACAGCGTGACGTCACGTGATGTTTACGCGCCCTCGCTTATCCTCGAGCTATAGTGTGCCGTGTGTGGTACACTTAGACTTAGCACGGTACAGGACAGGATACTGTAGGACGGTACAATCCAGCACCGCACAATCTAGTACAGATCAATGCAGCACGGTACAATCCAGTACAGCTCGGCTTGGCGTCGTCCGAGGGCTAGCCAGGCCGCTTGTTTTGCCATGCGATGGAGAAGATCCAGGCTGTCTGCTCTCCGCCGTCAGGTCATCACGGCCTGCCGGAGGGTGGCCTGACATGGAGATCGGCGGAAGATCCCGCTAAGGTCGACCCCGGACTAGCGCCAGATCGCCGAGCTGGTCCATGCGTGCGTGGTGTGGATTGACGGTGGGACGATGTCGCTGAGCTTAAAATCAAGTCTGTGCTGGGTTGTGCTGTGTTGTGCTGGGTTGTGCTGTGTTGTGCCGTGCTGTGCTGTGCTGTGCTGCACAGTACAGCTCTGTACGGTGTGATGGACGATTTACGCTGTCAGGTATATACAGTGCTGTACATACATGCTGTATTGACGTGTCTCTTGCTGAGGTAAGGTCAGGAAGGCATGGGACTGCGAGCACGCGCCTCCTTCGTATGTGGGAGCACGGTACGGTACTGAACATACAGCACAACACTTACACGGCGGAGTCGGAAGAATCGCTTCCCCGGCGCCGGGACTGGAACGTCTCAGCGCGAAGGAGAACGACAGACCACAGCTGAACCCCGTCTCCACCTTGCCGTCTCAAGCGGTTGGGGTTCGAGTCGCAGCCCAAGGGACCTGTCGAAAAGGGAGGAGATGAATGCAGCTTCATTTCCCGCAGCCCTCCTCCGAAATGGGTATTCTCTCGTCCCGTCGGATGTGCACCGTAAGTACAGTAGAGTACAGTAAGTACGGTACAGACAGCACTGCTCGTGTCCTGTCCTGTAGAATGATAGATTCAGTACTGTACCACGCAGGCCAGGGAGCAAAACGCCGGGGAACTGTCCGGCCCGCGGATCGACCCAGCGCGAGACCGTCCCGTCACATGACTCGTATTCGGCTGGCAGCGTCTGTGGTGGTCCACCACCGCCCGTCCACCTTCCACTTCGGGCTAGAGGTGGAAATAAGGTTTTGGGAGGGCTCGAAAGTTCCATTCCTGTCGGTTGACGTGCCGCCCCCACGTCCCCAGCTGGGGCCGCCGTCGATCAATCCCCATGGCCTCAGGCCGTGCGGTCAAGCCTCCTATGCCGAATCTTCTTGAAACGGGGCGACGCAATTCGTCGATGAGCAGGGTCGAGCGGGGGGGGGGGACAGGGGAAAGGAGGGGGAGGGTTCGGAGGTGCTTCCGGGCCTTGCCTCGGTGGGCCTAGCTCGCGCGGCTTAGTTTACTCTGACAGCGAGTGAGTGAGCTTCATGGCTGAGGATTGTATGTACAGGACCGTACAGATACTATGGTATAGTACGGTGTAGTATAGGATAGTACAGACGGCACTGTACTTGTGCCAAATGATGTTAGTTTTGCATCGGTGCGTTACTAACAGTAAGACAAGGGGTACTTCAAGGGCAATGTCCAAGATACTATTCACAGTACTGTCTGTAGTGTACACATAGAAAGCAGCAATGCCAAGTATCTAAGAAAGCAAGGGTTCACGTATAATACCACACTAACATGAATTCATCCAAGTACGAAGTACAGTACTGTAAGGTACTATGAGTACTATGAGGTACTGTAAGGTACTGCAAGGCGCTGTACCTGTAAGGTATTGTAAGGTCTGTACTTACGGTTCTTACAATGCTTCTTCCACAGCTCTCTCTACAGCATCTGCAGAAGTCATTGCACCTTTCTCCTGGGCGCCACGGCACAAAGAAGTATCTCGGCCGCGACGGCCGAACGAAGTAAAGGAAACGAGGGTCGACAGACCCGCGGCGGACTTGCTCGATCCAGCGTAAACAAAGCAGCCGCTTCCCCGCCTCATGCCAAGCTCGCAATCCAGAGTGATACCCGAGCCCTGCCCCAGAACATACACATACACTCTCGTTGACGGGGCAACCAGACGAAGGCTAACGTGACGGACGCTCTCCGCCGACGAAGGCTACTACAAACTGTTCTGTAAGATATCACACTTACAGTACAGTAGCACACACACACACATACACATACATACACTCTCGTTGACGGGGCAACCAGCCCAAAGCTAACGCAACGGACGCTCTCCGCCGACGAAGGCTACTACATACTGTTCTGTAAGAAATCACACTTAGCACACACACACACATACACATACATACACTCTCGTTGACGGGGCAACCAGCCCAAAGCTAACGCGACGGACGCTCTCCGCCGACGAAGGCTACTACAAACTGTACTGTAAGATATCACACTTACAGTAGCACACACACACACACATACACATACATACACTCTCGTTGACGGGGCAACCAGCCCAAAGCTAACGCGACGGACGCTCTCCGCCGACGAAGGCTACTGTGCACATACATACAGTACAGCACCGTACTGTAAGAACGCTAGATCGCCTCGGAATCACTAGGCCGGCTCGCCGAGTGCGAGAGGAGCCCGGCCTCCGGTTCTGCAGCGAGAGCACACCAACCACGGACTGGGAAAGGACAGCCCGCTACGGAAGAAGGGTGCTGCTGGCTGAGGGGGAGAAGCCTCGTCTACACACGGTGCTGCACTGTGCTGCACTGTGCAGTGCAGTGAGGAGGTCTCCATTGTATTACACTGTACTGTACTGTATGTGTGTGAGTGTGTGTGTGTATGTGTGTATGTGTATGTGTGTGTGTGTGTGTGTATGTAGATGGGAGGAGACTACTAAGCGAAGCTACGCCGTAACGCATCGTGTGCGCCCCAGCGAGAAGACCAGACCAGACCAGACCAGAATAGACCAGACCAGAATAGACCAGACCAGAATAGACCAGACCAGAATAGACCAGAATAGACCAGACCAGAGCAGATCAGAATAGACCAGAATAGACCAGACCAGGCCAGACCAGACCAGACCAGAGCAGAGCAGAGCAGGCCAGAGAACAGACGAGAAGACGATATCTACGCGAGCAAGCGAGCAAACAACAAGCGATCAAGCGATCAAGCGAGAAAGAGAGAAAAAGAGAAAGAAACAACGAAAGAAAGACAGAAAGACCAGGCCGATAGGGCTGAGAAACCGCCGCCCAGCTGGGGTCGCGGGGCTTGGGGAGGGGGAGGGGGGGCGTGGAGCCCGACCGACCGAACGACCGAACGACCCGAAGCGAAGCCAGGACGTCCGTCCGGTGGGATCGCGAGGGAAGTGGCATGGGAGAGAGTCGGGCACGAGCGTAGGCACAGTACAGCGGGGTGCAAAAAGTCTCTGCACCCTCTTGCAGCCAAAATACCTACCTAGCTTAGTCAACAACAAAACAGTAGTACAGTACCGCCCATATAGAAATCACGCCGGCGAGAAAAAAAATTTATGATATTCCAGGCTGGAATATGCAGCCATTTTCGCATGTGGTTGATATGCACCAAAAACATGTAAAAAAATAGAAAAAAAAAAGAACTCTCGTTGAATAGGAGATTCTTCGAGAGATAGTAAGTGAGTCGTATATTTCTTGTTTACCGATTCGTGCAGTGCTGCATGCAGATGTGGTTGCTGAAGCGGAAAGGAAGCGTTGTGCTGTGTTGTGCTGTGCTGTGCTGTGCTGTGCTGTGCTGTGCTGTGCTGTGCTGTGCTGTGCTATACTGTACTGCACAATGTTTTAAACTGGCGTGTTTACGTTTACTTTTACTGTATATACATACAAGCCGCCAGATAAGATAAAGATTACTCTATGTGTACACACTCAACTTCGTGAGTTTACCTTGGCTTGGCTTGGCTATTAGATCAAGTGTGCTATGTAAGTCGGTCGTCGGTCTTGGCGGTGTCAAGGTTACCTTGGCTGCAAGGGGGGGGGTGCAGAGACTTTTGGCACCATACCGTACGGACATACGGACAGATACCCCGGCTGCGCGGGAAAAGCGTGGTGTTGTGTACGGCACGTACTATACAGTACAGTACGATCCAAAGCCCTTCCTCCTTGGTGCGTGTTCGAGAAACACGCTCAGAAGATCCATTCCAGGACGCAATATCGTATCCTATCGTATCGTATCGTAAGCGAGGATGAAATGCCATGATTGGTGTCCGGGCTAGCACGGTATTGCACCGTACGTACCGTACACAACTGTCCAGTCCAGTCCAGTCCAGTCCAGTACAGTCAGTACAGTACTATAGGTAGGTGAATGGATAAATCGCTTGCGCACTAGGCGCAACGGGCCTGAGAAGCGCAGTGGCCGTCGAGGGTAGGCGTGATCAGCTAGCTCGCTAGCTAGCCATTCATCCATTCATTCGTTCTACAGGACAGTATAGTACAGTACTGTATAGTATAGTACTGTACAGTGCAGTGCTACTGGGGTTACTCGCCGAGCCGTGGTAGTCAAGCGCTGGGAAAGTCAAGAGGCAGTCCCTGCCTTGCCGCGCTGGTAAGGATGGGATCGATGGCGAAAATCCAGATCCTGTACTGTATGTACATACTGTGGTCGTGTTGAAGAGCCCGCGTTGCAAATGCCAACAAAGAACGTGTGGCCCCAGCGGCCAAATGCCGTGGTTGCTAAATCGAGCAAGTTCCCCCTTTGGCTGCCTTGGCTACCTTGGCTACCTTGGCTACCTTGGCAGCTAGGGAGAGGTCGAGTACAGTACAGTGCTGTGCTGTACAGTGCTGTGCTGTACAGTGCTGTGCTGTACAGTGCTGTGCTATGCTGTGCTGTGCTGTGCAGTACTGTGCACAAACAGTACAACGACTTTCTGCAGGGCGCTGCACATCATTTGCTGCACAGCACACTACTGCACTGCACTGCACTGCACAGTACTGTATCTGACTTGCAGCACGGCACACTGTTCTCACATGCCAAGCCGCCGCCACTGACGCCACCCGCGGAACAGCACAATTCGATGCTAGCCAGGCATGGCATTTGCCTTGAGCCCAAAGCTCCGTCTACAGTGCAGGACAGGACGGCACAGCACAGCACCGTAGAAAACAGCCAGCACTGTACGGTCCATTCTGTAGCCTGCTTATGATCCGCACTTCCGTTGGCCAGGCGACAGGGGTCGCTGAGATCGCGGCGAGCTTGTGGTGGTGGTGCTGGTGGTGCTGGTGGTGCTGGTGGTGCTGATGGTGCTGGTGCTGGTGGTGGTGATGCTGATGCTGGTGATGCTGGTGCTGGTGCTGGTGCTGGAGGTACGGATGATGCTGCCATCGTCTGGAGGTCTAGATGTGGGCAAGGGGAGCCGACGTCCGACGTCCGACGTCCGACCTGCAGAGGGGGAAGAGAGACACGAGGGAAGCGAACAGGGACAGGACAGGACAGGACAGCCCCGGAGCAGGCGAGGACGTTGATTGGTAGACCGATGCAGGGGTCAACACCCACCCCATCTGGCCTCCCAGACGTGGTCCGGGCTCCGCGGACGAGCCCAACTCGGTCGCGCCTTCACACAGAGAAGGGCGCGGGGAAGACAGGAAGACAGGAAGACAGGAAGGCGTGCGTTGCGTTGCCCTTCGGCCAATGGCAGGAGCCGGTGCAGGGCGGAAGGGGCTTCCGCTCGACATCAGAATGCCTGTTTGGGCTGGGAGTGCGTGCGTGCGTGGATGGGTGCGTGCGTGCGTGCGGGCAGACAGGCAGACAGGCAGGCAGGCAGGCGATCAACTTCGCGATGCTTACCATGTTGGTACAATACACACATACGGTGCGGGACGTCACGTCACGTCACGTGATGTGATGTGTGATGTTGCGACGTGCATCTGCCCGACGTAGGTTTTGGCTTTGGGCGTGGGATTTGCAGGCCGAAATTTCCGGTGTTCTTTCTTGCTGGCATGTACTGTACAGCACCGTAGCTTGCCAACCTGACTGGCTGACGGGCTGACGGGCTGACGGACTGACGGACACGGGACATCCACGCCTGCTCAACGAGCGAGGAACACGGAGAGATGGCCTACCTCCTCTTTCCTTCCCCAGAAGGAACTCTTTTCTTCCCCAGAAGGAAAGAGAACGGTGGGAAGCAGAAGGAGGAAGGAGGAAAGAGGAAAGAGATCCAATGGGCATGTGGGTGTGCGAGTCCCTCACAGCGCTGCGGTCGGTCGACCTTCGAATGTACATACAGCACAGGACAGTATGGGACAGGACAGTATGGTACAGTATAGTACTGCACTTCCTGTATGTACTGCACATACGGTACATACTGTACATACTGTACATACCCACTGTACGGTAGCTGCGCCAAAACTCAGTCCCCCCCTTCCCCAAGCCTCCCCAGATCCCTCCTGACCCTCCACACTCGCGAGCCCACCCCTCGACCCTGGGAGCCGTCGAGTCGCGCAACCCACGGCACGTCGTGGAATCGGACACTCCCAGAACCGCACGGCGGCGGCGGCGGCTGCGGCCCGGGCGCACCATTCCCATCTCCTCCCACCGCCTCGTCCCCGTCCTCCCCCCCCTCCTCCTCCTCCTCCACCCCAACGTCCATCTCCTCGTCGGAATCTTCATCCCCATGTGCGTCGCCAGCTCGTCCGCTCGCCGACTTCTGCCCCCCGATCGGGAGATGCAGCTCCTCCGTGTACGCCCAGCCAGGCGTATCCAGCTTCCCGCTCACGAGCACGGTCTTCTTGCCGCGAGCACTAGCGGCCTCCAGCACGCTCGGCGCGATGGGCGTCAGCAGGTGGATGCAGCGACGCGCTGCGTCGATGCCACGCACCAGCGCGAGGCCGACGGCGCGCGAGTGTCGCGGGTCGAGCGTGCGGGCGTGCGCGGGGTTGAAGTACGGAATCTGCTCGACGGGCGTGGGCACGATGCGTGGTGCTTCGGGAGGCCGGAAGGACCCCTCCTCCCTCGGCTCCAGGACGTGGAGCTCCAAGTCGCCCTCCGCCGCGGCTGATGGGCGGCAGCGGCGGCGGCCGTCGCGCGGCGGTGACGAGGGCGAGGGCGCGGGCGACGAGGGCAAGACGGCCGCCTCGTCGTCCATCACCACGACGGCCACCAGGGTTCCGTTGATGGCGTCGGCCAGGAGCTCCGGCGGCGGCTGCTCGCCATAGCACATCACGCCCAGGATGCCCGGCTTGACCCCCGCGTATCGTACGACCCAGGGCGGGACGGCGGTTAGAGGCTGTCCCTTCCAGGCGAGCAGCTGCTCGTTGGGCGGCTGCTCCGGGGGGCGCCGCCGCCAGGTGAAGGTAAGACATGGCCTGCATGGTGCGCAGGTGCGCCGCCGTCCGCGTCGTGTACTCGCTGGCCTGGGACGGGAGCGTGAAGAATGAGGAGGAGGCTGATGCTGGCCTACGACCCCTCGCGCAGCACTCCCTGAGCGTGCTCACAACCTCGTGCGGCCCGTCCTGCGATGTAGATCACCTCGGTGGGCCTGACGCGCGCGATCAGGTCGACGAGGATCTCGAGGCCCGTGCCGAAGACCCAGCCGGGGGTGTTGATGATCAGTGGGCACTCCCGCACTGCAGATCTCGTCTGCCTGTAGTGGGAGACGAGGTCCAGCGCGCATGACAGGTACAGTGCTGGGTCGGAGGAGGGTGTGATCGAGGCGACCGAGTGCGAGCGGATGATGCTGCTTCGCCCAGCCGGCACGGGGTGCGCGAACGGGGGACCGAAGTTGGGTTCTCGGACGTGGACGAGAGCTATCTGCCCTGGCGGCGAATACTCTGGCTGTCCTGGATCGAGATCTAGCACTGCGATGTCGTCCTTGGGTCTGGTTGCCTTCGCGGGCATCGAGAGCAGCCTGTTGCCGAGAATCTTCGCAAATGTTGATTTGCCGGAGGATTTGGGGCCGCAGATCATAATCACGCGTTTCTTTTCTGCCGGCTCGGACAGTTTGGAGATGAGCTGGTTCCATTCTGGCGGTAATATCAGGGGTTGGAGATAACCTGACTGGAGGTCGAGCTGGGTGGAGAACAGCTACCTGCAATCAGCATCTGGAACTTTGCATTTTGGGTGAGGCCTACAATTCGGAAGGTCGACTTGTTGAACTTCGGCAACAGATCAGAGTACTCAGCCCCCAATGGCCCACCGTCTTTGTGCCATAATCTGCCAAAAAGCGGCGACAGGGTCTCAAGGAGCTCCAGCCCGCTGCTGCAGACACGCAGGAGAATCTCAGCTGCGCTCACCTCGTTGCCCTGGCACCTTATCACTGGTAGGGCGTGGGACGATGCAGCAAAGACCCGGTGGAAGGCATCGGACGGTCTCAGGGTCGAACCCATGAACGTGACCTGGCCCTTCTGAACGCAGAGTTCATATTGACCCACGATACTGAGGCGCTGGGGGGGCGCGTCGTTAACACGATTCTCGAGAAAGCTAGTGTTGGGGATGGGCTCACCTCGTTGGGTTCCAGTTTCAGGCGGAGGGTACCGCCTCCAATGTCTTTGATGTTGCTTTTGCTCGGCTTGTACGTAGACATTGATATTGAAGGCTTTTCCTCCAGCATGACCTCGGGAGAGGCGACACGTGATTCGAGACTGCTGTGAGAGAGAGTTAATACGTGAAGGCAAGACGTAATTCTAGAGAATCTTCAGGGAAATCGGCTGGCTACCTGGTAGATTGGCTTCCCTCCTCGGCGTCCAGGTTGATGGAATCAGTAAACCCATTATTCAAATCATTTCGAAATCCGGGTTTTTCGACGGTGATGTGCGCGCTGGCAACTTCTAAGCTGGAGGCTTTCAGGGTGTTCGAAGCCGTAGTACATGTAGAGTCAGAAGCCCGATTCGGAGTATCAGTACTAGCTGGACTGCCGGTTTTGCTCTTCAGAGCTTGTCTAGCTGCAAAAGCGCTCAATTCTGTGAAGGATGATATCAGCATACATGTCACGCATTCACGGGCCCTCATCACCCACGAGGTTTCTTCGGCGACGTTTCAATCTTCCTCCTCTTATTCGTGGACATGGTTGGTGAGGTGGTGATACTATGTCAGAGTGGTTGAAATTAGGAGTCGCGGTCAAGATAAGTTACTAGCGCGATGCTGCCCGTTGCGCTCGTGGTGTTTGGCGATCCCTGCTGTCCGGACCGAAAAAAAAAAAAGTCGCGACTCGTCTCCGAGAAGAAACATCCACTGCAAACTCCGGACCTGCGCGACTGCACACCAAGATACGAAAGCGAAGCGGTCTGACCATGGCATCTGATAAATCCAAGGCGTCCGAGGCAGAGAAGAGCAGAAAGTCTGCCAATTCCAAGAGGTCCTTGAAGAAAACCTTCCCCCCGCAGACTGCGTTCAAGAGCCAGGAGTTTGTGCACGACAGCGCCAGCGACGAGGAGGGGAACCAGGCGGACAAGACAAGAGATGAGTCTGATGAAGGCTCTGAGGGCGGGGTGCAATCGTCGTCTGCGGGACTGGCAAAAGTTGCGTCTAAATACAATGGCAAACTGCCTCCACCATCGCGCAGCAGCGACGGCAGCGGTGACGAGGACGAGGAGGACGACGGGGACGAGGACGAGGAGGACGACGGGGACGAGGAAGAGCCTAGTCTAGCTGCTGTAGAGCCTACGAAGTAAGTTCTATGTCTAGCAATTTTGTGACCACTGCTCATCTATCCCAAGGCAATCTGCGAAAGAGCCTACCCAACAAACAGCATCGTTCAAGCCGCCTCCCCCCTTCAAAGCTCCTGCAGGATTCATCCCCGCGACAGTAGACGAGGCTTCGAGCGCATCGCAGATGCTGAAGAATTCGAATCTGGCGGGTAAGCAGATCTGGTACTTCACAGCCCCTGCTTCTGTGCCAATCTCTTCACTCAAGGAAATGTCTTTCTCGGATGCGACGAAGGGGAAGCCGGTCCTGTCGTACAAGGACAGTGATTACGGATTCGTAGATTCGGCCGAGGACAAGACATACACGAAGATCATGGTACCGAGCAGCTCAGATGACAGTTACAAATACGGTAATAAATTGAAAGGCCAGTCAAGGAATCGGAACTGACTGTAACTAGCTTCCAAGCCGATCGATCGGATACTCCACCTGCATCAAATCGTTCGAAACCCTACGACCGAAAGCTCTTCCAGGGCGACAGTGCCCGCCAAGAAACCCATACGACAACAACCTCGAGGCTTGCAGATGCGATTCCGTCCTGTCGGCTTTGGCTCGGGCGAGATTGGAAGGATTGGCTCTGCTACACCTGAGCCCGATGTAGAAATGAGTGAGGGTACGCCGTTGACCTTCCGCAGAATCCCCGGAGTCTCCGACTTTGATGGTTCCGACGAGGAGATGCAGGACGCGCCTCCAGTACCCGAGAAATCCCACAGCAAATCCAAGTCCAGCAAGTCCGAGAAAGAGTCCTTCTTGAAGAGGAAGCACAAGACGGGAGGAGAGAAGAAATCCAAGCACAGTTCGTCCAGCACCTCGATCACTACTGAGCGCAAAGAGCTAAAGCGATCGAAGAAAAAGTAGACCGCATCCCAGACACGCACAGCAGACAGTCCATCAGCGTCAATTGAAAGCCAAGAGACCGGTGACTTGAAGCATGAAACTCAGGTGTCAGGAAGATCTCAAAGATACCAGTTCCCCTTCTCAAACCACTAACTTTGTCGCACCCCTCAGCTGCCAATGCCAACCTAGGTTCGCAGGCTCAATCTTCTATTTAGAGGAAATCCAAGGATCGCTACGAATCTACTCCGCCTTCAAAAAAAAGCCTGTCGCCCAAGGAGTTGACTTGCGCTACGGATCCAAGTCTGACTGGGGAGGAGCGACGGAATAAGATGATGAAGCTGAAGTACAGGGGCTCTTTGAGTCAGTGATAGGGTTTGGCAATGGGATCCATGAAGTTGGACGAAGGAGTTTTCTGCTGTTTCTACTTTTGTGTAACGATACCCTGTTAACAGTAATGATCATTAAAGAATCGCAGGTGCTGTTGAACGCTATTTACCATTCCCTTGTCAAACGCTTTTTCTCGTGTAACATTTTAGTCGAAGTGATAGAGAAACATTTAGCAATGAAATATCAACAACTACGTATCAGCAATTGCTCTGTACATATCTCCCGAAGTTCCCTGCCCCGCCCCGCTTCTGCCCTTACCCCTGCCCCTGCTAGCGAGGGGTAGGTTAAGCTTAATAAATTGAGATTTTCTGGAATTTTCCTCGGTTTTTCCGATCCGGAGTTACTCATTCTTTGATCAACTCCAACTCCAACGCCAACTCAAACTCCAACTCTCTCGATCTTTGCACAATCGGGACCTCACATAATCGTCGCCATGGCTTCCGATAACAGCTATGCTCTCACAGAGTCCCACAAGGACGTATGTCTACCTTCCTTCGAACTTGCCACCTGCACACGCACACTGGACGCATGAAAATGCCATTATCTACTTACTGATATCTTGCTAGATGCTGGAGAAGTCACTTCTTGACACGGATCCGGAGATCGCGGCGATTATGGTACGACCAAGCCCAAACAAAGACTCCAGCTAGGCAAATACAGACTGACAGTCAATTACTCAAGAAACTCGAGATCCAGCGTCAACGAGAATCGATCATCCTCATTGCCTCCGAGAACGTCACCTCTCGCGCTGTGTTTGATGCGTTGGGGTCTCCCATGTCCAACAAGTACTCCGAGGGCTACCCAGGCGCCAGATACTACGGCGGAAACGAGCACATCGACTCCATCGAGTTGACCTGCCAGGCTCGTGCTCTGACAGCCTTCAACCTCGACAAGGAGCAGTGGGGCGTCAACGTTCAGTGCTTGAGTGGCAGCCCAGCCAATTTACAGGTCTATCAAGCTATCATGAGACCTCATGAGCGACTTATGGGTCTTGATCTTCCCCACGGTGGTCACTTGTCCCACGGTTACCAGACTGCTCAACGAAAGTAGGCGTTCTTCTTCCGAAGAAAAGTATGGAACTAATCGCCTTTTCTGTATTCTAGGATTTCCGCCGTATCCACCTACTTCGAGACGTTCCCGTACAGAGTCGATCTTGAGACGGGTATTATCGACTACGATAGACTCGAGGAGAATGCTCTGATGTACAGACCTAAGGTTTTGGTTGCTGGTACTTCCGCCTACTGTCGTTTGATTGACTACGCTCGCATGCGCAAGATTGCCGATCTTGTCGGTGCCTACCTTCTCGTCGATATGGCTCACATCTCCGGTCTGATCGCCGCTGGTGTGATTCCCAGTCCTTTCGAGCACGCCGACATCGTTACCACTACTACTCACAAGTCCCTTCGTGGTCCCCGTGGTGCTATGATCTTCTTCCGCAAGGGTGTTCGCAAGACCGATACCAAGACTGGCAAGGAGACCCTGTACGATCTTGAGGGTCCTATCAACTTCTCCGTCTTCCCGGGTCATCAGGGTGGCCCTCACAACCATACCATAACTGCCCTCGCGGTGGCGCTTAAGCAGGCGACAACTCCCGAGTTTAAGCAATACCAAGAGCAAGTGGTTAAGAACGCCAAGGCACTTGAGGTTGAATTCAAGAAGCTTGGCTACAAGCTTGTTTCTGATGGAACTGACTCGCACATGGTCCTCCTTGACCTCCGATCACAAGGTCTTGACGGTGCCCGTGTGGAGGCAGTTCTGGAGCAAGTCAACATTGCCTGCAACAAGAACTCTATCCCGGGTGACAAGTCTGCCCTCACCCCATGTGGAATCCGCATCGGCACCCCAGCCATGACATCCCGTGGATTCGGCGAGGAGGCCTTCGTCAAGGTAGCTGGCTACATCGACCAGTGCGTCCAGATCTGCAGAGATGTCCAAGCTGCTCTTCCGAAGGAGGCCAACAAGCTCAGGGATTTTAGGGCCAAGGTTGCCGCTGGTGAAGTCCAGGAGATCAACGAGATGAAGAAGGAGATTGCGACCTGGGCTGGTAGCTTTCCCCTTCCAGTCGAGGGCTGGAGAATGTAGATCACATTGCTGTTTTCGGCTTACGGCGCATCGGAGTTGTTCAACAAAGGCATGGATGGAAGCGTGCGGCGTGAGGGTGTCTGGCTACTTCAACTCGGCCAGCTTAGGTAGATATCATGGAGTAAGATGGTCATGTGGTCGTCGGGGGTGTAACACGGAAATGCCAAAGACCACTTCCACGCACACTTTGGCTTTCTCTCCATCCCATCTATTCGCTGCCATTCTTCCATCCAAACAAGCCCGCAAAGTAGTACCCAGTGCTTCGCCATGCTACCGAGCCTTCCACCTAACCTTCCCCGCCCACTCCCCAAACCTCCTCACGTCCTCCCTCTCCCGCAACCTCTCCACGGTGAAGTAATCCCTCGCCAGCTCCTCGTTCCCCGCGACGCGATGCACACAGCTGTGACAGGCGCGACAACCACGCGACGCTGTCCAACTCGCTCTCCGCATGCCACCCGCGCCTCAAGACCCGCGCGTGCACCGCCCGCGGGATCAAGTGGTGATACGTGAGCGGGACCCAGCCCCTCTCGCAGATCTCGCACGCGTGCACATCGCGCAGCGTCTGGCGCGGCGGCGGCGGCGGCGTCAGCAGCGCCGCGACGTAGGCGCCGAGCACCGGGGCGAGGAACTCGGCGCTGCTTGTGCTGCTGCCGTTTCTGCTCCGGCTGGCGCTGGCGCTGGCGGGGAGGAAGCCATACGCAGTGAGCGAGTCCGTGGCGCTGAGCGGCAGGGCGGCCTCGAGGATGGATGTGCTGGTGGAGACGGGGAGGGGCGTGCTGTAGAGCGAGGGGACGGCGTGGGAGAGAGTGCGGAGGCTGGAGGGGAGCGAGGCGAAGATCTCGCTTGCGAGGTACTGTTGTTGTTGTCGCTCTTCGTCAATCTAAGGTTGGTGAAGAGCGTGTCTTCGTGGATGGCATCTGGATCGGGAGCGAAGGGGCTGGATGGAGAGCAGGAAGGAGAGGGATCGCACGTCTATGAACTCCCCCAGCTCCGCGGCATCATTGCTCGGCTCTGTTTCTGCGTGGACCGTGGCTTTGATGGCGGTCTTGCGTCCGCTGTGCGCCTTGCGATTCTTCTTGCGTGTGGAGGTGGCGGTGGTGCAAGAAGTGCTGCTGCTGGTTGAGTGCTCGAGGAGCGGCGTGGCGAGACAGTCGCGGAAGAGCTGGAAATTGCTTTCTTCGGAGGGATCCATTTGTGTCCTTTGCTCTTTTTGTTGTGAGTCTGAGTATCTATCACAAGTGTCTGTAACATGTCATCTATGTATATAAAGAGAGAGAAACAGGGAGAGGGGAGTGATCTTCAGGTACGATGCAGGAACTTACCCCGCGGTGCGCCTCATTCGGCAAGTCGATCGTCGATGTTTACATACCCCGCTTAGATTTGGCACGGTATGATCAGTGACATCGAGCTTCGAAGCTTCTCATTGCACAGCAAAGTTCACTCTAACTGGTTACGATCGAGAAAGATGGGGTCTGAGAAGGAAAATCGTAATCGCGTTTGATTTATACGGCACGCTGCTCTCGACGGAAAGTATTGGCAAGGAATTGGCTGTGCATTTCGGGGACGAAAAGGCCGGGGTGATTGCTGCTCTGTGGCGAAGGTCTCAGTTACACTTTGTCTTTTTTCTCCAGAAATGAGGGCTGAGGATAACGAAACAGGTACCAGCTCGAGTACACATGGCGACTGAACAGCATGAGTAAGGGCTTCCCACCCCCACCGATACTTAACGTCGGAAATGGCATAAGGAGCTAGCTCACTGAAGATAAAAAAAGACATCTACAAGTCCTTCTCGGACATAACCCACGCCTCGCTTCTCCACGCCCTCGCCGAGACCTCCTCAAGCCTCTCACATCAAGACATCGACTCGCTGATGCGCGCCTACGACTCTGGACACCTTCCCCGACGTAGCGCCCGGCCTGACAGCCATCGCCTCCAAGCCCTCGCTGTCCACCTACATATTCTCCAACGGCACGAGCGCCATGGTGACGTCCTCGGTGGAGAGCTCGCCCTCGCTATCGCCGTACTCGTCCGTCTTCAAAGGCCTGATCACGGTCCAAGAGATCCAAGCCTTCAAGCCCGACCCGCGGGTGTATCGGTACCTGGCGGGAAAGGTGGGTAAGGACTCCGAGGGAGAGATGGGGAGGTGTGGTTGGTAAGCGGGAACCCGTTTGATGTTGTGGGCGCGAGGAGCGTGGGTATGCAGGCTGCGTGGGTTGATAGGGGGGGGCAAGGGCTGGGTTGATGGACTTGGTGGCTTGATGGGAGGAGAAGGGGGACCAACCATCGTGGTTGATGGGGTGGAGGGGGCGGTGAAGGGTATCGAGGGGTGGACTGAGGGCAAGAGGGCAAAGGGATGAATTGATCTGAGGAATGGCCGAGGAAAGATTCATCAAGGGTTTAATCACACTCGAATAGCCCACGGCGATCAAATGCTAGATGTGGCGAAGTTCGTAAACATTGAATTGAAAGGCTCGAAGCTTAATCAGGAGCCGTATTTTCATGCTGCCCGTTCATTTGGTTCATAGTGATTTTGGCGTCGATGTTGGAGCTCGTCAAAAAAGGGGTAGCTCGCTTAAATAACAACAACGCCAAAACAGAAGTCGGCAACACTGTGAGCTCACGAATTCGAACTCTCCTTCAATTACAGTATCAAAGGACAAATTTATCATCGTGACGCGGACAGTCTACTGCTTGTTGGACAAGCATTCATGATTCCGTCGGCTAGAACCTAAAACATGTGGCATGCATTTCTTCCCGAAGAACGAGCCACCAGGAAAACCTATTTCGCATCTAATCATGCGCCCCTTAACCAGTTCACCTGTGAAGACGCTCTTCCTGGTACAGGGCAATCGTAAGACAACGCGCAAAGCATCCTATATCTAAAATTCAAAGATGCCCGCTAACCACGTCCAAGTCGCAATCCACTACATCACCACCCAAACTTTTCAACCGCAACGTTCACCTCTTTACCCTCTCGCAAAAGCTCTGCACAAGTGTTTCTTACCAGGCGCCCCATACCATCAGGTCCGCTAGTCACAACACTTGTCGTCTTCCCTTGACCGCCATGCAGATCCACCAGCTCTTTAATCATACCGTTCAAGTCCGGCCTTCCAATCTCTTCTGTCGCGCGTGGAACTATGATCTCAGCGCCCTGATTTTCAGCCGCAGCCAGTGCTTCCCGTCCCAGCCAAGAAAGATGTGCACTTTCATGGATCACCCAAATTAAGATGATTTTCTGGCGAAGCGGGACGAGCCTTTTGGCGATTTCGGAATCGGTAGGACAGGATATTGCAAGCAGGTGCTGAACGAGAGGCCAGGAGACAGCTATACCACTTCCACCTGCAACGATAAGTGCGAGATCAGAATCTTCGAGCATGGAACGCGCGTGTGAGCTGCCGTAGGGACCGTCAATGCGGATACTGATCTCTTTGTGGAGACGTGCTGCGTTGAGAAGGTCGCGAGAAAATCCATCCCGGGCACGAACGATAAGTTCCATGCGGACTTCTAGGTCACCAGACCGCGGTGGTGCGGAGGCGATGGTGAAGGGGTGCGCTTGCAAGATGTGCGTGCGAGAAAGCGAAGGTGCGGTGATGAAGACATGGTCTGTGGCTTGCCAGCCGCCACGTAAGGAGTCTCCGAGAAAGCAGAGGAGTCCTGGTCTGGCTCGGAGGACGATGGGCGATGAGAGCTTGACTGTCTCTTCGTCTTCTAGGATTTTGGCTTGGGCAGAGATGGTCATGCTCTTGAGCCGAATGCGGTATACCAGACGGTCGAGAAGAACGATGATCAAAGCAGCGAGAGCATAAGGTCGACCTGTGCTGTGGTGGAAGTACAGGCCTAGCAACGCGAGAATCTGGAACACAATGTGCATGCCGAGAAAAAGTTCGTACCACCGCTGCCGGAAACTCGATAGCGAGGTGAAGTAGATCAACTCGTAAGCGAATAACATTCCCAAACCAATGAAATTGGTCGTCAACAGCAGGAACCGAAGCAGACTAAACCCGGTCGGTTTGAAAAGAGCATACCAAACTAGCAGGAAACCAACAGCATGGAAGAAGCCCTCAAGGCATAACAACTCGCCCAAGCGACGATGGAAAACAAGCAGCGACTCGTAGGACCGTCCGGTAAGAAACTTTATGGGCTGGTTTTTCGCAGCCAAAAGATACAAAAGGGGAATGTTTGCACAGAAAACCAGACCAAGACGATCAGCTAGAACAACAATGTCATCAAAACTCGTACGTACGTCGTAGAAGATGTAAAAAAGATTCAAAGCTAGGAGTGAAAGTACAGCAATAGAGGTGCCATTTGATGGCAGCGTTTTGTTGACGAACGGGATTGGTCGAGGTTGGTAGATAAGCAAGGCTTTGATGTTGAACAGGATGCTTGTTCGAATGGGGGGTGGGAGAGTGTAGCCCAAAAGCGGAGTCTCCTCATCTTTGCTGTCGTCCCTTTGGGGAGAGCTGGTGTCCCCTGCCATGGTGCTGTTACCAGAAGAAGACGTTGCTTTTAGATCATGATCATGACCATGACCCTGTTCTGAGAATGGCTTGATCGGTGCAGCGTCGCCATCGTCGGCAGCTTTAGGCCTCAAGATTGACAACCTCGAGAGCCTCCTCCGTCTCCATCTAAGAACCTTTTGGGTCCAGTGTAAGGCCGAAAGTACCAAGATGAAGCTCAGAACGACAAGATGATATGTCAAGATGAGCCTTCGCGAGAAGTGTATTTTCTCTATGAGTTCTCGAAGTCTTGGATCTTGTTCTGGTGGCTGATGGCTTGCGTCATAGGCCGAATCGTACAGCGAGCTCTTGAAGGCGATTCGGATGCCCTCACGGAGCCACTCCGAGTCCATCACCACGTTTACGGCGCGTACACGGGGTTTTGACGATGCAGTCAGTGTCGGACAAAGTGTGACAGACTCGGTGTAACTTTGGACGTGATGCTGCTGTCCAGACAGCAATGCCAAGGTCGCTGGCGCTAAGATTAGATAAGCTTTGCCAAGTGCTAGCGCCGGCAGCTTTCTGGCGAAGAACTTTTTGGTACTTGGTGGATTTGAAGGAGCCAGCGCTGTTGAACCGCGCCCATGTCGTGCAGCTGTTGACACTCCCTCAGAATGAGCGACACGGATCCAAAGTAAGCAGATACTGACCTACGTGACGCTTCTTGCACGTGCGTGTTCCAGAGCTAAATCAATCCTCAGAAAGAAAGAAGTGTCGGCTCTCACGAACCCTCGCGGCATTCCCTATGCGCCGTTCGTCGACAAGGTCGAGGACTATGTCACGTCCCGAGCAGATGTCGAGAAGACCTTGAAGAAGTTCCAGGAGATGATATCGTAGGTACCTACGGATTACATTTCGGAGGCAGTGGCTCATACGGCGACAGGAAATATCAGTTCATGGAGTCAAATCAACAACGGCGGGCTTTAGGCTTGAAGGAGAAGATGCCGGATATCAAGAAGACGCTTGATATGGTCCGGTTTCTGAGGACGAGAAAGGTACGCTTGTGGTTTGGTGATGGAAGGTCAAAGCTGATTGTGAACATCAACAGCCAGGTTCGGATCCAATCGAAACCATGTTCGAGCTCAACGACACACTGTATGCTAAGGCACACGTACCGGCCACGGAAGAGGTCTATCTTTGGCTGGGAGTATGTTTTCAGAAGGGTATACCCGGCAGAACTCTGCTAAATTGAACTCAGGCGGATACGATGCTTTCATATCCGATCGATGAAGCAGAAGAGCTTCTTGCCAAGAGGCTGGCAATTGCGAAGCAAAATCTGGACAACTGTCTGGAGGATCAAGAGTTTTTGAGAGAGCAGATTACGGTAAGGCTTTCCCCGTTACCGGCACACGAGGCAGCGTCAGCGGAGTATCTAGGACAAGGCTGATCATAGATAGACTATGGAGGTTGCTACTGCGCGAGTCTACAACTGGGATGTTACCATGAAGCGGAAAGAGAAGAGCGAGCAAGAAGCACTGGAAGACGGAGAGAAGGGCACACCGAACGGTTGATAGTGCCTAAATTTTGACAAAAGAAGAAAGTTGTTTACCAGCCCATTCCAAGGCAAACAAGAATGACCTGTTACCAAGCATCGGATTTGGAAATACCTTCACAGTGATAAAATAAACATGGAATTCCTCTTCTGTTGTGCTGGTCAAATGAATAATTATCTATCTGAGCTGGAACGTTGGCATGATCATGTTTTTAATTGAAATTGAGCTAGGTGATACCGCCAGAGGTCTTGGGGAAGAAAGATGAACAATACTAAGTCATTTTAGTTCATCATGAAATGTTCGTTGTGCTGATAACAACACCTAAACTTCAAGTGGCAGGCTTCGCTAAGCTTATATTGCCCGTCGACACCGCTCGCCCCTGCTCGTCATTGTTGGACCGTGACCATCCTCTTGCACATTCTCCAACAACCACATATCTACAACCCCATATCCGTCAAAATGGCAGAGATCCCCGGTACCACCTTGAAACTTGACCCCAAGTACGACGACTATGACTTCCCCATCGTCTCTGTCAACGCCCAGAGTGGTCACCCAGGCCACACAACTCCCGAGCAGGAAGCCCAACTCTACCAACTGCGAATGAAGTTGGAAGCAGCTGGGTACTCTGAGAGACTCGACACCATAACTCTTGTGCGTGCGCAAAAGCACCTCCTCTTTTGTTTGTGGAACTAACGGCCCGCAGCTGCGATTTCTACGAGCTCGTAAATTCGATGTCGCGCAGTCGGAGAAAATGTACGTTGCTACCACCTCACTTCCACTGCATATCTGAAACAAACTGACCTCGAGGGCAGGTTCATTGATACCGAAAACTGGCGCAAGGAAATCAACCTCGACGACCTGACCCGGAACTTCGACTACAAGGAGAAGCCTCAAGTCTCCGAGTACTACCCTCAATACTACCACAAGACGGACAAAGTATGAGCACCGCCTCAGCAACGACACGAGTGCTAATAGATGGATAGGATGGTCGACCCGTATACATTGAGCAAATGGGCAAAATCGACTTGGCTGCCATGTACAAAATCACCACCGCCGAACGCATGCTTAACAATCTCGCCGTCGAATACGAGAAGGTGTCCGATCCCCGTCTGCCCGCCTGCTCGCGCAAAACCGGTCACCTCCTCGAGACCTGCTGCTCGATCATGGACATGAAAGGAGTTGGCATCACCAAAGTCTCCTCCGTCTACTCCTACGTCAAGCAAGCCACCACCATCTCGCAAAACTACTACCCTGAGCGTCTCGGCCGTTTGTATCTGATCAACGCCCCCTGGGGCTTCAGCAGCGTCTTCGGCATCATCAAAGGTTGGTTGGATCCCGTTACCGTTGAGAAGATCCATGTTTTGGGTTCAGGGTACCACAAGGAGCTTTTAGCGCAAATCCCCCCTAATAATCTGCCCAAGGATTTTGGTGGAACGTGTGAATGCCCTGGTGGATGCTCGATGAGTGACGACGGGCCATGGAGAGATCCTGAATGGGCCAGGCCAGCGAAGTGGGAGAAGACTCCTGCTGCGGCTCCAGCTAGCGATGCTAATGTCATTGACAACACGGCCACTAACCCACCTGCCGTCCAAACCGGCAATGCGGCTCAAGCCCCGGTCGCCTCGGCTGGAGATAAAACCAAGGCTGCTCCTGCGCCACAGTAGAGTGTCTACGATTCGGAGTTGAGGATGTATAGTGGGTGGGTGGGAGGCGTCGAGTAGTCGAGCATTGATGAGAGATGTGACTAGAGTTTTCGACGGCTCGCGCATTCTCTGGCATAGTTAATTTGCACTCATTCTGAAGGTCTTGACTTCGAATACAACACGGACCTTTTGCATTGCGCTCTCTGGTTTTGTTTCTCTTCGCTGCAAGCACAATCATACATACATACATTCACCTTTGGAACACAGTGAAATTTGATCCCGAGAGCACTGCTTTCACCCGAAGCAGAGAACGAGCTGTCCACAAAAAGCAGACCTGACTTGAACACATACATACACGGATAGATTTCGCCCATGCGTTTCCAAGTTTTAAGTATCAACATACTCGGAGCTCATACTTGCGGCAACTACATAAGTAGCCCAACATTTCCAAAGACCAAAGACGCTTACTTGATCTTCTATCGTAGGTAAACGAACACTACACGGGCACAGAAAACTCGCCCCAACACGGGAAAAATAGCACAAACCAATACCAAGCTCAGAAATCCCGTCTTGTCGATGGTCCATCCCTCTCTGCCTATTAAGAACACTCAAAGAAGCAGAAAAGGACAGAACATGTTGACCTATAGCAAAGGTCTTTCTTCCCCAAAGAGCTAGTTAGCCCCGTTGGCCCCTCAACATCCTACAGTACAGTACAGTAGGTATGTAGGTACTGTGGGTAACTACTTACTGACTTCCTCTACCCATGCCATCTCACTATCAGCCCCTTCCCCGCAAGAATACTAGTAAGTAAGTGCTGACTCGGAATAGAATAGAACCAAACATGCAGGAAGACATATATTTTCTCCTCTCTTTGTTCCGTACATCTTCTGTCATAGTATGTAGATGGACGGATATTCCCGCGAGAGGGAGAGAGGCCGAGCGAGTCTATCGTTTATTTCACTCTGCTTTACAGTGAAGTACAATACAGTACAGCCCTACTCTCCTTGTGTAGTAACTTAGGCCAGGCCGCTGGGATTCGAGCACAAGAAACCGGGGAGCAGAACTGAAGCGCCCTGCCACAGCTAACCACTGTCATGTACTGTACTGTACTGTACTGTAAGAAATGTACTACTGTAGTGTAGTGTAGTGTAGCTGGTTACACATGGAGAAAGATACGTTACGAGACGATACGAGACGACCGGAAGTGGGGGCTTGGTACCGTGCTCTACATACATGCATACACGTAAGTGCTCGCTAGCACTTGGCGGGGGATCTAGAAAGATGTAGTGAGTGAAGATGCGGAATCATCTCTACTCTTGAATGGTTGAGGTGTGTTTCCTTTTTGCAAAGCTTGCTCGGTCGACCGTATGTGATGGGTAGGGGCTCGGGAGAGGGTGGGATTGTTGTGCTGTGTTGTGTTGTACGATAGGCGACGACTGCCCTCACCTCGTGTGAATCATAAAGCGAATAGCATACAAGCCCCAGCCCTTAAGAACCTCTTGAGACCATGCATGATGATTGTCTTTCTTCATTCAATCGATGCACACATGCATACGTCTGTCTACTCACTCTCCTCCTCGCTACTGTCCTCCTCACTCTCCGCCTCCCTCAACCACTCCACAAACACGCCCATCTTCTCCCTCACCCTCTTCATCTCGGCATCCTCGCTATCCCCCAGCGCCTCGCTCTCGTCCCACCACGCCAGGAAGGCCTCCTCCTCCAGCACCTCCAGCTGGTACAGCTTCTGGCTCACCACGGCCATGATCACCGCCCCGTTGCTCCGGTGCACCAGGTCCTTCTGCAGACACCCGATGAAGTCGACCTGGTCCGCGGCTCGCTTGTCAGTACCGACCGCTACCTCCCTCAAGAAGCTCTCGGCGCCCGGGCAGGAGAAGGCGACGCTGGCGGCTTTCGAGGCCTCCATCTTGGTAGACTCCATGAGCTGCGTGATGAGTTTCATGAAGGCGACTGCGATGGCGCGCCGCACCTGGTGATCCGTGGCGTCGTTGCCGAGCCGCAGGCCCATGAACTCCAGCCGCGCAGCCCCAAAGTTCCCACCCTCTTTCAGGGCATCCAGTAAGCCCGCAACAGCATCGTGGTGGAAGTTCTCATTCGAGGAGGAGCCGGGCTCCCCGTCCTCCGAGATGCTGCCTGCGAACGAGGAGTGACGGGATCGGCCTTCGTCGAGGCGGGCGTTGGAGAGTTCGGATGAGATGGTGGAGATGGATTCCGAGGAGATGTTGAGGTGGGAGGTGCTGTAGATGAGGTTGTTGTGGAAGATGGATGCTTCGTCTTCGTCTTCGTCCGAGTCCTCGAATAGATACCCAGAGCCGCCTTCGCCTACTATGGAAGGATCGCTATGTTCGATCGCTGCTGATGACTGGTCCGAGTCTGAAGAGTAGTCGTCTTGTCTCCCCTTGACGCGGGTGATGCGCGATGCTTCTTTTATTTCCTTCTTGTCCGCTATCTGGACACGATAGGAGAGGAGAGCGCCAGGTCGAATCCTGCAGTTCTTGCCGACAACAACTTCGTCGGCTATGATGGCTCTGTCGACAATCGAACCATCACCGATAGCCACATCGTCCCAGATGAACGCGTTCTGAATCGTGACGTCCTTGCCAATTCTGCATCTCCTCCCGATAATGCTGTTCGAAATTACGCTTCTGTCACCAATGCTCGTGTCCTTGCCAAGTACGGTCCTCTTTCCTGCCTTGCATGTCCGTGCAAGAATAACACCATTTTCCTTACAAAGGCCCCCACGATCAGAATTGTAGCTCTGCCCAGCCAGTAAATTGCTGTCCGGCACAAGAGGATATGTCCATCTGCCAAGCACATCCTTGCTAACCGCTTCATACGACTGCAAGTTGAACACTCTTGCCGCGTAATGATCATCCACGATCTCTGTATGTATGGTCTTGCCATTTAACTCGTAATCCTTCAACACACCGTGCAAGAAATGCCGTCTCGGGATCTCATAATCGAACGACTCTGCCCACAGAGCCAACACATCCGGTGTGCAGATATCAATACCGCAATCGATTAGATCAGTCCGAATCTCCAGCTCCGTATGGTCAGATAGCAGTTCAGGGTCCAGGTTGACGTATCGATTCGCTTGCAATGGGTTCATCTCCTCGTAGTGTAAGCACCTGCTCTTCGTAGGGTCTACCACAAAGACGGGCGTAATGCCCTTGCTCTTCGTCCTATGGGTGCCCAGGCCTCCAGCCCGCAACACCAGTGTCATGATCGCGTTCTTGTCTGCCAGTCTCCGTGCTCTGTGAGCAGCCAGCGCAGCATCGATCGGCAGATTGGACACCAAGTCTCCATGTACAAGCAAGAAATCGCCTGTGATGAGATCCCGAGAATCGAGGTCTCGCATAGCATCTCCCACAGATCGAGCAGTCGTCTTGACAATCTCGAGTTTGGCAAAAGGGGATGTGGGGACATCGGGGTGCCATCTCGAAGTTTGGAGATATCCTTCTACTACTGCGGTATGCGCTCCGCAGTAGATGTATACCTCTGCCACGCCAGACATGGCCAGGAACTCGAGCGTGTATTCCACAAGCGGTGTGTTTGCGAGCGGCAGCAGACACTGGCCATAACCCGTCAGCTTTGACTCGTCGGACGCAAAAAGTAACGCCATCTGCTATCAGAAACCAACTTACTCTCGGCGTCTCCAAAGTAAAAGGACTAAAGCGCGTCTCGAAGGAATCCGCCAGGACCTACACATCACAGTATCAGCCTTCCCATCCACCCCCATCAAGCTTCGCACTGGATGGGAGAGCAGCATACCACCGCCTGCAGCGTCTCATCCCTCTCATCGTCGACCTTCTTGCCCCCTGCGGCGGTTTTCTTCCCCGAACCAACACCTCCTCCGCCCTTTGAATGCGCAGCTCTCCCCGCGCCCGCGCTGCCCTTCGCGGACTTTTGCGCCTGCACCATCCTCGCAAGATCTCGGCTCTTTCCTCTCGCTCTCGTGCCAGGCTCCTCGATACCAGTTCTTCAGTAGTCGACTTCGTATCGTGATGTCCCCAGGAAAAAATTGGGGGGGGGCGAGAGTGGTGATTGCGAACAACGTGAGTTCGAGGGTGCGTGGAGTCAGAGCAAGCTGGTTGGAGCCCGGAGCCAAAACCAAAATTGGCGGCTAGGATTTCTCCGTCCTCCCCGCACCAGGCTGAAGCCCTTCGAGCCTGACAGCCTGACAGCAGCAGCCCGGCAGCCTGACAGGCGACGATCGCTCGCCGCACAAACGACTTGGATATCTCGAATGTCCTCTCGCTCACTGGTCTAGAACCTCAAAACCATCCGTGGCCCATGTCCCGTTGGGCAGGTTTGTAGGTGGTAGCTTATCACGACGACAAGTCAAGAGCCTGACTTGCAACCAACCATCGGTGGTCAAAACATAGAACATGTGAACATTTTGATTTGGCATCCATCCGGCAATCTATGCCGTTCCTTGCGAGCAGTTCTATCGCTTTATCTTTGCAACAGGCATTGTTCTCGCGCTATTTACCCGGTGAGATTGACTCGCCCCTGAGTCCCAAACGCCGACGAGTACACAGCTCGTAGAACACAGGCATGAGAGCCTTCCACAACGCCACGATGCCGGCCCCCACAACGCAAAACCCAGACACCTTTCCAACCACAGGAAACGCTAATGATTATAGATACACAATAGCCTTGTGCGGGACACCGCGAAGGCTGCTCGGTCTCAAATGTGAAGGTTCTTTCCCTGCTGGTTATTGCGGGAACCCTCCTGGGCCAGCAGGGTAGAGCCTCTGCCTCTTTTCTGCATGTTCTTCGGAACCCGGACCAGTCATGTCAGGCATGGCCCGTCGATGTACGCCAGGTCGAGGAGGTCCCTGCGGGTGCCCCATTGCCGTGTTCGGAGGCGGGGGAAAGCTGTTTTGCGGATGAGAATGGGTAGGCGTCATGTTGTACTGTCGGTTGTCTCCCATGGGTTGCATGTAGCCACCAGGAGTGCTTCCTATGGGTGACGGTCCGGGGAGCTGGTTTGGCGATTGCCAGGATTGCACCGTGATGGGTGATTTGCCAGGAGAGGCTTCCTCCTTCAGAGACTGTGTTGCCGACAGCGGTGCCATGGTCAGACCCAGCGGCGCCTGTCCAGGGCTAGGTGTTACGAAACCGGAATGTGCCACCTGAGGCCCTCCATTTGGAGGAAACTGTGCATCCTTCTTGAAGTTCGGTAGGTGCTTTTCCAGGGCTCTCAACATGCCCTCTTTGGTAAATGGCTTTGGTAATACATCGTTCATACCTAAGTCACGTCATGTTAGTCCCTATCAGATCATGGAAACAAGTAGTGGTCCTTACCGTAGCGGAAGTACATGTCAATGTCGTCCGCCCTTATGTTGGACGTCATGGCAATAATGGGCAGATGCGGTCTAAACTCTCTTATACAGACTGTTGCAGAAACACCATCTAGTTGAGGCATGATGATGTCCATGAGAATGAGATCAAATTGCGTCGTGCCGTGGTTGATCTTGTTGACGGCTTCCATTCCATCACACTGCACAACGTTAGCACGAGCGATGCGATACCGGCCTGATAGCACTCACAGCTGTCTCGACGCCGCATTCAAATGCCTGCAAGAATTTCGAACCTATCCGCGCGCAGACTTTGTCATCTTCAACCAGTAGAATGCGAGGCTTCTGCATTCCCCAGACAGTATCCGCCGCGCTCCTTTTCCGGCCAAGATCACCGCTTCCCTCGGGTAGCATCTCCGGCACGGGGGTAACGGCCATCACGTTGGCAGGTAAGGAGTATGGGATGTTGTTGATGTGCTCGCTGTTGATGGGATCGATGCCATTCGTCTGCCCTACAGGATAGACCATGTTCTCCAAGTCATTGCCTACCGGATAACTGATGTTGGTGCTCGTGTTTTCGGCTTGGGGGGCCATGGAAGCCCCCTGGTCATTCGGAGTTGCGGAGTCATCATTTCGGAGGTGGAAATCATGGCTCATCTGCTCCAGGTGCTTATCGGGAAGACTCTCGGCGGGAAATTGTTCGAGTAGTTCCGAAGCTTGCTGTAAAGGCGACGCTGGATGATCGTCGGCAATGCCGTCATGAGGCAAGCCGTTCCCCCCCATCCCCGGGTCTTCGAATTTGCCCGCTCCTATGCGACTGTTCCGCCGCTGAGTCGCATCCACGCTATGCAAAAAGCCCATGACCCGATGCATCACGCTATCGTGATTCTTGACAAACTTCTGTAGATAGACAACCTGCTGCAGCAAGGCAACATGGCCTTGAGCAAGATCCTGATACTTCTCCGAAAGGTGGTGGAGTTGTTGTTGAGTTGCCACCAATTGGCTATTGACGAGATCGATTTGTTGCGATGGGTATCCGCTCAACTCCTCCGAGCTCTGCGCCGCCTTGCGCGGTGCTGGCGCCTTGCGCCTGATATTGTCCAGCGAGTCCTTCTTGTTCGCCTGAAATTCGGGATGCTTGAATTCCCAGGCCTGGGGAAGGGTAGTGGTTAGCAGCGGAAGAAAGACGCAGCCTGGGGCGACTCACGTTTGGCCCGTAGGGTGACGGTGTACTGTCTTCATTGTTCTGTCGGACTTTGTGAAAGTCGTACTTATTCAGCTGGCGCACAAAGGAGGCGAAGTTGCTGTGCTTGAAGTGCTTGGGGAGGATCTGCTTCGTGAATCTCTCGTTCTGCCGACATTAGTGGTGCAAAGATGGAGACAGCCAACCAACCGGTCGCGTACCTCGAGCACTACGAAGCTGTCGCCGCCTTCTCCCCAGCGCACAATCTTGTCGTGGGACGGATCCTCGAGCATTCTGCATTGCGATACGTCAGCGACCTGGCGGTCATCATTACCGCTCGCGAGGCTGGGAGGCTGGGAGGCTGGGTGAGTAGAGAGGAGATAGAAGTACTGACTTGTACAACTTGCGAACCTGAGCCAGGGTTAGTCCAAAATTGTACGCATGAGTCTAGACCGTTCGGAAGATACCTACAAAGTCGCTAGAGTTGTTGGAGGCAGCGGGCCCATCACCACCGCCTTTGTCCATAGTGTGCGTGTGTGTGTGGCCTGGACGAGAGGATGGGGAAGTTGGGGGGATTTTGGGGGGGGGGGGGGGGGGGGGGGGGGTTCTTTGGCCGGGTCTCGATCGCGAGCGCGCAGCCGGGGGTAAGAGAGAGTGAGGAGGAAGTGAGTGGTGTTTTCGTTGTGGTGCAGGGCCGAGGTCGAACAATGTTGAGGTGCGCATTGCTTGATCCACACCCCCCGTGATCGGTCACGTGGTGCGAGTAAACAATACTCCGTACAGATACTGTACTGTACTGTACAGTACTGACTGTAAAGTCCTCTACATAGTACATACATACAGTCGGTACTGTACTGTACACACACACACTCTCTGAACTGGACTAGATTTCGCACTTACTTCCCAGCAGTGACCGATCTTCACCGAGTCTTCCATCAGAAAATAGAGGCAGAGAGAGAGAGTCTCGGGGCAGATGGGGCTGAAAGAACTTCTACGGAATGTACAGTAGATACAGTACTGTACAGTAGCCCCCAATCGTGTCTGTAATGGCTCGCGACTATGTGTACACTGTGTACCTACATAGTACAGATTCCACCTGTTTGGGTAGGGACTGCGCTCAAGCGAGTCGCCCACCGCCCAACGTCCAACGTCCACCGTCCACCGTCCACACCCCCCCTCTCGACCATGACGATGTTGTTGTGCTTGGCCACAGCTTACCACCCCGTATATCCCCCCCCCTTATTTTCTCTTCTTTTAGTTGACTTCTTCTTCCTCGTTTTCTCTTTTCTACCCTCTTTACCTCCTCTGCACACGGAGCATCTCGCGCCGGGTGTCCGTTCCGTATGTACAGTGTACAGTGTACAGGGCATCAGATATCCAACCCCGTCACCGAGCCGGGCCCCCTAACCCGCACTGCTCACATTCTTGGGGCGTCTTCGCTCCTCGTTCGCCTCACGGGTGACGGCTATCAAAAGTTGGACCTACCGGGTTTGCCCTAGAACATGAGACGATGCGCTTATCTGTAAAAGAACTACGATCAACATTCGCCACGATGTTTTCGCGGTCGGGTTTCACTTTCTCTGCTGCTTTCACCATCGTGAACCCGGGCGTCGGCCAATCACAACCACTTTGGAGCGGCCGAGTGCTGCACCCCAGGAGAGTTTGTGCCCAGGGAGCCTCGCAGTAAATACGAATTCTCCCCCCTCATTTTCGAATTTTACTTTACTTCAGGGGACCATTTGCCACTTGCCAGGACCCGAGCCAGACCCACCAATGCATTCTTGAAGCCGAGACGGGCAATCCAATAGGAAAAGTCACAGTACTGTATGCGCAGTACTGTAGCTATCCCGTCGCACAGTACAGTACTATACGATACGATGTAGTACCGCAGTACATCCATCATATGTGTACAGTACGTTGAAGGGCAAGAAGGCCACTATTGGAGCAAGCATGGGGGAAAAGTGACAAATTGTGAAGAGGCGCTTGGGCTTCCTCGTGGTGCTCCGCAATCGCAAACACTACTTATCCTTGTGGTGATCTTCGTCATTCCAATAATCATCAAGAGCTCCGCCTCCGTATCTCAAACCACTGGAATAGGAAATACTGTGCGGTATCTACCGGTCTCTCGACGCACGATTGCCGGAGACAAAAGACTGTTCAATTGGCCGCGTCAAGCGATAGCGAGCCTGTACTTGAAATTCCTAACAACTTCAAAGGTCAAGCAAGAGAGGATGCTCGACATCTCCGCAGCTCCGTGTTGAGAGCAGCACAAGAGCGTTCGTGTGTGAGGGGATTTCAAGGTGCATGCATACTGCAATCTGATTGGTATCACAGGGTGATGTTTACTGTAGAGTAGAAAGACTAGTCTTGATCGATGGTGTTGATTCAAGACGATGATGGATGGACGCCGGCGGACGTACGCTTCCAACGCGTAATCACATGTCAAACACGTGACACACAGAATCCTCCCATACGTTCTGATCATGATGCCGTTAACTTGAGGCCCTTCGTCATCTCCCCAGTAGGCTTCTGATGCTTCGGAATCTAGATCCTACATTGCCTCTGCCGTTGCAGCCTCCCGCCCAAAAACAAACAAAAAAAAACACAAAAAAAGAAGGGAAGTCTCGCAAACAGGACGTGCCGGGTAGAAAATGGTGAGGACGTGAGGGTCAACATCACTCTGAGTTTTGGTTTTACGCTAACTCGACTGCCAAATCGAAGTGAGGCTGGCTACGAAGTTCGAATACCACAACTTCATCATCTCGAAGACTCCCCTCTCCCCCCCCATTTGCCAAACTCGAAACAGCGTAAGCATCGTCGCAATCTCTTTGCGCCCCCTTCAAGGTGTCGGGATTCTTCCGCAAGTCGCGTCTTATAGGCGCAGCCTTGTTGCAAAAGATCATGGCGCGCAACGGCCACGGCAATGGCCACTACAATGGCCCTCAGCCGCCGTACACCTTGACTGCGCTCAATCGATGGTCAATCGCAGACAAGGAACAACTGCCAGGTATGTTCACTCATGCGACAGGACTGCGAGGGCGCATGTTAATAGCGACGCAGCGATGGAAAAGGTCAAGGCCTTGCACGTCTATGATTATGATAATACTCGTAAGTGTGCCCTCCTCTGCCTTGGATGAGTTCCAACTAAGTTATTGCCGCAGTATTCAACAGCCCGCTACCAAACCCGAAGCTATGGAACGGACCCTCGATCGGCTTTTTACAGTCCCAGGATACACTTAATGCGGGCGGGTGGTGGCACGACTCGAGGATACTTGCTGCCACAGGCGACGGCGTGGAAAAGGAAGAGCCGCGTGCCTGGGAGGGATGGTGGAACGAGAAGATAGTCGAGTTGATCCAGCTGAGCATGCAGCAAAAAGATGCCGTCACAATCCTGCTCACTGGACGCTCGGAAGCTGGCTTTGCGAAGCTGCTCACGAAGATGGTCAAGAGCAAAGGTCTCGATTTTGACCTCATGGTACTGAAACCCGCTGCGGGACCCAATAACCAGCGATTCTCAAGTACCATGAACTTCAAACAGGTGTTTTTAGAGACCTTGATAGAGACATATAGGGGTGCGGAAGAAATCAGAGTCTACGAAGACCGAGCCAAGCACACCAAGGCCTTCAGAGAATTCTTCACGGAATACAACAAGCGTCAGAACGGTGTTGAAGTACTCCGACCCGTGGCCCGATCATCGCTGAAGTTGTCCAAGTCGCGGACGGGGCTACGCAGCTCGATCCTGTCCAGGAGGCTGCGGAGGTCCAACGCTTGATCAATGATCACAATGCGTCCATTGCTCCAGACAGTAATCGCCGGCGTTATGTTATCAAGAAGACCGTCTACTACACTGGCTATTTAATCGGCAAGACTGACACGCAAAAGCTACTTACTCTAGCCCAGTTCCCATCCACTATGCCCGACACCGAGATGAAATTCCTCGCCAACAACATCCTCATCACCCCGCGTCCCTGCCAGCCGAGCATTCTTGCTAAGGCCGGCGGCATGGGCAGCAAGATGATGTGGGAAGTAACTGGCACCGCCGTTTTCGAAAGCAAGATCTGGGCTGCCTCCGTTCGCCCTGTTCCGCAAACTCACCCTACTACACGGAAAACCCCGTCCCCATGGTCGTGCTGGCTCTCCGTAAAGGTGCGCGTCCCATCGACGCAGGTAAGATACAGAACTGGCAGCCTGTGCCGCCCGAGAAACAGTACATGTTCGAGACAACCGTGGGCGAGAAAGTCTTGCTACGCATCGAAGAGGAAGACCAAAAAGAAACCGAGTATGAGAGTCTCTTTCCCAGCAAGAACAATAAGCGGAAGCATGGGCCCGAGGACGACGCGGGCATGCGAGACGGCGGTCCGCCTGGACGTTCTGCCCCTGGAGGTAGCCGAGGCAACCATCAGCAGGAGAGTTTCCGTGGTGGGCGAGGCGGTCGTGGGAATCATCGTGGGCAACGTGGAACTCGCGGGAGCGGAGGGGGTAGAGGAAATGGTGGGAGAGGGAGGGGGCGTGGAGGAGGGGGTGGGTACAAGAATTACCAGTCTCTCGACGATGTTGGCAACAACACGCCCGCGTACAACGCCGCAGTCTCCTACGAGGAATTCCCGCCGTTGCAAAAGCAGTATCAGACGCCCCAGCAGCTGGTACAGCAGCAGTTCCAGCAATATCAACAATACCAGCAGCAGATGCAAGGCAAGAACTCCAGTGGGGCAGGCGGCAACAAGAGCAGTGGTGGTAATGGGGAGTTACAGTACTTCTAAATGATCAGACCATCTTGTGCGTGGGAGTGGGAAGCGCTTGTACAAATATTCGCATGGGGACGGATCTCATGGTGCATGGCTGCATGGTGTTAGGAGTGTGTACAGTACTGTACTGTGTAGGTATGCATGGACTGTTGCGTCCCGGGGAGCTGGGCTGGGTCTGGTCTGATCTGGTTAGCCGGTGCTGCTGTAGCAATACTCGGCTATCTATTACACAGGCATAGGTCTGGACATGGCACGCATTTTGGTATAGCAGTAAGCACTTCCAGATGACAACACCTGATTTTCGGGCGTTGCTTGCGGGAAGGTAGAATCAAGGCTTCTTGCTCGTTGCAAGATTAGGTGCTTCGAGCCAGCCGGTGATGGCAATGAGATGTATGGCATCGGCTTCTCGTGCCTGCTGCTCTAGTCCTCAGCGCGCAAGGAGTGTAGGGATTCGGACGGAGCGAAGAAACCAGACTTGTGGGCCTTAACTGAGGACGAGACCAAAGAAGAGTGGAAGATGATAGAGAGTGTGAATGTTCAGCTTCCCTTGGATTGATCAAGCGCGCGCTATCTTGAGCCGTGAAGTGACAGAAGCATTGCTAGGTTTTATTCTTCCTCTGCAGATAGAAGGGAAATGCTCACCGAGATTTTGATTGTTTACCTATCTACCGTACTATGATGAGTAGAGGTCGGTGGATCCTCGCCCAGCTGGGACGTCGATCTTCTGCTTGAAGACATACTGTACAGGCAGGCATTCACCACCTATTCATTCACCACCTATATATATGGTTCACCATACTCGGGTAGCGAAACGCTGAGAGAGACTGCGAGCTCACTTGATAGGAAATGCTCTGCTTCGGACATCGTTGAACTTGAAGGATTTCGCGGTCGAAAGGCACAGCACAGCACAGTACTGTACTGTATTGTAAATGCGATGTACAGTTGACTTCTGGTCAAGGCCCTCGCCAGATTTGATCCGGAATAAGTACGGCACGGAGCGGAGATTAAATTCGCCGGAGCTGCCCGGACTAACAAGTACTTCGGTACGCAAAGACGACGACGACGACGACTCACTTCCCTCACTTCCTCACTTCCTCACTTCCTCACTTCCTCACTTCCTCACTTCCTCACTTCCCTCACTTCACTCGCTCACACCGACTCAGCGTCACACTCATCTCCACCGTGGCTGATTGACTCGATATCGACTAAGGGTACTACCTAGCAAGGAGGTACTTAGGAGCACGCGCTTGGTTAGCCCCCGACCGGCCGGCCACCACCACTCACTTCCACCGCCACATCACCCACCCACTGACACACCCTCCTTTACCCCACCACAACCCCAAGACATCACTACCTCCTACAGTTTTGTGCTGTACAGTACCTCAACTGCACATGCATACAGCTACTTCTTAGCTGTCCGGTCCGGCCTCACATCTCACCTCACCCTATAAGAGTCGTCGTCCTCCCCCGTCTATCTGCAAGGCTTGTCTCAAGACACACAAACCATAACCACCCCGCCGGGATCTAGAAAAAGTGTCCTCGGCGTCGAGCCGAAAGAACGCAACGAACCTTTCGACCGACGACTCCCTTCTTCAACCCGCCTCTACAGCAATGTCGGGATACCCGGGATCTAACTACCATGGAGGAGGATATGGAGCACCGCCGCCGCCGCCTCAGCAGTACCCACCCCAGCCAAATTACTACCCGTAGGACCTTCGTGGCTCTTTCAGTCCTGACGGCGTAGCTAACACGTTTCCCAGACCTCAACATCAGAACTACGGCCCCCCTCCACCCCAGCCGGGATACGGCTACCAACAGCCTCCCCCCCCTCAGCAACCTTACGGATATTCGCAGGTAAGGTCGGGAAGTTGTACGGCGGCGGATCCAAGCTGATGGCGTCTTGTTAGCCTCCTCCACAACAGTATGGTGGATATAATAACATACCCCCCAACCAGCCCCAATATGGTACGCCTAGTAGGTTACCCCTGCAGCTGGGAAATCTTCTGTTGCCAACGTATACGTTTTGCAGGTATGCCGTCGGTGAACTCGAATGCGTACGTCAATGGAAATTCGGCAGCTCCTCCTCCACCGCCTGCCACAATGCAAAGCTTCGGCAACGGTGCACCGCAAGGTTATGCTTTCCAATACTCGAACTGTACCGGGAGGAGAAAGGCTCTTCTGGTTGGAATAAACTATTTCGGCCAGAGAGGTCAATTGCGAGGGTGCATCAACGATGTTAAGAACATGTCAACATTTTTGCACGAGAATTTCGGCTACCAGCGAGAGGATATGGTCCTCCTTACCGACGATCAGCAAAATCCAATGAGCCAGCCCACAAAGCAGAACATTCTTCGGGCGATGCATTGGTTGGTAAAAGATGCTCGCCCGAACGACTCTCTGTTCTTCCACTACTCAGGTGAGACGTTCCTGCTCGCGGAATCTGGCCATGCTAACCTGCGAGAAGGCCACGGCGGTCAAACCAAGGATCTGGATGGGGACGAAGAAGACGGCTACGACGAAGTCATCTACCCAGTTGATTTTCGACAAGTCGGCCACATTGTGGATGATGAGATGCACAGAATTATGGTGACTCCATTGCAACCAGGCGTGCGATTGACTGCCATCTTCGACTCTTGCCATTCCGGAACAGCTCTTGATCTTCCTTATATCTACTCTACGCAAGGTGTGCTCAAAGAGCCCAATCTTGCCAAAGAAGCTGGGCAAGGCCTTCTCGGCGTTGTTTCATCTTACAGTCGAGGCGATATCGGCGGTGTTGCCAAAAATCTGATGGGATTTATAAAGAAGGCCACGACCGGTGATGATGCATATAACAAGACCATGGCGACTAAGACATCGCCAGCCGACGTCATCATGTGGTCAGGAAGCAAGGATGATCAGACATCGTTAGTATATCCTCTCGCTTATGACCAAACGTAGTGATTTGTTTGCTTCTGTGTCTATGGGGATAAACATAAGTCACATGTGGCGGCAAGGAGGCGTTTTTGGGGTTTAGCGGGCGTTGGACGGACCGCTCTGATAACAGGGCTAGTTCCGGGCCAATGTTCTAGTATATGTGGTCTTGAATTGAAGAATGTGGAAGCCTTAAGGCTACGCTATTGGCCAAGTACGGCTGAGGCGTAGTCTTAAGGCTGCGAGTCACGTTGGATCACTAGCACGGCGGAATCGAGAACTCCTGCTAACCAATGTATCTCCAACAGAGCCGACGCCACAATCGCGGCGCAAGCCACGGGTGCCATGTCCTGGGCCTTCATCACAGCCATGAAGAAGAACCCTCAACAAAGCTACGTGCAACTGCTCAACAGCATCCGTGACGAACTGGCTACCAAGTACTCGCAGAGACCGCAGTTGAGCTGTAGCCACCCGCTCGGTATGTCTATGCCACCTCTTCTGCCTGCAGTTTAGCTCTTTTACTAATATCGGTTTCTCGCGAAATAGATACCAACCTCCTTTTCGTTATGTGAAGAGTAAACAGGGTAGTTGTTTTCGCTCGGCATGGTATTTAGGATAGGAACGGCGTTGGGAAAGTGTGCCGTTAGGTAAAAGCACATTGGGCCATCCTTTTTCTGGTGTGGAGTTTTTTGGACTGTGATATCATGATGGATTTGAACCTCTAACAAGGTCGGAACGGTCGTTAGGAACCGGGACTATTTGATATTTTTAATGCTTCATGTTCATGACACCACATACACTAACTCCTTTGGAGAGAGGAAATGGATGATTGAAAATCCATGTTTTCCAAAGAAACGCCCCTTGTGGATCTGTTTATTTGTACTGGCTAAACTTTCTGACTTGACACTCACAACCAACTCCAACCCTACAGATACCTAGGAATTGAAGAATGATGCCCCGGCGCTCATCGAATGCATAATCCAACTCCCAACACCCATCGCGCACAAGAAATGCTTCAAGATACCAAAGACTGCCATGATCCATCGGTTCTCACCCAGCCCGGCTACGAGACCATCTGGCACTCCCCCTCACACTTCCCATATTGCTACGCGTCTCCCGCTCCCCGATGGTGCTGCCTGTCCGATCCCTCTGCTCCCGCTCCCCTGCCGTACTCCTCGTTCGATCCTCAGCCATGTTTCCGCCGCAGTAGCGCTGCTCTCTCCTCTTCTCGCGCTCCTTTCGCTCCCTCAAGTCCCGGTACTTCTGCACCGCCTCTGCCTTTTTCTGCTGCTTCTGCTTGGCGACGATCCTGTCGTTCAACGCTCGGCTTACCGCCCACTCCTCCGCGCCCTTCTGCATGCGGATAGTGGCGCGCACCATGATGGCTACCTTGCGGAGAGTGAGCGGTTTCTTGGGGCGGAGAGGCGGACGCTTGACACCGGCGGACTCGAGCAAGCGGATGTCGGCCAGGTTACTATTGTCGCGGGTATGATTAGCCGAGATCCTTGGTTCGTTTTGCTCTTGATGGAGAATGAAAGGGAAAAGGGGGAACCGGGAAGGGGACATACCAAGCTTCGAACAACGCAATCTGTAATGCCATGTATCGCTTAGCATACGCGGCCTCTTCGCGGAAGGCTTCTTCACGCGCACACTTTGCTCTGGCATAGTCGAGTTGCATGGTCAAGTCACGCACGGTCTTCTGGTGATGCCGGTCCTTCTCCTCGAACGTCTTCTGCATAGTCTCAAGCACAGGTTCGTCGGCAGGGTTCGTAGAGAGAGAGGTGTTGACGAAGCGGACGCCCTTGGTCAGCACCTTCTTCTCTTGCTCCCAGATATCCTTCTCTTGAAGCCAATTCTCCTTGGCTTTTCTGTACTTGCGCTCTAGAGCTTGCACCTGTTCTTGGGCAGCTGTGACCTTGCTATGCTGCTGGGCTCGTTCCTCGCGGACCCGCTTGAGCTGAGCTCGGAGGTCCCGCTCGGTAGAGGTGATGGCTGCGATTTTCTCGTCGCGTTCTTGAACATCAATTTCCAGGGACTCGGCTTGCAATTGTGTCTCGCGTAACATCTCATGGAGATCCCGGCGTTCGTTGACTATGGTTGGGTCTTCGTTGCTGTTGAGACGTTCTTGTTGGAGAGCCTTCTCGAGTCGCTCGATTTTGCCGCGAAGTCGGGTGATTGTTGCTTCAGCAGTTGCATTTTTTGCGGCTAGGTCTTTTCGTGCGAACTCAGCTTCGTCTAGGGCTCGCTCGAATCTATCCTTCTCAGCTTCCCACGCTGTTGCTTTTGCTTGCATGTCGATATTGAGTGCCATGACTTTCTGACCGGCGTCTTTCTCAGAAGCCTTCAGCTGGGAGCGAATGTCTTTGATGGTTTGATACGCCGAAGCGAGTTGAGAGCGAACTTCCATGACTTCAGATTTGCGTGCAGAACCACCAACAGAAGATTGAGGTGAAGTGGAGACGAAACGAGAAACTTCGGCCTCGTGAGCCTTGCGTTCGAGTTCGATGATTTGACGCTTAAGACCACGAATAACTTCCTTTTGGGCGACCTCACGTTGGAGGTGTTCGTTTTCCTTTTGGCGGGCTGTCGAGAGATCGTGACGGATGACTGATAGCTCGTGTGCAGCATCAGTTTGGTTGTCACCAGCAGCAACCTGGGTTTCGAGTTCCTGAATGCGTCCTTCGAGCATTTGAATGGTCTTCTTGGCGGAAGCTAGCTCTCGCTTCTCAGAAGAACCTCGCAAGATCCTCTGCAACTCGTAAATCTCTGAGCTCAAGCGAGCCTCTTCGGCATTAAACCTGTCAAGTTCCTTTTGAAGTTCCTTTTCTACCGCCTGCTGCTGAGCAAGTGCTAATTTGTTCTCTTCTCGAAGACGCCGTACTTCGGCATCGAGCTTCATCTTGGATGTTCGCAGATCGACTCGTTCTTGATCCAGACGCAAGGTTTCTTCCTCGTGCTGCTGCATTGATCTGATCTGACTCTGAAACTCGTCACGCTCAGCTTCTGCATCGGCCTTTGAACCACGTAGGGTGTGAACCTCAAGTTTGAGCTTGCCTAATTGATCTTGCAGAGTCTGCTTCTCTTGTCGTACACCGGCAAGCTGAACCTCGACCTCTCTTAATCTAGAACCGAGCTGCTCCTTGTTACCATTACCGGCTTGAGAATCGCTCTTAAAGGCTTGCATTTCCGACTGCGCACCTGCTGCCACAGCCTCTGCTTTCGCTAGCTCTTGCTTCAGTGTTTGGATTTGACGTCGGAGGCTTTCCGATTCTTGCTTCGCAGCGGCGATTTCCTGCTTGGCTTGATCGCTCTCGTCGTCGAGACTAGTCTGAAGGATCTCGACTTCGTCTTCGAGCCCTTCAACCTTTTCAGCAAGGGATCTGTGTCCCCGCTGGCTGAGACGCAATTCTTCTTTGACTTTCAGCAACTCCGCGCGGACCTCATCAAACGCTTGACGTCTAGTCTGTATATCCTCATTGAGCTCACTAATCTGACGATTCAGGGAAGCCTCCTGGCTTTCGTATCGCTCTTTCTCACTTTGGAGGGCCTGCTGGAGCTTTAATTCCTTGCTGGAGAGATCGCCCTCGGCTTCTTGTAGTCTGTCGATAGTGCGCTGTAGGTTGGCTGCTCTCTCCTCCGCTAGAATCTTTTGCGAGCGAAGTTTTTGTGCATCACTGCTCCAATTCTTATTGGACTCAAGGAACATGTGCTCGCGGTCTTTCAATGAAGCCTGGAGTCGCTCGATTTCACTATTCAAGCGATCAAGTTCGTTATTGTACGAGTTTCTTACTCTCTCCTCGTTGTCGAAAGCCAATGTCTTCTCGTGTTTTAACTTATCTTCGAGCTCTTCGACAGTCTTTTGAGACCGAGCCAAATCTCGCTGAAGACTAGCCGACTCGGTGGTAAGTGCATCATGGCGATGTTGAAGAAGGTTTTTCTCGTCGACTTTCTGTTGGAATTCGGTTTGGAGGCTTTCCACGCGAATTGACAAAGAGTCTCGTTCTCGGAGAGCAGAACGGTTTTCATTCTGCAAACTCTCGAGTTTATCCTGCAGCTTCTGCTCCTTCACCTCGCCATCTCGCTCAAGATCCTCAATCCTTTCTTGGAGCTTTTTGGCTTCGCGGTTCTTGTTTGCATGATCCTTCTCGAGCTTGGCATGACTCTCGCGCAGTTCTTCGAGGTCATCCTGAAGGCGACTGGCTTTCTCTTGAATTTGCCGACTGAACCCTTTGCTGGTCATTGATTTATTAGACATTTCATCCTGCAGTTCCTCCAGGTTATCCTCGGCTCGTTGTTTTTCTTTGACTGCCTCCTCCAGTTTCTCCTCGGCGAGTCGCTTTTCCTTGATGGCATCTGCCCTATCCTCGTCGGCATCTTCGACTTGCCTTTGGAGTCGTTGTAAATCATGTTCCAGATCCTGGATGGTTTCTTTCGCTTCTTCCTTGAGTTGCTTTACGCTATCTTCCAGCTCCTTGATCTTCACATTTGCTTCATCCAGCTCTTCGCTGTCTTGCGCTTTTGCCTCCATATCCACAGCACGGCGCTGAGCCTCCTTCAAGGCAGCCGTCAGTTCGGAAATGGTACTTTCCTGCTTGTCGACTTCTTCTTTGAGGTTGTCAATCTCGTCTTCACGGTCGTTGATTTCTCGATCCTTCTCTCTCAAGTCGGTTTTGAGGTCGTCCATTTTGTCTTGCAGGTCATCGACCCGAAGTTCTTGGCGCTTGAATCGATCCAACTCAGCTTCCCTTTCCTCCAAGGTCTCCCTGACACGGTCCAATTCTTCGCGGGCGCCCTGGTCCAAGTGCTTGCGCTTAACCTTGTCTTGCATGTCCAGGAATTGCTGACGATAGATCTCGACATCACGTTCGGCACTGGTAAGAGTCTTTCGATATCTGATGAGCTCCTTCTGCATCGTGACCTTGTCAACCTTCAATTCCGTATTCTCCTTCAAAGCAGCCTCGCTGAATCCCGGCCCACTCCTCCGTAGAGCTTCCTCCAGGAAATGTATCTTCAGCTTCAGCCCAAAGTTCTCCTTTTCAATCTTGTCAATGACATTTTCCTGCTCCCGTAATGATAGCTGATTGCCATCCTGCAAAGCGCCAGGGCCTTCGGTCCGTCTGGGCAGCAATGCCGTGGGTGTCGACGCTGCACTGCTACTTTCAACCTGGGGCATCGGTGTGCCAACAAAGTATGATCCGTTTCGAGAGCCTCCGTAGACCGAACTTCCAACTGGGAGAGGGCTTAGATCTTCGGAGATTCTGTCCAGACCTCCAGGCTTAAGAAACGCGGGCGTCGCAGGAACATTTTCCTTCCCGTTCCCATTTCGCATGGCGCTGTTTCTCGTAGCACTCTTCAGGAGCGGCGTAAATTCTCCGCCGCCCAATCCTGCTGGAAGGTTCCGTCGGTCGTGGAGAACAGCGCGACTCCGAGGTGTTTTGAGGTTGAGGGCGCCGCGTCTGCCGCCATTTTGGAGTTGGTTAACGAGGTTATTGTTGTCGTTTGAGGGGGAGTCGAAAGACTGTTCTTGCGAGAGGTCGAAATCCGGTTGCCTGCTCAAGAGATACGTTGGGTCCTCGATGTTTGTTCGTGGAGTGTCAAGACCTCCAACCCCAGCTTGCACCATGTTGCGATCGGGCGGAGCTAGCGCAGCCCAAAAAGAGGTAAAGAGTTGTTATACCAATGTCCCATGAGTACCAAAAGATCCGACTGTGATCATGACTCCCAAGCAAATGCAAATGTGGTCGGTGGTTGAGCAGGCGCGGTCGCGAGATATTTTCACACGCGTACGAGAAGTGGTTTGTTTACTATTCCCCAGCTCCACAATAACATATTGCCGGAGCTAGTCCCAACCCGTAACGCCAAGCTTTCCACCGCCAACATCAACGCCACATCTGGAAGACTTCAACTCTGATACTTGTGTTCTTCCTTATCGCATTCAACATGCCCGAAGATGATTTCAAAGGGTTTGGCGAAGGCTTCGATGGCTTTCCCAAGCATCTTCCTGAAGACTGCGTTGAGTATTCGCTCTTCATCATCGATTCGAGATTGAAGTCACAGAGAGAACTGCTCGCACGGCTAGAGGAAGTGCGCAAGGAAGCTCTCGAATTCACAGAGAGCCTCCTAGAGAAGCACATATGGCAGCGAGAGGCATTCAAGCTGCAAATTGAGAGTGGCAAAGGTATGTCATCCGTTGCCAAGAACGTGCTTCGTGTGTTGAGTGCATGTCCAGGACCCTTGTTTCTCCACGGCCAAACGAATTACGGCGATTCAGTCGAGGATGAGTGGCTTATTGTGTATATTCTCAAAGAGTTGAGCAATCGATTTCCAAGTTTGTGGATCAAGGTCGTGGATACAGACGGCGAATTCTTGTTGATCGAAGCTGCCAACGCTCTGCCTCGCTGGCTCAACCCAGAGGTTGCTACCAACCGGGTATGGATCAACAACAACAAACTCCGTATCATCCCTCTCAGTGCAGCACCTCCTTCGTCCTCGAGCAAGCATACCACTCCTGTTGCCCGGCCGCTCAGCCTGGACGAAGCCCAGAAGACTATCGCTTCCAACCCTGGAACGCTCATTCATTCTGCATTGGTCGAAGAAGAAGCATTTTACAGACTCAAAAACTATCCTGCCCAGATCAACTCATGCCTACACCATTCTCTCATCACAATTCCACGGAAACTAGCTTACATCCTCCATGAACGGCCATCATCTATCGCACCAGCGGTAGAAGCATTTTACCTTCGTGACCCCGTTGCTGAAGCTACTTCAAAACTCATCGTCGGATCTTGAATTTCCCCCGAATGACCTTGTAACTGTCTCGACAAGGTTTACAAAGGTTCTGTACGCGCAGCTGAAATCACAGCAGTTCTCAGCACCTGTCTTGTGGAAGGACATTCTGTTCAAGGCCGAAAAGCACGCGACACCAGACCATCTCGGAGACAAAAAATGCGTACAACTAGAGCTTGGTATGAAAGTCACCTCGGGGTTTGAAATGCTAGTGAAAGATCCTAAAAATGAGGACTCTAGAATCGTTCGCGAAATGAAGATCATTCTAGATGATTTAGAGACAGATGAGGATATATCCTTGCCTACAGACGCAGACATTACCAAATGGACGGATGCGAATCGCGAAGACAGCGAGACCTGGCTCGACATCAACTTCGAGGATTTTGAACGCGAATTGAGTGGGAAGACAAAATTAGAAAAGAAGGCCACCACACCTGGTACTTTTGGACCGGAACCTCCATCAGGATTTGGCGATGCCAAGACCCATTCCGATTTGAAGAAAATGGTCGAGAGGTTCGAAGCTTTTCTTAACGACGACGATGCTGGTATTGAAGGTGCTGATATGGATGATATGGATGTCGACGACGACGATGAAGATGACGACGACAGTGAGGAAGAGGATAAAGATGTCAGTTTTGATGAGAACGAATTTGCCAAGATGATGCGGGAGATGATGGGCTTACCTTCAGAGGAGCAAGGAGAGGATAGTGCAGCCGCATTGGGGTCATTGGATTCTCGAGCTCAGCCTGGGAAACAAATATTAGAAAGTGTCGACAGCAACGTTGACGAAAACGAAATAGACGAAGCTACCGAAATTCAAAAACTTATGGAGCAGATGGGTGCTGAGTTGAATGAGGCCGATGCACTCAACTTAGACCCAACTCCCAACAAGCTTGCAGCACTCAAGAGGAACTCTAAACCCGGGAAGCAACACAACAGAGATGACGAGGAGTGCTCAGAAGAATTCAACGATGACGACATCGACATTGACTTCAACTTGGCCAAGAACTTACTCGAAAGCTTCAAGAGTCAGGCCGGGATGGCAGGGCCTGGAGGAAACATGATGGGCATGATGGGCATGCAATTACCACGAGATGAAGAAGTTTTGGCATCGCAGCGTGCGAAGAAGGATTGAGCAAACGTTCATTATGTCGTGGCTTTCATTAATTTTCTCTCGGGTATCACACAACATGCCAACAAGCCCAAACGCCCAAACATATGCTACGCATCCACATCTAACTCTTCTGAGAGCCTCCGCCGTTTCGGGGACCTCATGCCATACGCCATCGATAAACTCCGTTCTCTCTTCGGCGCCTCATCCTCATCATTCAACATATCGCTAAGCTTTCTGAGCGCATTCGTCAATCTTCTCCGGCCGTCAAGCTCTCTGTCGCTGTTGCTTTGCGGTCTATAGAACTCCGTTACGATTGTCACAACAGCTCTGTAACACTGGTAAAACAGCAGTCTGCCATTCATGTTCTCCTTGTCCTCGATGACCTCCTCGCCACCATCCCGCCAGCCTTGCAGGAACTCCTCGCTAGGGTCATCGAAGCAGCTGGATAGTACTGGGTCTCCAAAGACTCCTTGACTCCAATTTCTGAGACCCGTCAACTTAGCACTCTCCACTGGCTTTGTCGACTCGTTCTTAGTGAGCCTGCGTTCCACCATAACATTATCATCACTATTGACGTTGATGACTGCCAGCCTAGGCGTTTTGATAGCATCAAGTCGCCAACACATTTTCTTGTAATGGGTGCGAATGGTTTCGTACGGCAGTAAAATTGACATATCCTCGCCATCTCTCAAAACTCCTTCGAGCAAAGTCCGGAAGGCTTCCGACCAGGTTTCCGAGCCAGAGACTTTTGGCTTGGCCGATAGCATTTTGCTGGAAGAGCCTAGAAGAATACGGCTTGCCATTCCGAAAGTGCCAGTAGGAGATGTCCGAGATGCCAGTCCTCGAGCTAGGCCGCCGACTTCCTTGTCGACCGATCGCCGACTCGAGGTGTCGAGTGGAGGAGAGAGCATCGAGATCACTATGCCGGGCGTAGGCTTAAAGATGCTGTACGGGAATGCACTTGCTCTACTATCCGAGCAATGTTCGAGGAGCTTTGGAACAAGCCCCAAATATCGAATCGAAAGAGCATCCTCTTTGCCACCAGGAGACCTCGTTGACTCATGCGATTCCGAACGTTTCGCTTCTTCGGAAAGAAACTGTACAACACTTGCCTCCGACGCCATGACGGTAGACTCGTGCCTCAACAGCCTAACCGAAAGGTCTGGATTGATAGCTATAAGCAGTGGCAATTCGTCCGTCATCCGCACACTATACAGCCGTGGCAGCAGTGTCGACTTGATCTCTTTCACGGCTCCAATAGCTGCGCCGGGAGCCACATGGGACGCAACCTCTTTCAGCCGCTGGATAGGAAGGGGGTACTTCAATGGCATCCGGTGTGACGTGCTTGGCGGTATCGCCACCTTAGGCGACGACATGGCGTGTCGGCTACGCTCCCACACGGCGGCAGGCATATATGTAATTTAGAGCTCGAGGTTGGTTCGACGTCTAAGTAGACGACGCGTCTGAGGGCAGCGATGCCAACGCGACCTCGGGTACGGGAGGATTGATACCGTGTCTGAATCTTTGTTTTCCTTTGAAATCCTTGCCGGATACTTGCCTCGAGCGCCGAAGAAAAAACGAAGGTGCTTGATGTAAAGCGCGCCGCGGAAGTGATGCAGCCCTGGAGAAAACCAACGGAACCTGGAGCCGGCCAGGGAAGAAGATGTTTGATGGAGATGATCGCGTCTATAAGTTTGCGTTCCTTGAAAAGCGAACACCACCGCGCGAACTCTACAGTCCTATGAGTTTGCACTTTCTTGGTGCTGCGTCCAAACGTCAGAGAGTATGCAGACCATGACTTGCCAACCAACATACGAGGGGCCTCCTGATTGGCCAAAGTAGGCGAAGCACATTCGCATGAACTTCAGTTGCTCGAATGAATGATACAAGTGCACGCATACAGCAGCCCGCCACAACTGACATAAGTGTATCTCGAGCAACTCGCGTATATGCTCTCTCGAAGTGGCAAAGCAAACACTCATATTGGACGTCCTTAAGCGAGAAATCTGCGGGAGTACGCAATATTACCCAAACCGGCAATAACGCTGAGAGTGGAGATGGGACTTGCATTGCTTGTGTGCCTAATTATAGGCCACGAGGGCGACGCAAAAAGCCCGATCGTGTTGTTACTGGTCGGTAGGAAGCGAATGTGCATGGCCGGAGCGGCGCGAGAGTGGCACGCTCCACTGGCACCTTGGCGAGTAGAGGGTTACCTACAGTACCTACCTACAGTAACATGGAAGGCCCTTTTTGAATAGCTACATACGGTGCTGTTGCTACCTCCTGTGACAAAGGGGCGCGGTTACTTGGGATTGTCAGTCAGCAACATCGGTTGCTATTGGACGCTCTGTGAACCTTTAGACGAGATCTTGCGTGAAGAAGAGAGCTTTGAGTTGTTTCCCTTGCTGTATTGACCCGAGCTGACCACTGACCGCTGACCACTGATCTTCATCAAAGTTATTAGTGTTTGAGCAACCAAATACTGTACAGTAGAGAGTTAGTTTCTTTTACATTTCCATACAATCAATCGCCTAGAACTGCCCACCAAGGACTGCCTCGTGAGTGTCTGACTTGTCTTCGAGGTATTGTTTTGTAGAAAGCGAAAATTTGAAAAGCAGAGACATGTGTTTTGTAAATCCTAGGAACTACCGGTTGTCCTTCCACAGTACAGTACGTGCCAAAATTCGTAACGGTGGAGCACTCCCCGACGTGTGAAATAGATCGCGCTAAAGACATAGTTTAGGTGAGGATAAAGTAAATTTCCAACTGGAACCGAAGTACCACCAGACTCCACGTTGCCAGGCACGATTCAGGCCCGGCGCAGCAGCTCCCGGAAAACCACGCGTTGCAGAAATGTACCGTCCTGCTCCTCACGCCTCTCGGGTCTTCCAGCATAGCCTGCCGCGGGGTCACGGAAATGCCCTTTCCTTTCTTTACCAAGCGACCGCACACATGGATAACGCAAGAAGAGCAAAGCTGGAGTTTGACATGTATGTACAGACTGTACGTTACAGCGCTAGGCTCGCGTCTAGCTTCCCCTGCAGCCGGTCGAGGCCTCGTCAATTTTATTCGCATCGGGTTTAGGGTGCCGGAGTTTATGTACAGTACTGTACACAGTACAATGAGTCTACTCACAAGTGGCAGGGGTCCTATAAACTAACTGGGCGTTGGGAATTTTAACGATGGTAATCGTCTCGACGGTATGGGCTGTGGAGTCTGTAGACGTACTAGCTTCCTTGGGAAAAGCAGTTCGCTCTAGGTAGGTATGTACTTTTCAAACTTCTCAAAGACAAACTACTAACTGTTTACCAGCTTTCGGATTTAGCCCCCACCAGAAATACATCATTGCTTCGTCATCACAGCAAATTCCAGATATTGTAGAGCTGTCCAATAGATGACGAGATTCGTAAAGCTGCATCAAACCGATAGCAAACTCGACTTAGGACCGTTTCGTGCAAAACCTTGCTATGTACGTTACGTTTCACGTAGTACGGATTTAGGTTTGGAGAAGCTCTTTAGCATTTCGCGAATCGCGAGGAGAAATCCGAGTTAACGATGCAGCTACAAGGTTCTTCTCGTTGGATGGGATCAGCCTGGAATCTCGAATCTCCAGGGTCTTATTCCAAAGTACTGATTCGCCGAAATCACCTGCCATTCTCAATGATCGATCTCGTCGTTCTTTGCGATCAGCGGGCTAATTCCGTCCTTCGTGGTATGTGTCTTTTTTGCTTTGTCTTTTTGGTAGAGCTCGGCGAGGTTGTAACGTTTGAGCGTCTCCCAATCGCTACCCAAGACACTCATGCCACAAACTGACTAAAGAAAAGTAGATTAGTATGCATCGATACATAACCATTTAGGTCACTCGGTATGCCCGGAAAGATCCTTACCTGATATACTTCCACAACGATGACTCTGTCTGGAGCTGTAAGGTCGACTTTGTGCACATCTGAAATCGATGATGCGATCGTTTTGATCAGATAGTCTCGTTTGAGAGGGGCAGTGTGAGCTCGTGTTGACGGACGGATGGCATACTGTCAAATGTCAACATGGCCCTCTATATCAAATTATGCCTTGACATGACTCGAGAATGAGCTTCATTTACCGAGTGAGGTTGCTTCGCCTGGGTGGGATTCTGGCCGTCATCCTCTTCCTCAACAGCTTTCTTGATCATGTTGAAATGCTCTCCAAGCACGGTCTTTCCTAAGTCCTCGAGGCCCTTCTCAGTTGCCTTGGCCATCAACGTCATCGGAGTCAACCGATTAACATACTTCATCCTCGCTACACCGGGTCTCGCAACTATCTCTTCACAGATCTTATGGACAAAGTCAATCGGATCGATTGGGTGTCGAGTCTTGAAAAAGAGGACACATGGAATGTCGAGATGAACTGGCGAGAACAGCTTCGTTTTACTTTTCTGGTTGTCCATAGCGGCAAGCTCTTTCTGGATAGACGCTTCAATGTCACCTTCCTCATTGTTTTCATCCGCTAATTCGGGCTTGATGCCATAGAAGCGTTCAGCACACTTTGATTGTCAGTCACACAACTCAGCGAGTGGATCGTGTAACTTACCTCGTCGAACATAACCTTTAGCTCTGCGGTTGCTCGGCCTTCCTGGTTTTTTGCACATGTTGCCCAGATACCGCTGTTGCCGGGCTCGATATGTCCACTTCCTCTTGAGGCAAGTTTGATCTTTTGATGCGGCGTCTGCCATTTCCCACCGTTTCCTCTCTATTGCAGCATCAAAACAGAACACTTAGAAATAATTGGGATCGTATCTGCTAATGAAAATAAAAGAAAAGCAAGTTTTTTTTACAAAACAGCACAACGTATTTCTTGAACCATAATCACACAGTATAGGGATTTCAGGGTACCCTGAAGGCAAGATGCAAATGTCATGACCAACAAAAATAATCATAGGCTCAGAAAAAAAATTGAAGGAGACCGAAATGCAGCTAACAAAGAAAAATGATTCCTGAGGCTCACCTTACTCCTCTTACCATTGTGGTCATCCCCGGCATCTCCAGTTCTGTCCTTGCGTTTGTTCGAGTCCGCCATGAGTTTGATAATGACGTTGCTGTTCAAATGATGGAGCGAGAGTTGTGACTGCGACTTAGCAGAACTCGCTAGTGCGAGGCTAACGATGTTAGCTTCAGCCTTGTCAGTAAACAACCTAGAAGAACGAACAAGGAGACAGGTTATCAACCATCGTTCAGTCTCTCGGTTCTACTGCTGATGACAAAGGAAAAGAATACAGGCCGATAGGGTATTGTAGCCATATTAATAGATATAATGATCAACATGCCTTACCAAAACTCTACGTTCTGTCCAGAGCGAAATAAGCCTAGGGAATTCTGAAAGGTATGCTTCGCCCAGCAAGGCCTCAGTCCGCATGGTCAAAGTATTTCACTGCAATCTCTATTTGTTCCGAAATACTAGGTACGAATGTTAATCTTTCTTGAGAATTGACTCAAGCGTTCCCTTCGTATACTGAGGAAACAGGAGCAGTAGAACAGGCGCAACGAATCAGGTATGTAATTTACACTGGAGCTTTGGTATTATAAGCACACATGAGGAGAACGCCCCACTCGCTTTGATCATCTTCCGGAATGCTGTCGGACAGTCAAAAATCGGATGTCACGATTATGCTGGCACCACCATCCTCCACAAACACCGCTTGCCATCCGAATCACCCAAATCCCGCCATCTGGCGCCGCTCCACCCACTCCCATCACTCTTCCTGCCCTATTTGTAGAAATCGAACTTATCTTTCTCCTGCGAGCCCTTGACTTGACTAGAGTACGCATCCTCTAGATCGACCTGAATGATATTGTACCTGTTCTTGCGAACTGCCCTCAATCCAGCCTCTTGCATGATTGCTGCAATGATAGCACCACTCAAAGGGTCGTTTCGGACGATCAGACTGTCGAGATCAACCTCAGGAGCTAGAGACATCCTCGAGGCAATAGTGGTAAAGATCAGACGTCTCTCTCGTCTGTCTCGGAGGTTAGGGAACTCAATCTTTCGGTCCAAACGTCCAGGTCGAAGAAGGGCTGGATCCAGCGTATCGGCTCTGTTGGTGGCCATGATGACCTTAACGTTGGAAGTTTGGTCGAAACCGTCCATCTGGTTGAGCAACTCCAGCAGAATTCTTTGAACTTCTCTGTCTGCGCCTGTTTGGGCATCGAATCGCTTGGTGGCAATAGCGTCGATCTCATCGATAAAAATAATGGCGGGGGAGTTCTCACGAGCCATGCGAAAGACATCTCTGACCATCCGAGGGCCTTCTCCCAAGTATTTTTGTACAAACTCGGATCCAACCACTCTTATGAAGTTTGCGGTTGTAGAGTTTGCAACGGCCTTGACCAACATCGTCTTTCCTGTTCCTGGGGGGCCGTAGAGAAGGACACCACGTGGAGGGTCGATACCAATTTGCTTGTAGAGGTCAAAATGCGTGAGGGGAAGCTCCACTGCTTCGCGTATTTCCTGCTTCTGCATATCCAGGCCACCAACATCTGCATAGGTAACATCCGGCTTCTCATCAGCACCCAGCATGGCAATCGAGGAATCGGCTTCAGGAGGGAGAATGTCGACGAGGGAGTTGGAGTGTCGGTGGAGGGCGACGGAAGACGATGGCTTGAGCTTCTCGCGATCGAGGGTCGAGAGGATTCGGACAACATAGTTGGATCCGGTAGAGGACTGGACAATACCGGTATTCTGATCGATCGCCTCCATAAATTGTCCAATGACCAACGGCACACTCTGAATCCGCTTGATCTCCTCTTGCGCGCGCACCAATTCTCTTTTTAAGCTCCTGCGACACGTTAGCCACCAGTGGATGGATGCTGACTCATAAGACAGTACCTTTGCTCATCCTTGATGTACTCTTCTTGTAGATGGATATATCTGTATTCGCATCAGCAACAGCCTCCAGGAGCGAAGCTACAGCACCACTCACTCCAGATGCCGTTGAAGCTTCTTCATGGTAGAGTATTCGTCGGTGCCATCGGTTCCTAGACCCTCTAAAGAATCGATGTTTGGTATGGACGACGGCATTTGTTTTCGGTGCGGCAGAATCTGCGTCGCAGGGTTCTCTATCATGACGTCTCCCATCTTAGCGGTATCGGATCAGGACTTGCGGAAAGTGTGTTGGTGGTTACGCGCTCTTGAAGCCGCGAAGGTGTTGGTTCTAAGTTGGTTGTAACGTCGCGAAGGCACCTGGACACTTACGAGTTACGACGAGCTTCGAAGCGCGCTAGCTCCAAAGCGTGCTTGGCCATTTCGGCCTTAGCGTCGGGGCGCTTAAATGCGGAAGCCCAAGCCCGTGATGCGACTTCGCTCTGGGCATTGTCCATCTTGAGTCAGAGAGGCTCCTTCATCTCTCACGCAGCAACATCAACCAAATCAACCACAACTCTTTAGATTGTCCATAACAAAGGATAATCTAGCATAGATCCAACTGTTCGCTTTCTATCCCTTATCACTTCACCATGTCTTCCTCTATTGCTATCCCAACGAGGACAGGCTACGGGGAGAGCAGCAAGTCCCCAGCTGGTTGCTCATCCAGCAGCTCTTATTCAACCTCACCACGAACTCCTCAGCAACCACAAGAAACTTCAACGCCATCTTCCTCCGCACCCAAGTACACTCATGATCGAAGGCGTAGCTTGTTGAGTGAGTTTTTGGTCCATGATTCTTTCCCACCTGCCCATGTTAGGCAGCAGACGTGCTCCCGCTATCTGAACGCTGATAGTACATCTGTGACACGAATTATCCCACGTCTTTGGCAGACAACTGATTATTACTAGGCTCCTCGCTTTCGAAACAAGAACACACTGTTGTCAATATTGGAGATCCTGACGGAGTACCACGCCTTGTAGGTCTTCCCACAGATGTCGAGCACTATCAGGTCTCGAGCACGTCTGACAATGGTTTACAGATCACTTGCGTGAGGTCCTCTCAAGGGTACGAGTGGAACCCAGGTATGGAAGCCTACTCTTTCCGAAGCTCTGTGACACAATCATGCTAACAACGTACCCAGAGATCTTCCTACCCTCCTATATCGAATCAAACTTCGAATCACTCGAGAGGAAGCGCGATCCAGTCCATGAGATACGCCTTAGCGAAGAGGAAATTAAGAAGATGTTCCCTCAATAGAATGCGGGTTTGTCGGTTGGTAGGAAGGTAGGCGGGTTGCCTGCCCGAGGTCGGCATTAACGGGTGCACATTGGCGCTGGGATTGAACATATGATTCACACGATAGTTATCTGGACACTGGAGTAAGATTGGGAACGAGGTTTACGAATGCGTATACCTATATGATAACAATGATTACCGCGACGGTTGGTTAGGACGCGGTTGGTTAGGACGTGCGATGGAGTTTGGCATATCCTCGGGATGTGAACCTACGGATAGGATTCTTTGGGCATTGCTTTCTTATTAGTTGGTGTGTTATTGCAGTAAACCTGTGTTCACAACCACTGTAATTTATTCGAACTTGAGATTGACACCGTGAGGTTTGTGTCGATTCTCGGAGTCATTTGAAAGGGTTTACTGTAAGCAGCCTCGCTGTCAGTCGGGCACACAGTACACTGCGATATGGCAGTGAGATCAATAGATGAGATCCAGACCGAAGGCACCTACAGTACGAAACTTTGGCTCGTTTAAACCTAATCTCTAAGCTAAATATCCACTGAAGATAATTGTGTTTCGCAGAGTATGTTTCTCTTTTCCAATCACTCGCCGATTCGAGGTCGTAAGGAGTACTGTAAGAAGGACGAGGCTAATGAAGAACTACGATTGGACTATATGTGTAGATTTGAAAACCAGATCGAGTTCCAGAGTACAAACTTTCTAGCTCCGTGCACCATCAAACCTTGGGGAAATAACAGTATAGGTACTCTGTACAAGTAATCTGTAGCCATGCTGATTTCGCAATCTTCCTATTGTCTATTATCATGATCTGAAAATTCCGGATGTGATTATGACCACTCTTCTAATTTTCTGTGAGCTTAAGCAGTTAGTAAAGACTTTGTTTTGCTCGCAGTCCAGTAAGATAATCGTGATAAGCAACAAAACGTAAACTATCCACGCTGGCCTAAAGAAAAGGGGACTGGCCATGTGATTAGTCGAAAAACTCAAGGCCGATACCCAGCACCTAATTCTTACCCACGATATATGCCTGACTCTCATTTGTTCCATGGTCACAACTAAAATATTTAACATTTGCACTTTTCTTGTTGACTTTTCTCCGCCTCCTTTACCAAACACCCCACCAAGATGCCCCGCAACTACGATAGCGATAAGAAGAGCCGAAAATAAGCTAAACAAGGGTCTGGTCTTCCAAGAAGCGGTCGCGTTGCCGAAGTAAACATGAGAAATATCCAAGTAGCACATTCCCTTCGCACACTCCGACGATACAAATTCGTGAGCCTTGGCGTGCGCAGTTGTATTCCATTGGTATAGGCAAAAATGGCGGAGTTTCAAAGGAAAATCGAGCTGCAGTCCCCCGACGACCTCCAATACCTTGTCTCCAACATCCGACGCGCCGCGAACGAGAAAATAGACAAGGACCTGCCGCCCATAGAAGGAGAGGATAAGATGCGCGAGCGTGTCGAAGAGCTGGTGCATGAGGTATGTTTCCCCGGGCACAATGCCAAATGTCAGCCTACATCAATGTCCTGGGGACTTTGTCTTTCTATCACAACTCCCCCTCCCCTTGCCAAAAGTTTTGCCGAGCATTGACTGAGAGAGAAGTAGTACGTCAACAACGTCTTCCAAACGGCCTCATCAAACATAACAATCAATGGTTTAAACCCTTCTGCCGAGCTTCTGAAATCCATCCTAGACAACACATCTACAAACCCGACGGTTGAGATAGAGGAGCATGAGCCCTTCAACACCAGACTCTTCGAGCGCGCCAAGGACCTCGCGAGGCAAGAGGAGGACCTGATCGAGGAAATTGCTGCTTTGAGAAGGAAGGTGCCTGCCCAGGTCGTGGAGAATGTGAAGACGGGGTACAAGCAGGGGGTGGAGGCTGATGAAGCGATTTTGAGTCAGATGGAGGAGAGGGCCGAGGCAACGGAGAAGGGGGAAGCGGATCTTGGGTTGGGGAGATTGGAGAGGCAAGAGAATGTTGAGAGAGAGTGGGCCAGAGGTGTGAAGGGTCTAGAGGGTTTAATGAGCACGTTGCCTGAGACTGTTGCGAGGAAAGAGAGAGCAGAGAAAGCCGAGAGTTACATTGGGAAGACGGACAAGCGGTAGTAAGCTTTGGCATTCTTTGACTCTTTGTGTGGGTCAAGGAGTTTGGGTGATTGGTAGTAGCAAGGTCGGCACGGAGTCAACTGGCAATGGCAATAGGCCTAGGGAGTTATGCTATCTGTCATTCCAAGGTTCAACCTGCATAGATTGGTCGACAAACATACAGTAGATGCAATGCAATGTAAGGCCATAGTTTCTAGAATGGCTAGCCTAAGTTCCCTGAAGACTCTTCAGCCCTGATAGTTACAGATCAGGCCCATACATAGCGCCAGATGTTTTAAGCTTTGTCTGAAGAAGCCTTTCTTTCTGTCTCTCCCGCGGTGTTGCTCTTCTCAGCAACGGGGGATGAGCTGGCTCCGCCCTCGACTTGTTGTTCGTGCTCTTGGTCTTTCTCCCCAGTATTCTCGGTCCTCAGCTTAGCTTCCTTTCTCTTGGGAATGACCTTCAAAAACGCCTCGCCCCAGTTACCCGTCTCTAACCACTTCAGCATGATTTCCACGACGTGGTTAACCGTCAGCACAGTCCGACTTTGCATAGTCATAAACTCGCCAATTGGAAGCCTGGCAGTGGGAATGCTTCGCTCACAAGCTCGCTTATAGCATAGCCCTTTGTGCCGGTTCTTGTCAACGATGCCACCGATGATGTAGGTGGTGTATGGAGAAAGAACTTCGAGGGTATTTGGGGAATCGGAGGTAAGGTAGATGATCGACCGTTCCTGTTTGAGGGCTGAGTTGGCAGATTCTGCGCCTGTTCCGAAAGCTTCTTGATGTTTTCCCCGGTTATTTTCCAAATTTTCCTCGGCAGAGGGGTCTTTTCCAGATATACAGGTTGTGCCCAACGGGATTTCCGGAACTTCAGCTGCCGACTCGACTTCTGGATCGATTGCATCTGGTTTTTGGTCAGGTGCAACAGCAGACCCATCTTTGCCCTTGACTTCTGAGGGCTTTGGCTCTAATGCACCAACCAGCCTGCCCCCTTCGGGCCCTCTCATAACCCCATCCAAGTCCTCTGCAGCAGTCTCGAAGTCCTTGTCATAAAATCTCACGCCTTTCCAACTTAGGTGGTTGTTGGTCAGAACCGTCTCAAATCTTGCCTGAAGCTTCCCTCCCCATGAGCTGACACCCAAGTGTGCTCTGTACGAATTGCATTTGTTGTCCGAATAGCACCTCGTCAGCTGAGCCCCTAGCGAGATAATCTCCTTCTCCATCATCAGGTCGTTGAAGTCGCAATCCAACACAAACGAAATCGGAACTTGGATCGGCCTTCTCGGACCAGGTTTTCTGACAAACACAGGCTTCTCGATCTCGCCCTTGGCTACTTTTTCCTTGATCTCCTCTCGTTCCTTGGCCTTGCGTGCTTGCTTCTCTTTGTGTTTTTCCCGCCGAAGCGTTCTGCGGTATTCCTTGCCAGCCTCCCATTGCTCGGCTTTCCTGATTTTCTTTAGTTGACTTTTGGTCAAGGGCAAGATTCCCTCAGTGGGAGGGGCCTGGCTGACTGTGGTTCCCTCGGCGCCAGACCCAGCTTTGCCATTAGAGAGTTCATCCAGCAGGTCCGTGCTTGGCGAAGTGTCTTGAGAACACTCATTTGATTCATCTGAAGCTTGTATTTTCCGGATCTTGAAGGGTCGCTCTTCTAATTCGGCCATGGTGTTTTGCTGTCAAGCGAAAGGCAGCGCAGGATTGAACGTGACGGGAGAAATGTTAAGCTCGCCAAGAGCGGTGTAAAACAGCAGAATCCCTGCGTCCACGCTAGCCATTTCACGACGCGTCTCCTTGACTTCTCGCGACTTTTCGTGTGCCACTTCAACTCTGAAGTTTCCACTCTACTGTGAAAACTACAACAACTCTCGGTATCTCGCGAAAGATAACTTTCAAACTCATCACGATGTCTTCTCGTCCAGAACTGAAGGTATCTTTCTCTCTTTGCCACCAGAATGCGTTCGTGGCTTAATATCGCATTTAGGTTGACGATGAAGGCGGATTCATCAAGTTTTTCAAGTCACTACCAGCCAAAGACGACGAGACCATTCGAATCTTCGATCGTGGCGATTGGTATACTGCCCATGGCGAGGATGCCTCCTTTGTTGGACGTACAGTGAGTTATCACTCGCCTAGAATTCTCTTTCGACAACTGACCTCTTTCATAGGTATATAAGACGACCTCGGTATTGAGACAATTGGGCAAAAATGACTCGACAGGTCTTCCATCCGTTACAATGACCATTACAGTCTACAGAAACTTCTTGAGGGAGGTTCTCTTCCGCTTAGGGAAGAGAGTGGAAGTATGGGGAACCACAGGCCGCATGAACTGGAAGGTCATCAAACAAGCTTCACCCGGAAATCTACAGGACATTGAGGAGGAATTGGGAGGATATCTCGATGCTGCGCCCATCATACTGGCCGTCAAGGTTTCTGCGAAGGCTTCGGAGGCGAGAAATGTTGGAGTCTGCTTTGCAGACGCCAGTGTTCGTGAATTGGGAGTCTCCGAGTTCCTTGATAACGACTTGTACTCGAATTTCGAATCGCTCCTTATTCAATTGGGCGTAAAGGAATGTATAATCCAAGCGGACAAGTCTGAGAAGGATGTGGAGATGGGCAAACTAAGAGCCATTATCGACAACTGCGGAATTGCAATCTCAGAACGACCAGCGGGCGACTTCGGTGCAAAGGATATCGATCAGGACTTGGCTAGATTATTGAAAGACGAGAAAGCTGCAGGGACACTGCCACAAACAGACCTGAAGCTTGCCATGGGTTCTGCTGCTTCCCTGATCAAGTATCTGGGAGTGATGCATGACTCGTCGAATTTCGGACAATATCAACTTTACCAACACGATCTTTCACAGTTCATGAAGCTCGATGCTTCTGCTTTGAAAGCTTTGAACCTGATGCCTGGACCCCGAGATGGAGCCAAGACCATGTCTTTGTTTGGGCTACTTGACCACTGCAAAACCCCTGTCGGTCGACGACTATTATCTCAATGGCTCAAGCAACCGTTGATGAGCAAGGACGAGATCGAAAAGAGACAACAGCTCGTAGAGGCATTCGTCGAGGATACGGAATTAAGACAAACCATTCAAGAGGAGCATATGCGCTCGATACCAGATCTGTTCAGAATGACGAAACGATTTCAGAAGAAACTTGCAACTCTTGAGGATGTTGTCAGAGCATCTCAGGTTGTTCTCTCGCTGCCGGGATTTATCGGGGCTCTGGAAGGCGTCATGGACGAAAAATATCAAGAGCCTCTTGAAGAGACCTACACTTCAAAGCTAAGAGAGCACCTAGACAGTTTAGCTAAGTTACAAGAGATGGTAGAGACGACCGTGGACCTCCAGGCTGCTGAGAACCACGAATACATCATCAAGCCCGAATTCGACGACGGACTTCGGATTATCAGAAAGAAACTTGACAAGATGAAGGTTGAGATGGATCAGGAGCACAGAGATGTTAGCAAAGACCTTGGTCAAGAGGTGGACAAGAAATTGTTCCTGGAAAATCACAAAACACACGGCTGGTGCTTGCGATTGACAAGAACCGAAGCTGGCTGTATTCGCAATAAGAGGAATTACCAAGAATGCTCAACACAAAAGAACGGAGTCTACTTCACGACACAGACACTCCAGAGCATTCGACGTGAGTTTGATCAGCTCTCGGAGAATTATAACCGCACGCAAAGCAGTTTGGTGAACGAGGTAGTTAGCGTCGCTGCTTCATACTGCCCGGTCCTGGAGCTCCTGGCCAACGTCCTGGCTCACCTGGACGTGATCATTAGCTTCGCTCACTGCTCAGTACACGCACCGACTTCGTATGTAAAACCCAAGATTCATCCTCGAGGTGAAGGAGATACCGTGTTGGTGGGAGCACGACATCCGTGTATGGAAATGCAAGATGACGTTCAATTTATCACGAACGATGTCACGCTGAAGAGAGGGGAATCGGAATTCTTGATAATTACTGGCCCCAACAGTAAGTTTTCTTTTTCTCTTGTTCCTCTCATGAGCCCTCATTCAGGCAATATTTAACCTCGTGTTCTTCCAGTGGGCGGTAAATCTACATACATCCGCCAAATCGGCGTCATCGCCCTGATGGCACAAATCGGCTGCTTCGTCCCCTGTGACACCGCCGAACTCACAATATTTGACTGCATTCTCGCCCGTGTCGGGGCGAGCGACTCGCAGCTCAAAGGCGTCTCAACTTTCATGGCTGAAATGCTAGAGACAGCCAACATCCTGAAATCTGCCACCTCCGAATCTCTCATCATCATCGATGAGCTTGGTCGCGGGACCAGCACGTACGACGGTTTCGGGTTGGCGTGGGCAATTTCAGAGCATATAGTGAAGGAGATTGGATGCTTCTCCATGTTTGCCACGCATTTCCACGAGCTGACTGCGCTGGTAGAGCAATATCCTCAAGTCCAGAACTTGCATGTGGTGGCGCATATTGACGATAATGGCAAGGCGAAGAGAGCCGTCACTCTCTTGTATAAGGTGGAGGAAGGTGTCTGTGACCAGAGTTTTGGAATCCACGTTGCGGAGCTCGTACGATTCCCGGAAAAAGTCGTTAACATGGCGAAGCGAAAGGCGGATGAGCTTGAAGACTTCACGAGCAAGCACGAGGGTCAGGCTGTCAAGTATGGCAAGGAGGACGTGGAAGAAGGTAGCGCGTTACTGAAGGATGTGCTGATGAAGTGGAAGGAGGCGTGCGAGGGTAAAGACTTGAGCAAGGAGGAGAAGATTGGCAAAATGCGGGATCTGGTCAAGGGGGACGAGAAGCTTCTGGCCAATCCGTTTTTCCAGAGCATTAAGGCTCTGTGAGTATGGCGCTGCTGGTCTTTCATTGGCGTTTGGGACCTGGATGGCTATCACTGCTGGCTGGATTGCTAGGTGACTGGGATGGCATACGCGGTGGAGCTATCTGTATGATATCCTCTTGTAGGTGTAGGGCGAGATTTGATAAGGCGAATGAAAAAAACTTCTATTGTGTTAGGCTATCTTGATGAACCGTAGGCACAGAGTCGTTGATCTCCAAGCGAGCTTTGCCACGCTGTGGATGAAGTGTCTAGTGGAGTGTACATAGCACACATCATCAACGACATACTCAATTCCATAGAGCAGAGTTTGAAGCAGACTTCGAAGGCCTCAATAGGGCAGACGTTCGTTCTTGGCGTGGTGTTTGCCAACAAAACGGACTCTGTAAACACCAAATGAGGAGGCAATAAGTCATGCCAATCTCCATCAGAAAGAACAACCTACGGCGCAAATGAATGTCTACGTTGAAAGGGATCCTTCGACCACAAAGCGACCGTGGCTTGCCCTAGCACGATCGCGATATTACGATAAGTGTTGTTGTACTGTACTGCTCTCGCTCTGCCATCCAATTCGAGTCCGGCTTTGCAGGTCAAAACAGCATGAAAGGCCGCTTCAACTTCAGAAGAAAGATTGACTTCACCCAGGAACTCGGTCTCGCACCGTTCACGCATACCGAGAGCCGATTGAGAGCCGAATGAGAAGAGAAGAAGTTTATTTGCCAAAGAGAAGCACAGCTAACGAGCCTAATCCCGTTACAAGCCAGTCCTTCCCTCAGCGCTCTTCCCAAAAAAGTTTTTTTTTATGTTTTTATCTCGGCCCTCCCCATCCTTCCTCCCAGATGTCGGGCTCCCTGTCTCCAGCATAAGAGAAGTGAGTGACCATCGTTGCCAATGCAGAAGCCAACAACATGCTTCCTACACCCCCAACACCCACTAACCACCACATCCCGCGAACTGTTCAAGGTATCATTCTGCCACCATGATTCACTGATGCTCACGCGCATGCACCCAGATTTTCCACCACGGCTCACGAACCATGAGCAATATAACCAAAGCAACACCGAGATTTCTGCCGACGCCAGCCAATTCATGCCCTTCTTGCATGAAGTAGCCCATGCTCCAGAGATCGTCCGTGCGAGAAAATTCGTCCGAACACCGCGAACGCCACCCATCCAGTCGTAACAGATCCAGGTCACTGAACTTTTGTGGCCCAGCAGACCAGGGCGGCATCCAGCAATGAAGAAAGAAAGAAAAAAGAGAAAGAAATTCGTATGTTACAACAAGAAGGTCGAGTGCAGATAACATCCCAGCGCAGCACCAGACTGCTTGCCATCCAGAATGAGCTGCGAAGGGAACGCAATATGGACTCGACCCTCAAGTCTGTTAGAGGGTTGTAGAGGGTTGGTGTCGTGAAGGTAATATGTACAGAAACAACAACCGTTCCTCATTATCATTCGTTTGCGATCAATGATTATCGATCAGGGGCTGGCTGATCACGACCGCCTCTTTGCCCTTGTGCTTCGTATCCGTTTTGACGCTGGCCCTGATTGCCACCGCCTCGGCGAGCACCTTGGTCAAATTTGCCACCACCCCGAGAGCTTCCTTGTCCTTGACCTTGACGTTGGTTCTGTGACTGTCTCTGCTCTTGTTGGGGGTTTGTTCTGTTGTTTTGGCGTCCACCATTATAGGTACCGGAACCGCCAGTTCGTTGATTGCCGGATGGCTGCTGAGGTGCTTGGTCACGCGTTGCAGACTCGCGATTTGGTGGCTGACGAGTGCTCTGAACAGTCTGGAAGTTTGAGACTGGTCGAGGGATGTTCTCTGGAGCATCATAAACATAGAGATTCTTGTCGATGCTGGGTGGAATTGGCAGGATTTCGGTGCCTAGATCACGCTCAATGTTGTAGAGGTTGAACCGATCATCCCAGTTGATAAGGTTGATCGCGAGACCTAGATGTCCAAAACGCCCGGATCTACCAATTCGATGAAGATAGGTCTCGGCATTCTTGGGGAAATCGAAGTTGATTACAACATTGACAGCTTGGATATCGATACCACGGGTAAGGAGATCGGAGCACACTAAGTTGCGGCATCTGCCGTTGCGGAAGTCGTGGAAAACACGGTTGCGATTGTGTTGCATCATGCGAGCGTGACTGTAAAAGCATGAGTAGCCGAGTTCTGTGATCTTCTTGGCAAGAAGTTCGACACGGTTTGTAGAGTTACAGAAGATGATGGATTGGTTGATTTGGAGCTTCGAGAAGAGAGTGTTGAGGCAGTGGACTTTCTGGCTCTCTTCCACAAAGGCGTAGTATTGGGTAATACCGCGCAGAGTAAGTTCGTCCATGAGGTTGATCTCGAAGGGGTCTTTCATGTTCTTATCAGAGAAAGCCTTGACAGTAATTGGGAATGTAGCACTGAAGAGCATGACCTGGCGAGTCTTTGGGTGGAATTGAAGGAGCTGCTCAATGACCGGTGTGAATTCGGGAGAAAGAAGTTTATCGGCTTCGTCCATAATGAAAGTGTTACAGTCGCTGAGATCGGCAACACCTTTTCCTGCAAGATCAAGGATTCTTCCAGGAGTACCCACGATGACGTGGACAGGTTCTTGTAAACGGACAATGTCGTCTCTCAACATTGTACCACCCGTCGTTACCATGACATTGATGCCGAGGTGTTTACCAAGTGTCTTGCAGACTTGGGAGGTTTGCATTGCCAGTTCTCGAGTAGGCACGAGGATCAGGGCCTGGATCTTGTTGTTCTTCGGATTGACATTTTGAAGGGCCGGAATGACGAACGCGGCCGTCTTGCCAGTACCGTTCTTAGCCCGAGCGAGGATATCGCGGCCTGCGAGCGCAATCGGGATTGCTTCTTCTTGAATCGGAGATGGTTTTTCGAACCCAGCCTCGAAAATACCCATGAGGAGTTGTCGGTTTAGACTGAAGTCCTCAAAGTCGAGACCTTTGGTGGCAGTGACATCCTGTTCCCAACATTAGACATGCTCAGACGATGGTCTCGAGTCTTGTACATACCGCGGTCTGCTCTCTCGTGTCCTTAGTAGGTACATTGAGTGCCTTCTTCCAGTCTTCCGGCGAAGGTGAAGAGGCATCTTCACTGCCAGAGTGTCAACGCAGCCATGCCATAAGGCTGTCCGATTCCAATCTATCTTACCTGAGCTTTGTAGAGTCTAGCTGCTTTGCTAGATCGTCTGCCATCTTGTACCGAGGAAGGGATTTAATGCGTGTGCAGGTTTCGTTATGGTGCGAGGGCGCCGGTGAGGGCGTAGGCCGCGGGGGGTTTTGGAGGTAGATTCGTTGTGCGAAGGAGGTCTATTGATCGCAGACAGATCGTAATGCGCTTGGGTACAGTTCACTCTGAAAACGCGCACGGGGAAGATATCGAGTCGGGTTGGTGGAGGTGCAGTCGCGACGAGGGCGAGGGGCAGGAGGCTTTCGGTGTAGGTATGTAGCTCAAACCCGCAGCGAGTTATGAAGGCTTGCAGGTTGCGGTCTTGTACGCAAGGGTTGAATTGGTAGTTGGGCGCCTCGAAGCTTTTGTACGGCGCAGGGTTTGTTCGACGGTATGTTTGTATGTGGTATTGTACAGTGCTGATAGCTGGAGTTGAGCAAACTTGACCAAGTGGAGGTCGAAGCTCAAAGGACGCTAACCACGTTAGGCGGTTAGCGAGGACGGCTGCTCACTTCGTCTACACACCCCCAACTGTACAGACAGTACGTAGTGGAGAGGAAGACAGTACGTAGTGGAAAGGATCTATCTCTTTGCGCTCGGTCACGCAACCTTTGTGAATGGAGCAAGACCGGTCATAAGGATCGCGGAATTAGGTGCTACAAAATCATGTACTGTACATAAGGTAATCATCTAGACGCTCTACTAATCATCTTTCCAACAGCATTCGGTAAAGGCGCAGGCGCTCATCATCCCTCGTACTGTACACTCCTCAAAACTCCATCGCATCGGCTCCCTCATCGCGTTCTCGTTTCACCTTGATGCCCTTCTCGTCTCTCATTAGCGCTATAACAAACGACCTGAAGTACTCCACGTAAGGCTTCAAACTCGTCTTCTCCCAGTCTTGTATCGTTTTCCCTCCCTCGTTCCCCTCAGGCGCTGTCCACTCGTCAATCTCCTGAAGAAGTCCCGTGACAGTGGGTACTTCTAACGGATCGAATTCTGCACAGTTTTTGGTGTCGATTGGAACACAGACTCGGCCTGTCCCAGGATGTACCACGAAAGGACTCTTCAACAAATGGTTGAGATGCTTGCTGACCTCGATATCGAGGCGCGGGTATGTGTACTCAAGGACGATATCCTGCTTGGCTTCGAGCAATGCTTTGGAATCGAGGGTTTTACTAGCTCCTGTTTTGGCAAGAGCATCAATATCTGCCCATTTTGACTTCGAAGCTCGACCGGAGGTGGAGCTCCACTTTTTTCTCAATGCTTCGTTCAGTGCCTTGTCCGGAAGAAGTTGAAGAAGCCTGTCAAACTTCTCATCCGTCTCCCACGGATCTTGGTCTTGAAGGATGTCCGTTTGAAAGTGTGACTTAAGAATATCAAGACTCCGGCTGCAAAAGATCAGTCATGGGAAGATCAACGATTTTTGGGATACTTACGCTACGTGGAAATGTAGAGGTCTTTTCACGTTGACCTTCTTGCCACTTTGTGCTCCACCTTTGATCAATGCCAGATATCCTGCGATAGCTCGCCTCTTCTGATCATCCATCTGCCTAGCTTTCTTATCACATACCCAGGCGTGAGCTCCTCTTCGCCCCGAGTAAACCCACATGATGTGCTTGAAGCCAAAATCGTCGCGCAATGCCACATCGATGACCTTGATAGCCATAGTTATGAACTGCCAGCACTTATTGCAGATATTCGCCTTGTCGCAGCACGTTCGAATGTCATCGTAGTCCGTCAAATCTATATCGAAGCATAATTCCTTCGCAATTGGTCTGAAAGCGGCCGATTTTCGAAGTGTCTTTCGGTCGCGAGGGTTTGTGCTGTACACGGGTCCAATTTCAAATCTCGAGGGCATAAGACGCAGAACATCTTTGCGCAGGCTACAGAAGTTAGCAGAATACCAGATCGTAGGGAGGACTGGACCTACAGATCCGAGGTAGGAAAAGCTTGATATCTGAGGTATGCATCATTCTGCAATGTGAACGCGAATTCCCGGTGCCCAAAGTCATTGGACGGGGTCGGAGAGTGATTAAGCCACTGGAAGAGGTAGCGCCAGGGAAACAAACGTTGGTAAAAGGATCTCATGACTTCTGGATCAGAAGCTCGGGATGAGGGGCCAATGTGGCTAGAAAGTCAGCAGCGTAGATCTGGAGCTGGAGCCAAACATACACGGGAGATAAAGGCGCCTCTGCCTCTGGTGGAGAGCTTGTGAAATTGGTGGCATCTTGACCAGTCGAGCTGGGAAACTCCTCGTCCGAATCCATATCTGCAAAAAGATCCTCCAGTTTAACTTCCGATGCGGCCTCGGCCTCCACAGCCTCTACGGGAGCTGAATTCGTATCGTTGGGGACTACATCTGCCATCGTCATATCTTGGTCTGCGGTTTCGCTTTCCTGCGGGTTGCCATTCTCTCCAGCTGGCTTTTCGGCTTCGACTGCTGAAACATCTCCATGGTGGGTGACCGATACTGTTGCCATTGTCTCGTCTGCTGGCGAAGGCTGCTCGATGGAAACTGAGTGAGGCATCGTTGATGATGGAGAACGATAGACGAGTTGTTCAAGACGCGTCGAAGCCACGCGCAACGCGTTAAGTGGTCTTGGCGCAAACGCTTTCAATGGAAGATTAAGTTCTACACTACTATACACAGGTATCTACGGTACCGTACAAATACGGTAGTTTTTCCGGGACCGGATCGGCACACGCATCAACCCCGCCCCCGCCTTTTGCTGCTTGTGCTCGTGGTCAAGAGCTTCATTACGTTACTTGCCAGGTACCTGTGATGTTCGTCAACGTCTTTTGTCCGATCACACGAAAGCCACGGATGAGACGAGAGTGAATGTCGGCTGGTGGGGATTCTGATCGCACAATCAAGCAATACCCTCACGCTGCATTCCCTTCGCACTCTGCTCCGCTCATTCGGCGGTATCACTACCCACAATGGCGTGGCGGTGCTCCGGACGAAGCAACACAGAGCTGATTGACAACTTGTTTACAAAAAAGCTGATCGCTAGTCCACGAGTCCGGAATGCCATGATGAACGTATGTGTTCCATCCGTGCTGCCCTCATGGCAGGTAGCTCGAAACAGAGTGGATGCTGATCGAGGTGCGCATTCAGGTCGATCGTGCTCACTACTGTCCCGACTTGAAGTATGCCTACAAGGACTCCCCGCAATCCATAGGCCATGCGGCTACTATCTCTGCACCTCACATGCACGCAAGTGCTGCCGAGTCTCTGCTTCCATACCTGAAGCCGGGCTGCCGAGTGCTGGATATTGGATCGGGCTCCGGATACCTCACAGCTGTGCTGGCCGAGCTTGTGAAACCAGATGATGAGAGAGACACAAGTGCTGCGATTGCCAGGGTGGTGGGACTGGAACATATCCGGGCATTGCGGGATCTGGGAGACGAACATGTCGAAAAGCAAACGCGGCAGGGAGATGTTAGAGGACGGTAGGGTGAGCTTTGTCGTAGGGGATGGGAGAAAGGGCTGGACCCAGGGTGAAGACGGTGAGAAGGGCTGGGACGCTATCCATGTTGGAGCTGCTGCAGTAGAACTTCACCAAGAGTTGGTTGACCAGCTCAGGAGCCCTGGAAGGCAAGTCTCCGCATGCAGCAGCTTCGGGTGGTAAGAACTGACAGATCCAGAATCTTCATTCCTGTCGAGGATGCGAATGGAGGCGGTCAGTACATCTGGGTTGTCGACAAGGATGCGAATGGTGTTGTGACGAAGAAGAAAACCTACGGCGTAAGATACGTCCCTCTTACAGATGCTCCGAAGTGAGCTAGGTCATACCGGTAATGAGCGGCAATTTACTGGCTTGGACGAAGATTTACTGGGGCTCGTAGCTCCATCGGTCTACTGAAGGACGAAAAGTCGGAATAATACGAATGGCGCAGTCTACCGGACGATAAGAGAGAGACCTTCGCATTTTGGAGACTGCACGTCCACAAGAAGTCTACAAGCCGAAGGAAGGGCTTGGCCACATTGAGCCAAGCAGCTTCAAGAGAAAATGACAATCAAAAGCCGTGCCAAACTAGGTTTAGACCTCCGTTTTCAGTTCTGCTCTTCCTCTCTGCGCACTGCCATAGGACTCTCTCGCTCCTCCGATGCCATTCATCAAAACCCCCTTTCCATCCTCGCTTCTCTTCTCCTCGTCGCCTCGCTGCAAATAACAATGGAAACATCTTTCTTGACTGTCGCTACTCCCCCCTTCTTCTATAGCCCAAGCATAAGGTACCTATCTATTCCTTATCTACACGAATCCAGCTTCGGACATCACCAATCTCGGTCCGAGGCCCGACCCAAAATTCCGAAACGCCAAATGCGCCATCAAGTATCGTCCGAACCTCAGACAGGAGACTTTATTTCCAAGCTTGAAATTGGATACCCGGTCGTTTGCACGCTGCCTTGGGTACGCACTTCATGCTTGCTATCTATCGATCTATCTACAGTATCTACCGTAAGTGAGAACGTCCTGTACGCTACGCTACGGTGGCTGGTGAGCTCCCCGCCCTCCCCCCCCAAAGAAGGCAATTCGTGTGCTGGAATGGCCTTTGTTCCAGCTAGCCCAGCTCCCACGGTCGAGACGAGAGAACGTGTTGTTGTTGTGATGGATCGATCGATCGATCGATCACATCACACGGAGTTGGGTCCATGACACACGCGAACGATCAAGAACCGAATCGTTGAAAGCATTGCGAGTCAGAGCTACGCACGCTCAAGGCCGTGTTGTATGTAATACATAGGTATAGGTAGGCAATCCACGGAAACCGGGTTGGTGGTACTGTACTGTATATTTGGTTGTACATATCTCTGTTGATGAGGATGCAGCCGCCCAGGCTGGCGTTCGTTTTTCTTCTCAGCCGCGTTCATCATTCAGCGGGCTATCACTACCCAGCTATGTACCGTACTGTGTACAAACGCAAGGTACATACTGTACAGTACTGTGCCGTAGGTAGTAGGTACTGTACAGTACAGTACTATCGCTTTCGGCTCGCATAATGGTGGTGCATGCAAAACGCGCAGGTCAACAACTGCCCTTCCGCTACCCCTATATCGATGATCGGGATCTGGAGTCTTAGCTAAAACGATGATAATATCAAGAAAAGAACAGTCGAGTCCTGCGCGAATGGAGTTGATACATGCTCGCTCTTCACACAAGGACGGCTGGCTTTAATCAAGTAGAGCCTCGGGCGGAAAACCTATCTTTGGTACGCTCAAATTACTCTCGAAGGTCGTGCAGGGGACATTCAAAGACCCGGAATGTCGATCAGAACGGGGAAGAGCAGAGAATTGTCGATTTGCCCCGCGTCATAGGAGGAGTAAAGGACAGCTGAAACTTTCAGTCCATCGTCAGAAAAATGAAAAGGCGACTTCCAGTAGGAAGCAAATGAAGCTCGAAAATCTGAGATGAGAAATATCTCGAGAGATACGATTGATGAATGTACTCTGCACTCAAATCTAGCGCTCGTCCACGTCCGGCCATATACTCGAGTCAACTCAGTGCTAGAGCCCCAACTCGTATGCTAACCCAAGAAGCGCCATATTCCCAAAAACGCCTTGCCCATCGTTCATAGACCAAGCTGCCAAGCGTAACTTGCTGTTCCGTTTCCCATAAAACCGCGCTCCCATTAGGTATCGACAAAGCAAACCTCACACCACTGTTCCTGGTTCTTCTCCCGTGGCGATGATGGGCACACTTAATCCGCGTTCCGGGCTCTGTAAAACGAGTTGTTCGTGCCTCCTCGCTTTCAGAAAATCAGAGACTGCACGAATCAGAATGAACCATCCGACGATCATGAGTATGTAGGCCATAATGTCGTTGATCGCCATGTCATTCCAGCTCCCACTGCCGGAGTCCGTGCCACCGGAGCCGTTTACAGCATTCGGATCAAAATCATGACTGTTGGGGTCCGGAGGTTGTTGGTATTCCGGATCTTGGCCGTTCGCAGGGGGAGTTACACCGCCGGGGCCTTTCATGTAAAAGCCGTATTGCACAAGGGTGATGCCAAGGCCCGCACGAGACCCATTCTTGGCGGCGTGGGTGGTGTGGAGAAGATAAGTGAGGAGAAAGCCGACGAACTGAAAGGACATGGAGATCATGCCGTTCCAGACGAAGGAGAAAACGGAGCCGACGGGCAGGCCATCGATGTAGACTTCGTCAGGACCGCCCATGCCAGGGGCGAGGATAGTCGTCTCCCAGTAGGGAGGTGCGGCGTCTGCGGCTGCTTGTTCGTAGGTCTGTGTTTGATCAGCATCAATCCGTCACGATAGATTTGGCGATCGGGGGCGCACAGGTGGATGCTCCTCCAGCTTCTCACCCCTTTCGGGCTTCGCACTCAGGTTGGCAAACACCATCCGAGCCAGATCCCCCACCATACACCCTCCCATTCGTAGTAGGCTGAGGAACAAAAGGCGGTAGATGCGTAACCCTTCTGTTGACTGCCGGCCGTGGAGCGTCGCCATTTGTATGATCGAGCTGCTCCGTCGCTGCCACCACCGACGGCCTTCCCCGCATTAATCGCTGTCTATCATCGCCATCGTTCTCCTCGTCGCTATCAGAGCCGTCCGCATGGAACGCATCCGCTAGATTCTGGCTCTCCAGCGTCGTACGCCTCGGCGCCAGAGACGACGCACGGGATCTGAAGGATGGGGGCGGCGATGCAGGTATCGACGGGCTTATGGGTGACTCGGTATCGTTCATCGACACCTGTTCATAACGATCAGCAACGTAGGATGCGAGGCGGGTGCCAAACATCGTGGCCGATAGCTAGAGGGCAAAGGTGGGGAGACGTACTCTCTCATAGCGTTGCGAAGCCATGATGTCTCGAATGATCGGGGTGGAAGAGACAAAGAGGAAGAAGGGGGCGCAGACGACGTGAGGCGAGATGAACAGACGAAGGTATAGAAGAGAAGGGGAGAGGAGAGAAGAGGAGGAGGAGGATGAAGAAGGGGAGGAGGTGGTGAGGGTAATAAGGAGAGAAGTTGTAGTGTGTTGTGATGCGTTGTGTTGTGTTGTATTAGGTTGAGTGGAGGTTGTTAGGTTGAGGGGAGGTTGTTATGGCCGTGTGGAGCAATCAATCAGGAAGGCGGAGTCTTACGTCCCTACTGCCACGCACGTGATTGTACAATACTGAACAGACTCCGTCCTAAGCGCCCACCGCCCACCGCCCACCGCCTACCGCCCACGGGACGGAGAGTGGATACGTCGGATCGATGAGTCTGGCCGAGTGCCGCTACGCCGGATCTGGCCAGGTGCGGGCCCGGGATCCCTGTCAGCGCGATTATGCACCCGGTCCAGGGATGTTGGAACATCTTGTAATCGATCTTGGGTCATCGTCCGAAGTTCTCTCTCAGTACAGTTCGGCATAATACCGATACAACCTCACCCCAAGTTTCCACTCCACACGGCCCGGTCTCCCCAGAGATCATCATCTCATCATGTCCAAATCCGCAAGTCACTTTTTCTCTCCTGGCTGTTTTTCCATACATGCATCTCCCCTTACCAACAATCGACACTTACGCTGACTGCACATGTCATGTTTAGCTCTCCTACAAGCACTACCTCCGCGCCCTCTCGCGTTTCCCGCGAGACCCCCTCCGTCCCGAATGCCAGTTCCAGGACATCGTGCGCCGGCGTCTCGACGCGCGCTTCCTGCCAGCAGCGAAATCCGACGAAACCGCCGCCTCGCCAGCGCGTCCGCAAGCCGCACTAGATGAGAAGCGGGATCTGGAGCAGGCCAATGCCCTGTACTCGCTGCTGGAGAATCGGTACTCGAGGAAGGTATGTACCTCTGCATGCTAGCTACCTACCGCCCTCTCTCCCTGTGCCATTTGGGTGCGGGATTGATCGGTGATGTAGTGGGAGCGGGGCGAGGCGAGGCAAGGCAAGGCTGATGTTGGGTTCTGTGACGGATGTAGTATGCCCTTGCCGGACGATTGATGACGCCGAAGAGTAATCCGAGCCATTACACGAATCTGATCAAGGAGCTGGAGGAGGCGCCGCGGAGTGGCTGGTTGGACAGGACGATCAAGAGGTGGAAGGGCTTTCTGCGATTTACTGATGGAAAGTGAGGAAGACATGGAAAATCGCCGTCGTGGGAGGCTGGTATTGATGCGTGGGGGAGAGGGGGTTGAGAAGAGAGGAGGCTCTGACCATCTGATGTCCTGACCGGGGGATTCACATGGGAAGTACGGATTGTACTCGAGTGCATGCTTACAGTACAGCTGGAGCTCTAGCTGGGCTGTACTGTACGTCGATTGAAATCTGTACGATGGATGTAAAAGCATGCCTCACTTGCTCCAAAGCTATCTTGTATCTATGAACGCCCGACGCCCGGCTTCGCGCAACAGGTCTACAAAGATCCCATTCGAGATGTTCTCCGATTTCCATTCCCAACCCCTTCTTTCCCCGTGCTTTCCTCTCCCCCACTGCGCCCAAACTCTTTCCCGAGGTTTTGATCTTTCTCCCTCCCAGCCAGCTCAGATGTAGCTCTTCTCCGGGTCCAACCTGTCCATCAGGTCGATACTCTTCTCGTACATTGTAAACACAATCCCTCCACTCAGCATCAACCTCGCCAGCCGCGGCAGCGCACCACTCCAGAAAGTCAAGACTCCCTCCTTGCGCGCAATCAGTGCGGCGCACGCAAAAGAGTTCCGGTACAGGCTCCTCGCTTCGATACTCTGCATCCGCGTCTTCACCGTGTCGAGCGGCTGCGTGACGTACACCGTGATCAAGCCCGCCACACCACCAATCCCAAAGGTCGCCGCCGTGCCGAGCTTCTCGCCGGGCGCCGTGTATGACTGTGCCAGTTGGCGCAGGAAGGTGTAGGAGCCGAAGCGGGTTGCGCTGTTAGCTGCTTGCCGGGCGGTAGGGACAAAGCCTTGGAAGAAGCCTCTGAGGCCTCTTTCTCTTGCAATGATGGGCACGGCGTGGAGGAAGCCGCGGAGGCGAGGTTTGGCGGACTTGCGGTCGTCGATTCTGGTTGATGCTTGTCAGATTCAATCCATACCCAAGTGACATCCGACGAGCGTGAGGGAGATGGGGAGGAAGAGAGGAAGACGAACAATGTAGTCTTGATACTCTCAAATGGCGTAACAGCCAACAGCGACTCGGTGACTCCCGCTCCAAACCCAGCGATGACCGTCCGCGGACCGGAAATCTTGCCATCTGCATCTTGCAGCATTGCTTTGTACTGATCGAAGGCCACGAAGCCTGTCCACACCAATTAGCCTCTTCCCGTTCCGTCGAGCTCCAATTCCTCCAGCTCCTCAGACCCCATCATCTCCCTCAAATTGCCCCTCGAAACAGCCCCCAGAACAGCCGATAGGAGACGAGAGAGACATACGGATCCCAGCCTTCAACGAGTTCCCGATAATCAGCGTCGTGCACCCCGCATACCACGCCTTTCCAAACGGCGGCCACGGCAGCTTCTGCGCGTCCGCTAACCTCTGGTTCAACTGCGTTCTCGTTTTCGCAACTATGGTCGAGTCAGCATTCATCCCTCTTTCTCCTGCCGATTTTCCCATTCCTCTTCCACGTCAAGCAGTCCCCATCGAAAGAGTCTTCTTTCACCACCCCGCCACATCCCAAAAACACGCCACAGAGAGCAAGGGAAAGGGAAAAGCAGATCAGATCATACATTCGGCGGGATACGTAATGGCAATCTCGACGGCGCCGCCGTCGATCCTGCGATGATCGAGCGCAGGGCGCTGGGTCGCTCTTTGGGCCTTTCAGAGGTCGCGCTCGCCATGCTTGTGGTGTGGAGGCGAGGAAGTTGTTGAATTTGTGAAGGTTTTTGGTCGAGTGCGTGAGCCTCCTAGCTTTGAAGCTTGGTCGGTGACGTGACGTGACTTACTGTACTCTACAGTTAGAACCCTCCCCACGCGGTGCTGCTTTAAGCACGGGCGAGAATATGAGGACGGGAAATCCTGACACTGTAGGCGGAAAGACCTCGCCATATTTGCCAGTGTCCTTTCGTATCAGTCATGGATTTATCATCGTTCGTGAAAGAGCTGCGATTTGACTTGAAGCTTCTGTCTGTACTTGCAGCATGGTCGGTCGGAGGTGCAGATTCTCAATTCACCAAGCCGTGTCATTTTCACCTAATACCATGCCATGCTCTCCGTTCCCTCTACTGTGGCATCTGTTGCACCTTTGGCCCTCCTCGCGAATGCAGGCGCAAGCAGAACATATCATACAGAACGTGCTCTCGCCCATTAATGACCGATGTTGTCGCGACCCATACAGCGCCTATTAGCCAGGTATACAGTGCACGTAATCCTACAAGCCACGACCGAACTCCCAAACGTCCCTATACCACCACAAACACAATAGACATCTATTGATTGAAGACCATGGGAGTCGACCCCAGATTGCTTGGCGCCCCGGCGAAGTTAGGCATGCTCGCATCATTCGCAGGTATGGTCCCCATGCGTCCACCCATCTTCTCCCGGTCGAGTTTCTCCTGCTCCATGCGCGCGCGATCTGCTTTGGTGATGCGAGGTTTGCGCGTGGTAGAGCCGCCGCGCGAGCCTGGGCCGTGAGTCGGAAGACCGTTGTGACCGAGCGGGATGGAGCTGAGGAGTTTGTTAACGGGGGCGCCGCGACCTGCCCCCGCGACGCGGCCGCCTCGGCTTCCGCGACCGCGACCGCGCTTTGGCGCCGTGCTGTGGTGCGTCAGTTGGAGATCCACAGAAGCGACGCGGCGTGAAGCATACCTTACTTCCAACGCGGGTTTCTCTCCCTCCGGCACCAGCGGACCAGAGTAGACGAAGAACCCGTCATTGGTGGTAGCGGCCTGCTCCTCCCAGAGCAGCTCCGTGTCATCGACGAAACCATCATCCTTGTCGTACTCATCCTCCTTCATCTTTCTCTTGCGCGGGACCTTCTTCCCGCCGTCGGTGCCGGTCCGTCCTTCGCTCATGCCGCCCATCTCGACGTTGCTCGCGTCGCCCTCGCCCTCGGAGTCGAGGGACATCTCGTCGCCGCTGTCCTTGTTCGAGCCCTGACGCTCGAGCGCCGCACCCGCCGCGGCGACACGTGCCAGCCGATCGCGTTGGGCAGCCAGGCGCGGGTGTAGCGCGTCCCAGCCATAACGCTCCTCGGCCATACGCGTGAAGTTGATGTACTTGTTGACCTCCCCGTTCATGGGGATGGACAGGATGACCGTAGGCGCACGAAACTCCGTGCCGTCCGCCTGGCCGCCGCCGCCGATCCCCATGAGGCCCGATCCCGGCAGGGGTGGGGGGGCCGGGAAGATTTCGTCGGGAGCGGCGACAGCGGCGGCCGCGGGCTTCTTGGGCTTGTGAGGTTTGGGAGAGGCGGCAGCTGAGGAAGCCGCTGTGCTCAAAGAGCCTGCTTTCTTGGAGATGGTGGGTGGGCCGTGTTGCGGCGCCGTTGCATCCGACTTGCGGCCCCCCGAGGGCGCGGGCGCGGGCGCAGGTGCGGGTGGGTTGGGGCTCGCCGTTGCTTCGATCTGGGCGGACGGGGCCGCGCGGGTCAGGGTGGGAGAAGGAGAGATCGAGCCTGCTGCTGCTGCTGCTGGTGCTGGTGGTGCTGGGTCTTGCTGGTGGAAGCGCGCCTGTTGCTGTTGGTTGAAGAAGGACTGCGCGGCGACGGAAGGCGACGTCAACGCGTGGTTGGGCGGATCCACCAAGCTGGAGATGGACGGGGAGGCGCTGGCGCGGTTCATGGCGTGCGCATGGCTGGGAGATGCTTGTGCGTGGGTGTACGAGCTGTGCGTGGCATTGTGAGCCACGACGGTCTCTCGGACGGGGTCGTAATTGGAGCGAATGGGATCGTAGTTCTGGCCGCTGGTTCGCGCGGTGCTTGGCTGGGGGGGTGGGTGTGGGAGTGGGTGTTGTTGCGGTTGAGGGTGTGGTTGTGGGTGTTGTTGCTGTTGCTGTTGCTGTGGTTGCTGGAGAAGATGGTGATGGGACGAGAGTTGCGAGGAGAGTGGCGGCGGCGGAGCGGCGAAGAAGGACTGGGGGGGGGCGCGCGTGGTTATATCCTCACTGTGGCCGGACGCGGAGGGGGAGGCCAGCAGCGGGCCTGGGAAGGCGGGCGGGCCGTCGGCGAGGGCATGCGGGGCGGGTGGGCGCGCGACGTCATTGGCGAAGCGAACGTCCAGCTGGGCGGCCGCCTCGGACGCCGCGTTTCTCTTCTTGCGCGGCACGGGAGGCGCGTTGGGGTCCTTGGGCTTGCGCGGCTTGCGCACCTTGGGCGCGTCGGCGGCCTGGCGGGTCTGGCTGGCCTGGCTGCCGTCGTCGAGCTTCGGCTTGTTGGTGGATCCCGGCTTGCGGCCGGGCTTCTTGCGCGCCGGCTTCTGCTCCAGCACAGCCGGCGAGGCACGGGGCACGCCGTCGCTGGCATGGGCGCTGGCATGGGCATGGGCATGGGCGGGGGCATGGGCGAGGGGAGCATGGCTGAAGGGCTGCTGTTGCGGCTGTTGCTGCCGCTGTTGCTGCGGCTGCGGCTGCTGTTGCTGTTGCTGCTGCTGCTGTTGCTTTTGCTGCTGCTGCTGCTGCTCCAATGCTCGGGGCCCCTCGTCGGCGCTGGATCGCGGCGGGCTGGACAGCTCGCTGGCCGAGTTGGGCGAGCCGCCACGGCCGCCCAGGCCAGCTTCCTCTCCCGTACGGCGGCGCTCGAGGCTCGCCATGCTCGCCGCGCGCGTCGATGGATCCCACGGAAAAGTGCTCGACGGGCCTCAGGCGAGATCCTTCATCCCCAGCAACTCGCGGGCGCGGCAGGGCCGGGGGGGGACACGTTGGGCCGGGCCGTCGTCGTGCGTCGTGCGTCGTCGCCCTCGCGTTGGGCAGTGGCGTGGCGGCGTCGCTGCGTGCCGGCGTGCCTGCGTCGCTGCGAATAGCTTCAGGAGCGGGAGGGGGAAAAGACACGACGCCGCCGCGAAAGGGAGGGGGGTGGGTGCAGGGCCCTGCCGTGCCGTCGGACGCGGTCACCGAAACGAGCGGATGCGCGAGGATCGAATGGGCCGTGGTCGATGGCGAACGTCGCCCAGTCGATGGAAAAGGGGGGTGGAGGTATTCGCGATGTGGCAGAATTGTGCAGTGGTGGAGTGGCAGAGGGAGAGGGAGGGAGAGAGAGAGGGAGAGAGAGAGAGAGAGAGAGAGAGAGGGAGAGAAAGGGAAAGGAAAAGGGAAAAGGGAAAAGGGAAAGGAAGCGGGAGCGAAAGCCCACGGGGACGTGGAAAAGAAAAAGGGTGCGCGGGCGGGCGGGCAAGCGATGCCATGCCATGCCATGAGAGGACGTGCAGTTTGGGGCCTCGAAAGATTCGAATTTGGGGCCCGGAAACTGCGCAAGCGACTTAATTTCACATTCGACCGAAGGAGCATAGGCGGCCGGAGGGTGTAATCGCAGCAGGGGATCGACGGTACAGGATGGACGGACGGTCCTGTACAGGACGGTATGTACAGTACTGTACGTACAGTACAGACAGTGAAATACTGTATTGTACAGTACTGTAGGTGAGCACCGTCTCGATAGGGGGTAGGTCAGGTCAGGTGTAGGTCCGGTAGGTAGGTATATACAGTGCTGTACTGTTCTGTGCATACTGTATGTTATGTGTGTATGTTCTGTCTGTACTGTATGTACTGTGTGTATGTTCGTTCTGTCTGCCCTGTCTGTACTGCACTGTATGTACTGTACTGTATGTACTGTACTGTATGTGGGTGTAGGCCAGTTCGATAGGCGGATAGGCCAAGTACTGTCATCCTTCCTGTGGTAGTAGTTGCAGTACTGTAGTACTGTAGCAGTAGCAGTAGCAGTAGCAGTAGTAGTAATAGTAGCAGTAGGAGTAGGAGTAGCAGCAGCAGTAGCAGTAGCAGTAGTAGCAGCAGCAGCAGCAGCAAGTACTGTAAGTCAAGTAGTAAGTACATAGTCAGTCACACCTACAGTACAGCACAGTGCAGTGCAGTACAGACACACAGAGAGAGAGCCAAAAGTGAATCAGCATGCAACCAGTGGCAACGGGACCCGGTCAAATTCAGCGGTCGCGGTATGCGTGGTACAGATGGGTGATGTGTGATCGGTGTGTGATACTGTACATGAAGGATACCAGCATGACATGCGTTACCTTTCTTTGTTGACTTTCGCCAAAGTATGGCCAAAGTATAAGCGGGCCTCCACCGCCGTGCCAATCCGATCCGAAAATTCCAGAAGATGCACAATCGGATGCTCGAGTCGGGCAATCCAACGCAATCACACAACCCAGACAATCCACCCAGACCATTCCGACGGATCGCCGCAGACCGTCATACCACACCGCGGAGTGAGGGTTCGCTGGATGCTCTCACCATCCATGCGTCGCTTGATGATGTAAGCGAGCCACGCTCGTCTGTACTGTACAGTACTGTACAGTGCTTACCTAAGCTATGTAGCAAACCTCGAGCCAGGGTCCAACTTGGTCTAGCGCGGGCCCTGATCTGAGCGCACCCTGCACATGGAATATTTCTCGGAGCCAGCCGCGACAGCTGCAGTCGTCAGGAACAACTGCGATGCACTTCTTACATCTCACAGTACAACTTCGCAACTCCTCAACTTCAACTTCAACTTCAACTTCAACTTCAACACCAAAACCTTCCCGCAGCCACCATCATGGATCTGCGCGGCCACCGATTCGAGCTTGATTTCTCCGATGATGAGGAGAAGCCTCAATCGAGCCCGAGGGTCGCCTCAAACCACATGCCCTCGATTCCCTTCCCGTTCGTCGCCGACATCAAGGAGCGCGAGACGGCCCCTCCGTCGGCGCCCAAGATGAAATGCACGCCGTCTGGGTTTCCCGAGCACAAGAAGCGCATCAGAGTGTCGGCATTCAAGCAGCAGAGAGCTGGATCTGCGAGACCGCCGGCCGTGGGTGCCCCAAACGCCTTTGCTCCGCGCCCGGCACAACCAACCCATGGTTCCTCGCGGAATCAGAAGGATTCCGGATTAGACGAAGACAGACGGAGGATCGATCAGGAGAATGCGCAGAGACTGGCTGCCATGTCTCCGGAAGAGATTGCCGAGGAGCGAAGGGAACTCATGTCGAGCTTGGATCCGTCTTTGATACAGATGCTTATGATGAGGTCGAATTTGGATGACGGTAGAGGCGATACGGGAACCGATCTTCCATCGGAAATCTTGGAGAAGGAAACATCAAGCGTGCAAGAGAAGACGCGTGTGCCACAAGCAGATACGAAAACGGTGCCGGGCGCACACAGCGTACCAGCCCCCAAACCCTCCGGAAACGAATCGACCCTCCCAGATCCGTCCGTTTTGAGGATGAAGAATCGGAACCTTCACAGCCCATAGGTCTACAGCCCACTTCCGCACCCGGCGAACCCGTTCCCGAAGCCTTCGTGCCCTCGATACACTTCCCTGCCGCACCCTCCGCGCCCGAGCTCGACCCTTCCGACCCGGACTTCTTACAGAACCTGCATACCAAATACTTTCCCAGTCTCCCCGCAGACCCCTCGAAACTAGCCTGGATGGCACCTCTCCCCACCACGGATTCCATCGCCGATCGCGAGTCGCCGTACTACCCGCTATCCGAGAGCCTCAACGCCAACGCCATCCGCTTCGACTTCCGCGGCGGCTTGCTCCCTCCACGCATTGCTCGCGCGGTGCCGGTGACGAAAGGGCTACACCACCACGGCGAGGCGCCCGAGGCGGCGGGATATACGGTTCCTGAGCTGGCGCGGTTGGCGAGGTCGGCCTTTCCGGCGCAGCGGTGCGTGGCTTTCCAGACGCTGGGTAGACTACTTTACCGGCTCGGGAGAGGGGAGTGGGGAGGTCCCGAGAGCGAGATCACGCACGGGCTGTGGATGTGTGTCAAGGGCGGGAAGGTGCTAGAGACGCTGGAGGAGGCGGCGGCGGCGGAAGGGGGGCATCAGGGGAGCAAGGTTTACGCGGTTGAGGCGCTATGGTTGTGGCAGAAGGGGGGCGGGGAGGTCATGAAAGCTGAGTGATGGAGAAAACCGAATCTTGCGGCGGGAGCTACGATTCACGTTGGTTCGATGATCCCACGATGTTGCTGCCAGCCTGTACTTGTGTGCTGGGATGTGCCCCGAGAAGTCTGGGATCTCACCTCGAGATAGAAGCCGCAGGGGCCACTCGTTCCATGATCCACGCGCGAGAAAGGGGGCTTGGTAGACGGACGGATGGACAAAAATCCAATCGGGCCGTCAGTCAAACTTGAAGGCGGAAGACGACAGAACAGCTTTCCATCGAGCGATGAGGTGGAGAGGAGCCAGCCCCCCTCCCGCGCTCGTGATTGATGGCGGCAGACCGAAGAAACGAACCTGATGCTTACCGGCAATAGCGTCCGTGAGCGACATCTAGCAGGGCCGGATGAGGCGCGTGATGGATGGATGGGTGGCACCTCTCGCAGAGCCGTTTCGAGAAACGCTCGATCGTGGCGTACACGCTGCTCAATACCTGCCACCTATGCTTCTGGCCATGACAACTCGCATCGGACGATGATCTATCTGTGCCGGCAAGCAGGAAAGAAAGTCTCTGGCATGGTACAGTGCCTCGCAATCGAAAGAACGTCTTTCTTGCTACTTATGTACCTTTAGCTGGGCAGGCACCTTACAGTACGTCGTGTACGCGACAGTGAGATGTGGTTTGAAACTCGAACCTGCTTTTTAGATACTTGCTTTTCGATCAGAGCCGGTGCTTAGGCGGACGCCGTAAGGGGGGGGGTGTTCACACTCAATCACTCAATCACTCAATCAATCATGCTCGTATCAGCGTCGAGCGTGTGCGCACGTAGGAGAAACAGCTACTCTATGTAAAGTAGGTAGATAGCTATAGTCTTTCCATTTCCATTTCCATTTCCATTTCCATTTCCATTTCCATTTCCATTTTTGCTTTTACCACCTCAAAGTGAGACCATAGGCGTTATCTTGCGCAGCCTTACAGTGCTGTAAGTGCAGTACAGACAAGTAGACAAGTAGACAAGTAGACAAGTAGACAAGTAGACAAGTAGACAAGTACCCAGCGAGCACCACAGAGCCTCGCACAGAGTCCCAAGCCAAACGAGATGCGACGCTCGTTACGTTACGCGTAGCATGTACTGTAAGCAGTAGCGGCAGCAGCAGTTGCCCTTCGAGTGAAGGAGCAAGCAAGCAAGCAAGCCAGCAAGCCAGCTAGACGCGGTGCTCGCACCTTCGGGGATTGCAGGTAGATACCTATCTACCTATCTATCTACTGTACGTATCTACATACTGTAGAGTGTGGTGTAGTGCAGTGCAGTGTAGTGTAGTGCAGTGCAGGAGCAGCGTGGATGGATAGGACTGCACTGCACGTACGTGTAGGGTGCAAGAAAGAAAGGAAGGAAGGAAGAAAGAAATCGGACGCGGGGAGTGGCGTCTACTCGGGGTTTCTGTAGGTATAGGTAGGAGAGAAGAGGAGAGGAGAGGATGCATGTCGCTCTCTACGGGACAGTGGGTAGATACTGTATGGGAAGAGAAGAGAAGAGAAGAGAAGAGAAGAGAAGCGAAGAGAAGAGAAGGAATGAATCCCTACCGAGCAGATACTACGTCGAGGAAGAGGACAGGTCGTCGAGCATTTCGACCTGCTGTGCAGGACTGTAAGTAAGTACATAGATATATACATACAAACTGACATCCCGAGTTAGAGATCGTGCGTCAGACGTGTAGGAAGCCAGATCCTGCAAGCATTCGGTACGTGGAATTTCCTGGATGAATCGAATCAAATCGATGGCTGGAGTTTCGCAGGCCACAAGTGCATCGAGAGGTGGCTATGCCAGAGTCGACGGCTCTAATACAGTACCTACTACGGCTTCCAAGCATGAGTGAGTGGGTAAGTACTGTATAGTACATACGGTAAGTACTGTCTGTAGGTACGGTAATAAGTACCTAGTCCCAGACATCCATCACCCACCCGTCCATCCACTCATCCACACCAATGCTGCAAAGCAAGAACGAAAAAGAGGTACGTACGTGACCACGCCTCTGCAATGCTGCTCTCCAAATCAAAACACAAAATACAAAGCCAGAAATGGATATCATCGCTGCGTTTCTGCCGCCTTCGTCTCGTGCCGTCACCGTGAGTACCCCCAACCCCCCCCCACCCCCCCGCTTCTGCACCCGTCTCAGTTGTCCTGACTCGCAATATCTGTACAAAATCTCGCTCCAACCTACTTCCTCGCCCTCAAGCCCAAGAGTTTACATTGGCATCGAGAGACAGGCCATCAGTCTCCTTCTGCTCCTGGCCCACGCTCGGCTTCGGCCGAAGTGGTCTCGGCTTGACATGCTCTGCGTGTCTGGCGTCGTGGTCATCCTGCTTGTCCGCATGCCCATGGTTCACACCAAAGTTCGTCTCCACATGCATCACATCTACGGCAGGGACGGAGACATCCCGGCAAACCACATCGACCATCTCCTTGAGCTGGTCCGTCCGTACATATACCATGTAGTACGGGGTCCCATCCGCGCCTCCCGCCTTCTCAAAGATGCGGCGACGGTCCTTGACTTCCGTGACGTACTCGTCGTTGTACTCGCGCCAGATGTCGTGTTCAGAGTCGTAAATGTAAACCCAGTAGTGGCCACCGCGCGCCTCACCACGGTGGATGAACACGGCGTGAATCTTGTACTCGTGCTCGCGCATGTCCGTGAATTGGTTCTTCAGCTTCGTCTTGAGGTCTCCGATCTGACCCTTGATACTCTCGAGCTCGATCGATACTTCAGCGATGCGGTCTTCCAGAACCATAGGCAAGTCGGGAGGGATCTCGATACCGTCGAGTCCCTCATCTTGAAGGCTGGTGATGTAGTATTTAGTGGCGGCCAGTGCGTCTGGGACGTTAATGTCCTCGTTTGGGTTGTTCAGAGCGTCGTGTCTGGCTTGCAGGTCCCGCAACTGGGCTTTCCACTTCCATGTCTGGCGGCGGCGGCGCATGATGGACGAATCTTGATCCTCAGTGTGAACGTATCGGTCCATGTAAATCGTCTCCGGGAAAGGCATAAAACTGTGATTCTTGCAGGAAGTTTTGAGAACATCATCAAAATCGGAACGCTGGATCTGAATCTGGAGAATCGGCGGAAGCTTCTTGATTGAGTTGTATGATGGTGCCTTGGAGCCTGCGACATCGACAAGCTGCTCATCATATACAACGTCAATAGACTCGTAGAGATCTCGAATTTCACCATTTCTACCGGGATAGGCAATGATGTAAGGCCAGGGTTCATCTTTCGGTGGTTCCTTATCGCTTCTCTCAATGTACCTGCAGTTTGTACCAAAGAAAGTGTCTCGGATGATATCAATTTGCTCCATATCTTGCTCGAAGCCAGTCGGTTTTATGGCGCATTGCAGTCGGTTGGTGACGTTTCCCATGACCTCTGTGACATCCTGCTGGGCGCCGAAACTCAGAAGATCAGCCGTCTCACCATCAATGATACTCTGGTGCCCATTCGTAGAGATTGAAAGATCAGGTTTGGTGCGAGGTGGGATGGGGGGCGGCTTTTCTGGCGCTGGGAGGGCAGTCTCCACGCCCCCATCGGTCATAATAACATCCGGCGCCAAACATCCAACGCCATCAAGTGCAGGCTTGTCCTGGTCGATGTCGCTCTTGACCGGAACGTGTCCGTGTCGACGAGAGTACTCTCGCTGCTATCGTCACCCACCACTGCGATTTCAACGGGGCTGTCAAGCATCTCGATATCCTCGTCGACATTGCTCGAGGTTGATGGCGGTGTTAGTGGAGGTAATTGTGAACCAACGACGCCGGGATCCTCCATGATTGACGCTATGTTAGGAGGTCCTACAGAACTGCTCATCGATTTGCGTCGTTGCATCAAGAACTCCTCCTTTTTCTCTTGGCTTACAAGAGTCAACTCTGCCAATTCCTTGTTCGGTGTAACGAAACGTCCCGACGCTGTTTTGAGGCTTTGGAAGAGATCGCGGAGTTCGTCAACGACTAAGTTGTCAGTGTGGTGTCACTCAAGTAAATCCGATGACATACATCTTTGTGCTCTCACAACCTCATCCCTATCAACTAGACGTCCACCAACGCGCTTGACTCTCAAACTCTCAGGGGTGATCTCCATTCGGTAGTCCTCGAAACTTACGACCATGTGTCTGATTGGCTTTATAGTGTACAGATATTGAAGCAAGCTATTGAGGTAACAAGTATTTCCGATGTTGCCAAGTCCAACAGGCTCCGCAACGCTCGCAGGCACATCTGCATTAGGATCATTGAGCTTTGCCAACAGAAAATTACTGCCACGGTCATAGGCGATCGTCTCTAGAGCTTGGGTATAGCTGTCTTTGGACCCAGAAGGCGCTCCGCCGGACAAGCTCTGATAGTATGTAAAGATGGTCTCATCAGGCGCATTACGATACATGGATCCGATCTGCAATCGATTGTAAGCTTCATCTACGCCGAGGCCAATTAGCAAGGAGGCAGCTTTGCGGAGACCAAAGTCGTTGCCGCGTTGTTGAGCAATGACCCGCAGAGCCTCTGCCACTCTAGCTTTATCCATATCATATGCCTGCTAGTGTTAGCTATGAGATTCCTTGAAAGCGTCCACAACATGCCGAGCAACCGAAGGAAGGATAGTCAAGCATAGTGGACTGACCATTGCCACAGCAGCTGCCTCAATAGAGTCGGAAGGCGAGTCGTCTGTTACACCCAAAAGTTCAAGAGCCTCTTCGTACGTCATGGCATTGTCTTTCGCGAGAGCTTCGATCTTGTCGCTGTTTCTATGTTTGGCAATGATGAGAAGAGCATACATAGCTTCGTCCTTCTGTTTGGGGGCTGAAGCTATGCGGGACTTGTAGAGGCCCATGATATGTTCATCACCCTCTTTTGTACTGGGTGTCAGTCCAAAGTATCTGTATGCCTCCTCCAGTTTCTCCTGTCCAAATTCGCCGACCGAAACTGCCATGGTAAACTTTAATTCCAAGTCAGAGCTCCCACGCCCTTTGGCAATACCCTCGAGGCAATCAAGATAGTATGGCTTGTTACCCGGATCGCACTCGCACTGCCGATCATAGGCCCAGATCAAAAGCTCGTCTGTGAAATCGTCAACCGCACCCAGGCCACGGAACCAGGGGTGCTCTACAGACGAAAGATCGATCGTTCTCGACCTAGTCGGATATTCAAAATATCCCAGACTTTGCTCGATATCTTTTAACACAGGTGCAGGCCTAGTTCTGAAGTTCAGGGCAAGTGTCGTCATATCGGACTGGGGTATTTGCCCAAGCTTCGTCTCGAGCTCATACACGACATCGTTAATGAAGTCTCTGTTCTCATCTGTGATGATAGGTAGCTGCCAGAAACCATTCGTACCCTCCTACATAGAATATCAGCACTCTTCCTAGTAAAACCAATTAGCAGGGAAGGACAAACACTCGACTCACATCGGGATTCTCCGACAGCTCTTCGACCGAACGGAAGCCAAGATACTTGAAAAGCTCGTCACATTCGTCTGCAAATGTCACTTTGTATTTCTTGTTCCGCTTAGCGATTCTCTTCAGCTGGGACACATCCTTAGCCCCTTTCGCATCTGCAAGATATGACCGAAGGTACCAGAAAGCATGCGCCGGTGTCGATGGCTGCTGGCCTTCGTATCTCACGGGATCCTTATCCAGCTCTCTCCGCCCACGAGCACCAAGAATCTTGTCATCATTGATCAGGCTCAACAAAGAATCCGAAAGTCTTGGTCCAGAGATTTGAATCTCAAGCAGAGCCGGACATTTACGCCCCGAACAAGCAAACCTATAGACCTCAAGCGGCAGCTCGTACTTTTTCGATACCTTCTTCTTACTTCCCTCTTTTGGCGACTCGATGAACCGGAAATGATGGAGGGGATTCTCCTGATCCGACTGCATACAGGGCACCTGCAACTCCTTCCGATCATAGAAGTTTATGCTGATTGTGAAGTGGTGTAGACATTTCAAGCAGTAAGAAGCTACGACATACTCGGTCTGATTGTCCGGCAGCTCGTTTGCTGACGCTGGTGAGTGCGTCTGGGCATCTTTTCTCGCAAGAGTGTGGTGACAGTCGCTAGAGTGTAGCAAAGGCGAGGGAACTCCCTTCTTGTAGCGGGGTTCTGGATCTGCCAGCACATTCCAACCGTTTTTCTCCTTGCATCGGGGGTCGTAGTTCAGAAGGTCTTGGATGAGTCTGGGGGCAGTCTTCCCTACATGTAGCACACATGTTAGACGTTGCGCTGGTCCGGGCAGATAGAGACACTGGGTCGCTTGCTTACCTGGGGCGAAAAACGTTAGATCTGATTCCATGGCGACCATGGCGACCATGGTGACCTTGGGAATGTTGGCAATGTTGGCAACGTTGCTTCCTCTGTCTTCCCTTCTGCCTCCGCGGACACCTAGCAGCTTCTCGGCGCTCGGCGCGTACGAGTCCTCGAGAGCGTTGGCGCAGCCTTTCGATTCGGTCCTTGTCGGTAGATATTTGGAAGCTTTCTGCGACCTTGTTCGAAGACAGCCTCTGGCGGCCAGGTTTGAGAAGTGGCCGAAATCCCTAGGTTCATGAGGAGGTGAATGCGCCGGGTTGCCAACGCGGCTGAAGGCAAGCCTTCTTCGTTCGGTACCTACAGTACAGTACAGAGAGCGTACGCCGTTTCGCAATGACCCAGTTGACCTGTGCCTACTGATCACCTGCGTAGGCTCGCGAACCGCTTCAGAGCTCAGGTCGACGTTTTTGAGGTTGCAAAATAGTACAGAGTACCATGCGTTTGAGGTAGCATGTAAGTAAAGAGGTGAGATCGATCTTTGGTGCTTCGACTTCGACCCCCGGCATAACACCGATACGTTAGATCCCGCCGCCTGATGGAAATCCGAGCTTTACCCGTCTTGTAAGCCAGCCCAAGCCCAGCCCGGGAACCTCAATTCAACGACGGCCATTGGAAACCCAGACCAATTCTCCCGTTTTCCAGCTGCTGCACTGCTCAAAATGGCACCGGGGAGCGAAGCATACCACCCGCACGATGCCGTCACGGCTGCCATCAAAGGCACGATGATTACCGGCGCGGCTGGAGGACTGGTTTCTGCCGTCCAAAACACCCTGGCGAAGAAGAACGTCAGCGCCTTGGGCGTCTTCACGAGGACGGGAGGCACAATCGCTGTGTTTGGTAAACTTGTCTGGGATTGATCTACTCCACTGGCCTGGGCTGACCGTTGCAAAGCTGCCATGGGAGGTACCTACGAGTTTACACGATTTGCGTCCGCCAACCTGCGAGAGAAGGACGATAGTTTGAACACGGCCCTGGGAGGATTTCTGGCTGGATCTGTCCTCGGGTTGAGATGTGCGCCCACTTCTTGATGGATTGGTAAAGGCGATAGCGCTGATTCTTGTCACAGTCGGCTCAGCCCCCGCAGTCCTGGGATATGGTGCGTTGTCGGCAATCGTTCTGGGCGCGTACGACTACACGGGCGCAGCCTTGACTGGGTACAAGAAGGACCCAGAGATCGATGAATTCGAGCGGAAAGAGTTCCTGCGGAAGAACCGTAGACGGCCAATTGACGAAACAATCTCAGAAATTGGAGAGGGAAGAGGTACAACGCCATCTTCCCGAAAACATGCAATCAGCTGACATTCGCCTCTAGGTGTGTACGGACCAGGATACGACGAGAGGCGGAGGGAGAGAATCAGGCAAAAGTACGGCATCGAGGTTCCTGCAAAGTCATAGAAATTTTCCTGGGTTGGGGCTTGGTCCGATGGGTTCGGGATGTAATGTGCACAGGGAGATGGCATTTGATGCAGAGGCTGTCTTCACATCTCCTTGTGTGTCATGAGTACAGAGTTGAGAACGGTGTCGTATGGTTCTTCTGCTGTTCTTCTAGAAGTGAGGACTACATCAGGCATATTCCAGTTTTGCTGACGTTCGTGGTTTGCCTGGCTTCTTTCCACCAGACGTTCCATTGCGACCGACGGAGCTGGAGTGGGATGATTTGTAGTTCATAGAAGCACCATGACATGTTTGTTGAAAGCCAAGCACGATATGATATTACTGTACTGATTGACCAAGGCAAGATAGACAACGCTTTGATAGAGTGATACACACTGTAGGTACCGTACAGCAGTACTGTACAGTACTGTCGTCGAGTCAGTTCAGCTATGGCACGTGATGGCGTGTACTTTTGGGAAGTTGCGCCCCACTTGCGGGAGCCGAAACCAAATACCCCGCGTTTGGATCCAGTCCAAGCTGAGCAGCAAGTAAATTCTTCGAGAAATGATTCAAGTACTTGACTCCTCCGGTCGAAATCAACCTTCTTGTTGTACTCTCACGGGACCGTCTACCACTAGAAGGTCAACATCGGAGCACTCGGATCTTCTCCGCCGGCGCTTCTAGTGACCATCAATCTGCCCTCTGCGTGCCTTCACCACGCTCGCCTTTCTGCCGGGCAATAAAGAAAATCCTAGCTCGAAGAGGCACTTCGTAAAAGAGCGCTGACAAGGTTGCCTACCTCTGTACGTCCCTGGTTATTGGTCTTACAGTAACATCCTGAACCCCTCACAGCCACCGACGACATCACCAGCTCTCCAGACACTTCCCCGCCTTTGGTCCAGTGGGTCGAAGTCGTTGATAACAAGTCAATCCCGTCCGTCCAGGAACAAGCTCGTGTGATGGTGCAGGACGAGAAAAAGATGGAGTCTCCTATGAGCCCCATCCAGCCAGCCACGATGTCACAAGCGGATATCAACCAACGTTTCTATCGACACTTCCAACAGCAATGCACAGAGCTCCAGGAAGAGATCGCCCAGATCGACAAATACAGCAGTATCGCGGGCGAGAAGCAAGATGCGATTGATCACGCTAACATTGGCATCACTCGACTTTCTAACGAGGTGACCGATGCAACACCATTTGTAGCGGCCTATGATCAACGAATTTACCAATTAGTGAGCCCATGTTTCAAGATTTTTTTTTAGGTGGCGTGAATAGCATTGAGTGCCAAATACTGACGATTGTTTAGGCTATCAGGGCTTTGGAAGACAAATTGCAAGAAGCTCGCAGCAGGGCCGTGCCGAGAAAGAAATTTCAATTCAAGCCCACACTGAAGAACAACTCGGCGGTCTCACTCAGCGATGCAGCCGAGTTGGCGAAAGAGCAGCGTCTTCAAGTCCTTCCCTCATTTAACGAGTCCTCGATGGCAACAGCGCCAGCCTTCTCCAAGACGCCACCTAGTGAAGCGAATTCCAAAGATACTCTCGGCGACCTCCCGTCCTTCCCAAAGAACTACAACGAGGAAATGAACCGACCAGGGACCCAAGTCAGAAAACCAAGTTTCTCCCAGGCTCCAAGTATCAACATCACCGGCCACACGGGTCTCCACATCATTCTACCTTCATCCGCGTCCCGTGCTACTTCCTCGGGCTCTATCACTAAGCTGAGTAGGTGTATCGTCGACATGTCAGTGCCAACCGCAAACGGCGCACCGTTTGCTGGTCTTGCACTGCAAGATATTAAACAGTCTTTAGTTATTGCTGGCCGCGTAGCAGGCGCTGCTCACATCACTGGAGTTGAGAACAGCATCGTGGTCGTCTTATCGAGGCAGGTTCGCATGCACGAGTGTCATAATGTGGACATCTACCTTCACTGTGCCAGCCGACCCATCATCGAGGATTGTAGTAACGTTCGGTTCTCTCCAATTCCCGAATGCTACGTGGGTTACTTACTCTATTTCAACCTTAAAATATCTTACTAACCAGCATAGAATATTGCGCAAGAGAACTCAGTGCCAAATCAGTGGGACCAGGTTGACGATTTCAAGTGGCTCAAGGCGGAGCATAGTCCGAACTGGAGTATCGTGCCAGAGGACGAGGTCCTCGATGAAACTGTTTGGACAAAGGTAGTTCCCGGTGCACCAGGAGTTGGCTTGGAAGATATTCTGAAGAAGGTTAAACTTCCAGCAAACCACACTGATCGATAGATCCGGGTGGGTAGAAGCAGTATAGGGCTGGACGTTCTTTAGTGGCTTTCATGGAATTGCAGGACTGTACATTATGTACACTAGCGATGGAGTTTTGACCTTTTGATGCCTTTGTCACAAGCCATGCGGTTCTTTCATGGTCTAGCAATAAACATACCCTCCCTGCCCTTGTACATCCCCACTGCTACCAGATTGCTGGACGTTCTAGGATACACCGAATATATCATTCTTGGCCCCTTTGACGGTTCAGCTTCTTTGCCTCCTTTCGACTCAGTGTTTGTCAAGGCGAATCGTCTATCCAACGTGATCCGATGTCCCGGATGTCAGGTAGTTATAGCATGCACAAGTGGCCTGCCCGCACCTCGGCCATCAAGGTGGTTCTGGTGCTTCCATCTCCGTCCCCGGTGCGTCTCACGCCTCTGAAGCATCTCCTCCGCTGTTTTGTTCTCTTCGTCCTTTATCAATTTTGGCACTGACACCCATCTCCATCAACTGCGCCAAAACTGCCTTTTGCTCCTTGATCTTAGCTTCCAGTCCCTTCATTTCCTCTTCCTGCTCCTGCGTATTTCTCTCCAGATCAGGCAGCTGCTTCACCAGCATTCTCGCCCTCTGCAGATTGTGCTTCAGCTCGTCGGTCGCGGCGGGCAGGTCTCTGACGCTGAGCGGACCATTGTGCAAATCGGTAGGCGGCTGCGATGGGGTGGCTGCTGCTGGTGAGCCGGCGGTCGACGCCGCAGGGTTTTTGGAGCTCAGATCGACGCGAGACAGGATCGAAGAGAGGATTGTGAGAGTGTCGATGGAGTCCGCAGACAGGCCGTCTGGCAAGTTCATGAGGGATACTGGTGTCGGCGACATCTTGCGATCTATCGGTGAGCCGGTGAGGTGACGAGACAAGGGATAAGGCGGCTAGCCCAGGAATCACGATTCAGGGGTCGTGACTTGGAGGACCCCGCGGCCTTCTGATCGAAAATACCCCACCACGTTTGTTTTCCTCCCGAATTAACTCTCTTGAAATAGGAACACACTACCTGCACCGATTGTACAGTACTGCAGGTACTTACAGGATCTGTAGCACGTACCAGCTCTTCTATTGCAAGCATTCTCTCTTCCTCGACAATATCTAAATACAGGCTGCTAATTATCACCGGTACTTATAGCCTGCCGGAAAAAACCTACTTATCATCCTCGTTCGCCGGAAATTCCCTCCCACTCCCAGTACAACATGGTCCAGGTCGACCACAAGACGGTGCTGAGTATGTCATGATCGATTCCACAAACCCTCAGTGTCACTTTGCTTCACGAACCCTTCGAGGCGTCACTCGGAAATAGCAGTACCAACCAACATGGCTTCCCCGTCCTCAGCCAGTTCCTCTCTCAAGGCTAGATGGCTCCCGCTTGAGTCCCCTCCGCGTGCTAAAAAGAGCCCGACTTTGTTCTCGCTCTGCTGTATTGTCTCGTGTACCTAGAGCTCTCCTGGCTAATTGTGATGGTCTGGCATAGTTGTTATTGACGGCTGGGGAATTCCTAGCGAGTCGTCGCCGAGAGATGGAGATGCCATTGCTGCCGCCGAGACTCCCGTCATGGACGCGTTCCAGAAGAACGCAGACGGCTTCACCGAGCTCGATGCTTCCTCGCTGGCTGTTGGGCTCCCCGAGGGACTGATGGGCAATTCGGAGGTCGGTCACTTGAACATTGGTGCTGGACGAGTGGTGTGGCAGGATGTGGTTCGCATCGATCAGACGATCAAGAACAATGAGTTGAACAAGAACGAGATTATCATGACGACCTTCAATGCGGCGAAAGATGGCAACGGACGTCTTCACTTGGCTGGGTTGATCTCGGACGGCGGTGTTGTGAGTGGTGTCCCAGTGCTAAGAGGCTCGAAGCTTATTGAGAATAGCATGCCAAACAAGATCATCTCTATGCTCTTCTGAAGCTGGCTAAGGAGGTTGGTATCCCCCATGTCTACATCCACTTCTTCGGAGATGGAAGAGACACAGACCCAAAGTCTGGTGCAGGTTACATGCAAGGACTCTTGGACAAAATCAAGGAGATCGGCATTGGTGAGGTTGCGAGTGTTGTTGGTCGATACTATGCTATGGATCGTGATAAGCGCTGGGACCGAATCGAGGTTGGTCTCAATGCTCTCTGCGTTGGTGACGGTGAGGCGAGCACAGATCCAGTCAAGACCATCAAAGAGAGATACGAAAGAGGAGAGAATGACGAGTTCCTGAAGCCCATCATCCTTGGCGGCAAGGAGGCTCGTATTGGAGGTACGTTCGAATCAGAGAGACTCTGGTTACATACTGACGAAACAAATAGAGGGAGACCAAGTCTTCTTCTTCAACTACCGATCCGATCGTGTCCGTGAGATCACCCAGCTGCTCGGCGACTACGACCGCTCTCCTTTGGAGGACTTCCCCTACCCGAAAAACATCACCTTGACTACCATGACGCAGTACAAGCTTGACTACCCATTCCAGATCGCCTTCAAGCCTCAACACATGGGTAACGTTCTTGCCGAGACCCTGGGTAACCAAGGCGTCAAGCAAGTCCACGTTGCCGAGACGGAGAAGTACGCCCACGTCACTTTCTTTTTCAACGGTGGGGAGAAGGTCTTCCCTCTCGAGACCAGAGATGAGACCCAGGATCTCGTCCCGTCCAACAAAAGCGTTGCCACTTACGATAAAGCTCCTGAAATGAGCGCCGATGGTGTCGCGAAGCAGATGAGCAAGCGGATAAAGGAGGGCCAGTTTGAGTTCATCATGAACAACTTTGCCCCTCCTGACATGGTCGGTCACACGGGTGTCTACGAAGCTGCTATCGTTGGTGTCGCGACCACCGACAAGGCGATCGGAGATATCTACGAGACTTGTAAGGAGGAAGGCTACATCTTATTCATCACTTCTGACCACGGGTATGTCCAGCAATCATCCCTTCTCAATATGCCCACCTGTGTTAGAACTATCTTCTGACCGAGATCTTCCCTAGCAATGCCGAAGAGATGAAATTTGCAGACGGCAAGCCCAAGACCTCACACACCACTAATAAAGTCCCCTTCATCATGGCCAACGCTCCCAAGGGCTGGAGTCTTAAGAAGACGGACGGCGTACTCGGCGACGTTGCGCCTACGATCCTGGAGGCTATGGGACTGAAGCAACCGGAGGAGATGACTGGCCACAGTCTGCTTATAAAGAGTTAGAATACCCTTGCTTTGCACTTCTAGAATGTTTTGCTCTCAAGAGTTATACTGTTGTTGATTCTCTTTCCCTTGACGTTGCGCGATGCTTGCTATTAGGTATGGAGGCTAAGAATGCATGGCAGGCAACAAGCGAGCGTTTGAGGAATAAACATGATAGGATGATCGATACCTAGCAGGTGATACGACTACTACAATTGAAATACAATCCAGCCGTACCAAAACACAAACATTGACCCAAATTGGTTGTGGTAGAGATAGACGCAAGATGATTTGAAACCAACTTTCGCCCCCAAGATGTGCAATATCTACTAGCTCGCAGAGACAAAACCAAGCTCATGCCATGTTTGTTCTGCATCACAGCAACCAGGAGGACGAGAAATTGACATGCTGATGTGTTATTTACATTGCAGGCTATGAGACTAGCAACTGTTTCCACAGTACAAGTACCTGTCTTGGTTCGGCTCGGCTACAAATCACTCCTTGGGTATTCCGTATCGCTCGCTTCGAAAGTCCCTGCCTGGTATTTCCCCGCTCGAAAGCTTTTCCTCAAGATCCCACCCGGGGCTCACCACTCTTATACTTCTCCCCACCTTCCGCCCTTCACATCCGCTCCATACGCTGACGAGCTATCCCTCCTCAGAGCACCCATCTGCCCCTCCAAAGAAGCGTGGAACCCCTGCCCACCCGCCGGCTCCAAACTCCCCCCGTTACTCCCAGCGTTAGCCATCAAGCTACTCCCCGCGCTCTCCGACGGCATCCCAACATCCGTGCCCGGGTCGCCCCATACCGAGGGGCCCGAACTATAGCGCGAGGCGGTATACGTGCTCTTGGTGTGCGCGTGGGTCGGGCCGTACACGGATCTCCTCGCGCCGCCGACGATGGCGAGCGGGACGGGCTCCAGGTTTGACAGCGTGAGCTCGTTTGGCTTCCATAGCTCGGGCCGCTCGAGATCGAAGGGATCGGAGCGTCCCTTCCCTCGCCGCGCGCTCTCCGAGAAGGTCGTGAAAACCGTGTCGCGATAGTGGCCGTCCACGTTCTGGGCCACCAACGAGAGGACGGAGGGCGGCCGGCTGGGTAAGGGGTATCGCGATCCCGGTGGGCCGTTGGCTGCGCTGGCGGACTGCTCTCCCGAGTGTCGAGCGTGCGCTATGTGTGTGCTTGCCTTTGGCATCGTGGGGTCTTCAAAGGGATCGGAATTCCCGGGTCTCGGTCCTGAGGCTGGATCCATGAACGGATTTGCGTATGTACTGGTGTTTGGGTGTGCATATGTGGCGACGTAGGGGTGGCTCCGTGCCGCGGTAGTACTAGCGGCTCGACTTGGACTGGCGAACATGCCTTTGTTGCTCTCAAAGCTCGGTCCTAGACTGCCTATAGGAAGAAGCATGCCGCCGTTCGCCAGCGACGCTGGGCTGGTGAACTCCCTTTCGTCCATGCCTAAGAGGTGATTGAAGGCGGGGCCAGTCTTGGGATTGGCTTGCTTCTCGTTCATGCCGCGTGTTGCGGTGAAATGGTCTACTGGCGCAGAACTTTGGCGCCTGAAAAACATCCGCTGCCACCATTTCGTTCCGTGGGTCGTGGTGATCTCTGAGCTGTTTCTGCTATGCTGCGGGATCCTGTGCTGTAGGACTTTTCCGTCCACGAATTGAGAGTTTCCTCTGTCGAGATTGACAGAAAGAGCGCTGTCTTTGCTCGCTGATACTTTCGGTCTCAGAGATGCTCCGAATGCAGACAGGCCTGCTTTGAAAGCTGTCCCGCCGCTTCGTTTGCCTCCGTTCTGATAGCTCGGTCCTGTATTCCACCCCTCTCCTCCTTTTGTAAGTTCTTCAGAATTGCCATCTGCGTCGTAGAAGGAGTTCCGGCTTCCGGTGTTCAGGGGTGTGAGAAGCGAGTCCCTTTTTTCCCACTTCCTCTTAGACAGCCAAATAAACAAAATCAGCAAAACAACCAATCCCATAGCTCCTGATACACCTCCAATGATAGACACAGTTGTAATGTCGAGATTAGCTGTCCCGGAGGTTACTGAGGACTGGTTGGTCCCAGGTAGTGATGTTGATACAGGTAAATCGACTGTCCTCAACTGATAGACCTCGTTTACCGCAACGACCTTGGGTGTCCTTACGGGTGTTGATATTGGATAACCTTGCGAGCTCGAACTCGGCGTCGTGGCCGGTGGAACGGTCGGAGACGCGATGTAATTCAGGACATCTGCTGGTATAGCAGGGCTATTGGTACAGCTTGCGCCGGTAAATCATGAGGCGCTGTCGAACTCGAACTCGAAGCCGCAGCAGCAGGAACTAACGCCGCAGGAAGGGGTACCATTGGGGTTATAGCAGGCGGTGCCGCCGGTACAGTTGTGAGAGCCTTCGGTATTGCTGTGCATCTCTTCCCATCGATCGTTACGATGAATATCATCGCCGCCGGGTTCGGATCGGTCGCCATGACGAGGATGAGACGCAACGCCAGTTGCGGTATGGTGGAAATGTGAAAATCAAAGGGCTGAGGACAAGTACACGTTCACCAACACAATCATGATGTTGACGATGTTGGTGGAAAGAAACGAAGTTGGAAAACAAGCCAGGAGAAAACCATTCAGCTTGCGAAGGCCAAGGTGTAGGCAGACTCTACGATCCCCATATTCAAACGCCGCGTTCTGAAGTGAGTCTAGAAGGGGCGACAATTAATAAACAGAGCGGGTGTTACGCGAGGAAATTGTGAGCATTGAGTTTCGGTCATGGGGTTGAGACTCGTCTTGTTCCAGATAGCATCAGGGGCAAACTCGCTTAACGAGGAGGAACTCGTCTCTCCTCCGTAGGCAAACAAGGACGGTTTGAACAACACTGCTTTGCATGTAATTGATTAAAGGCACCTTTGCCGGACCAGAGCTCTTTGCGGAGGGGCGTTTGCTCAGCGAGGAGAATTCGAGGGACACTTGGGCCTCCACCAGATCTCAGCCATGCACAGAAGATCACACGATTGGAATTTGATGCTGCCCAAAAGGAACATCTCGAAGTTTGTGCCTTTGGACTGGTCGCCAAGATGTAAAGATTCCGAGCTATGCTTGGTGTTCATTTGAAGGGAAAGAGAAAGATTGAAAGTTGCTAACGAGACAAGTTTCAAATGAATGTGAGCGAACGAAATCGGACGACACAAGATCCGTTCTATGCTGGGCTTTCTCAAAACAATGAACACCTATTTAAATCCCAGTAACATGCTACTAAAAGTAGAAAGTGGAGATTGCTCGACTTCTTTGCCACGACGGACGTGCCTATATACAGAACGTAGAGTACAACGCTCTGGAAACCTGACAAAGATGCACGAGAGAGCCCCTAGAGGAGGTAGATCAGGGAAGGAATTCGACATCGCGCATTGAAATTGATCCGCAGGACCCTGATGATGCTGGCATCAGCCGATGGATGGTTGGGCGTTTGGGCTTTCGACCTTGAAGGCCAAAGCCGTCCGACTCAAAGGGTGTAGCAAGTGGCACGCATCTACTATAGAGCGTTGAAGCCTTCGCCGTGGATCTTTCATGCTTCGCTCGAAGCAGCTAACCTTGAGCGATAGCATGATGGTGAATCTTTTGTAGGAGCACATGTACTGTACATACGATACGATACATACATGTGTCCTTGCACTGCTGCTCGCAACCAGCACGGGCATGCGTCGGTCATTCGATGCAGCCGTCACTCGACGTCCTGGCAACGCGATGAGTGACTTCTGCGCGACCGCGTGTCAAGTGGAATGCAAGTTATGTCGATCGACTTCGCGAGACAGTAGAAGATGATGTTGATGCTTGATGCATGAGAAGTAACTCGTTAACGAAAGTCAATATCCGCCCTCGCCATAGAGTTTTGGTGCACGAGCCGAGCGCCGGCTTCTGCATATGTATGTACATACATCCAGAGCAGAAGTCGTCTAGACCAACGTCAAAACTCGGGGTACAGAGCCACACATACACATATACACACATACACACATACACACACACACACACACACACACACACACACACACACACTTACATTTTCGCCGCCATGTTCGCGGCTCTGAGAAACCTAGGTAAGCAGTAGCCTTCCCTCGATCGGGTTTCTCTTTACGTCGGCATTCCATCCCACGGTCCTTTGTTACTGTTTTGCCTCGATGCGTGCGTGTCAAGCATTTCATTTCGACGCTTTCTATGTGTGTTGGCGCCCTTCTACTCCCTCCCGAGTCACATTTCATCTGTGGTCAATCGTCAAGCTGTGCGTTTTGTACATACTGCGCAGAGGGCTGCCAAAACTACACCTCAGATCTCAGAAAACCCTGATTTTACAGGCCTCATCATTGCTCGATTCCCCTATAGACGACCTTCGGTTGAGACCAGTCCTCACACATGCTCTTCGATAGGTGTTATCTCGCCGCCAGCAGATGGGAAAACAAGAGTAATCGGACCTCCAACGCCAGTCAAGTTCCCCAAATGCACACCACAGTCACCAGAGAAAGTATCACGGACACAGGCCAATCTTCCCTTGGTCGAAGTAATACAGAAGATCCACCGGCCGACCGATATCAAGCAATCTGTTTTCGAGGCTGCCGGGATCCACGTGATATCAGATGCCTCCCCACAGAACCTCGTCCCAGATGCCAGCTACCTTCCACAGGTCGAGGAATGGAACAAGATACCAGTAGACGACCTATCAGAGGCAAATGAAGCAACACGAAAACCTCTCGCCAATGGCCATCTTTCACCTGGAGCGCAGACCTACCGAGAACGTCAAAAAGAGCTTCTCATAGATAACACGGCTGCCTTCAGAAGCATTCGACGGATCCCGGCACCAACAGGAGAGACGCCCACACGGCTGGGGAATGCCTACGAATTCTACAAAAATCTGGAGCTCTTCTCGAGCTACTGGCCCGACACGTCCCTGCCACCCAATGCCCAGGCATGCGCCACCAACACAGAAGACGCCGAGCAGTCTACAGTTCCAAGCCGAATGCAAACGCACGTGGCGGTTGGTAATGGTGCCCAGCTCCCCCAAGACTACCGTCAGAATCTCATCATGGCTTTCGTCAAGCTCGTTGCTTATGACTTCGGATGCAGCGTCTCCCCCTCGCGGACAGAACCACGCCTCCAGCTCACCCCGTCCCCGCGGGTACCACCACACGCAACTCCTCCTCCTTCAACCTTCAACTCGTCAGCCATGTTCATCTACCGCACGCCTGTCGAGCGCTCTGCAGCACGCGCCGGCATTGTGGAAGGACCGGTCGCTGCTGTCTCCGCACGCGCAACCCACACATTCGCGAATCCAGCCGACGAAACTCTCGATCTGGCCCGCGAAGTCGTCGCCATACTTCTCACGGCGCAACAGCGAGCCCGTGAGGGCAAAACAGAGAAGCGTTTCGGGGAGGGCAAATGGTGGGCGACCACTCCCCGGTGGGGCGGTGGCCCAGGGGGCCCCATCGGCAGGGAAGGCGACAAAGCCGAAGAAGCTGCTCTGGCCCTTGCTGCTGCTGGCCTGCCGGAGAAACTGCCCTCCAAGCCCGTGGACGAGGTCGCGAGTGTCAAGATGGCGAACGAAGTGAAGCGGCAGATAAACGGCATCGCGGACCGCGAGCCCGCGCTAGCCAAACGCTCCAAGAAAGGCAAGGAGGGGATCATGATGGCGATGTACGAGTCGTACCGCAAGATGAACCCGCCGTCCGCAACGTGGGACCGCCGGGCGCGCTACGAGGCTATTGGGAAGGTGCCCGGTAGCGGGTACGACGATGTGTTCCTGGTGAGCGCCTTGAATCACCACGTTTGCATTGTGAGGGCGCGTGTGCCGGACGGCTTGATGGATGTGCTTGCGGGAGGGGAGACGGAGGAGTGGCACCGGGTCGAGGTGTGGAGGAGCAGGTGGTTCGATCTTTACCTGGGCGTGGACAGGGTGGAGGCGATGGGGATTCTATGGGGAGTTATTGGCTGGTTGATGAGGAAGGTTGAGTGGCCTGGGGAGGGCAAGGATGGTGGTGAGGTAGCACAGGGAGAGAAGATGGATTTGAGTTGAAAATGAGTGGTAAAGAAGGTGACAGGACAATACCTAAGTATAGCCCCGGGAAGGGAAGACGCATCTGAGAATTGTCTACGCCTGCAGCACAGATGTATATAGATTGGTTGATAAAAGGGTTGGATGGCTACATAGTGGAAGAACAGATGGGAAGATAGCGGATACGAAGGATTAACTGCACTTCTTCGAGCATTCTCGCCATTTGTTTGAAGCAGCCTGTAAGACATCCTTTCGTTCACAATTAGGCGAGTCTGAACCAGGTCACTTGTAGATGTCAACAAGGCTCGTGCTTACACTACCTACGATACTGTAGTTAGGTGGAAAAAACGAGTGATCTCACTTTGACATACCCTGAGTCAAACTATCTGTATGCTAAATGAATCCACCCCAACAAGATGGAACTTGCAGTTGATCACTACAGTCCAAACAGGCTTTGACGGCCTTGCATTCTTGAGGGTCAATAGCATCCAACATCTGCCTTACATCAACAAGCGTGGACTTCTTTGACCTTATACGCGAAAGATCGAAGCCACAACGACTAGCGGGTATATCAGGACGCAGCTACATCCACCGACTCGGCTACGGCAGCCACTTGTGTGACCCCAGCCCTGGCATAGGCAATTCCTGGCTTTCCAAGCATCTGCCGCCATTGAGGATTTCATTATCTCACATCCATACTCCCTCCGCTCCTCAGTCCTTAAATGTATGACTCTTCCCTGCCCTCTCCGTCTGCAACCTCCTCATCCCCTTTGGCGCATCCGCACTCTTGACATACGGATCCATTGGCGCCTGCACCTTCTTCTTCTTGACGCCCTTTTCCGCATCCTTCTTCCCATGCAGTACCGACTCGGCTTTACTGTAGTCGAAAGGCTCTTCATCGTCTTCATCCGCGTCGTTGGTTGCCTGACTAGCCTTTGCGGCTTTCAAAGCTGCTTTCCGAGCTCGTCTGTCCGCTTTCCGTTGCGCTTTTGCTGCTTTCGTATCATCGTCATCGACATCCAGCGAGATATCGTATTGATTGTCACCCCCTTCCTCAACATCCGAAATAGCCTCGCTCTTCCGCTTTGCCCCGCGCTTCAGGACAAACGCCTCCTCGGACTTGGGTGGAGGCGGCGGCGGGCTATCGGGAAGAGGCGTTTGTTGTGCAACTTCGGCCTGCTCTGCGAAACCTTGCGGCGTTCCGAATATCTCGAGAGACAATGGAGGTAGGGGGATAGCGAGACGTAAGTTATCGTTCTTGCCAACCTTCCTACGAGGCGAGTCGGGCGTGTCCCAAATGCTACTTCCAAAAGCGCCTCCCCAGAATGCCGAGTTCGAACTGCGGAGTTCGCCTTCATCCATCATTGCAACTAAAGGCTTTGGCTCAACTTTTGCGATTGCGAGTCCTAATTTGGACTTCGGTATTGCAGACTGCGTAGACGCCGACGGGTCGGATCTGAGGACATCTATCATGCTTGGTCCGTCCTTACCACTTAGTTTGGCCGATTTTATGATATCGAGTAACTCTGCTGCACGAGACTTCACGCTGTGCGAACCAGATTTGACAAGGCTCAAGACACTTACCATGTCCGTTGGCATCACCTTTGCCAGACTCAAGAGAGCGTGCTGAGGCAGCACAAATGCCGGGCTATCATCGTCATTACGAGCGATGATGTCCCGCCACTCATGGACGGCTCTGAAGACGGCAAATTGCTCATTGCTGAAGAGAGATGGCGTCTTGTTGAGCTGCGCGAACCATCCTCCAGGACCCTTTCCGTTTTCTGAATTGTATACTTGGCGCTCGTAGCGGAGAAGAGAAGTTTCCTTAGATTTCTGGAGAGTTGTCTCCAATCTGTTCTCGTCTGGCACTTCAGGGTTCGACCTATCTACTAGCTCGTTGCGCATCATATCGAAGATGTAGAGAAGAAAATGGGTATCGGCTCTGGCGTAGAAGAACATCTCAGCTGGTAACGGTCTAATGAATCAGTAAATGTTCCACCTTTGAAGCGTAACCTCTTTCTCTCACCGTATTCTCCAATCAGCCATCTGATATTGCTTGTCCGCATCGAAGCCGATGAACTTTTTAAGAAGAAACGCCAGACTTGCCCCAGCATAGCCTAGAGCCCGACTCGCGTGGTAAGTATCGAAAAGTCCGACAACGTAGAGACCAAGATCTCGTTGGAGCCAGACAATGTCCATGTATGCGCCGTGAAAGACTTTGGTGATCTTCGGGTCAGCGAGGACTTCGTTGAGAATTTGTAGGTTCTGTCTCCAGGGTCTCAATGTGTCCACGATCCAGTCCTTGTCTCGAGTGCTGATCTGCATCAACGATACCAGACCTACGTACGATCTTTGGTCGTGGTGTTCGAGATCTATCGCTATTTCGCTTGCGCCCTTCAACTCTTCTAGCATTTCCAGCACACCCTCCTCAGTATCAACGAAAGTCGCAGTAGTAGTCTCGAAAGGCAGGTAGTGAATAGGATCTGCTTTTAGGTACACAGACTCTGGGTATTCTAGGTGCATAATCTCATGTTCGTAAGGGTGGCGGTACCTGTAAACCTTGTCAGCATTGTCAGCTTCATCAGAAAAACCGCATTGCCGCGTCGGGGGGCAACAACAGCAATGATGAGAGTTTGTGATAGTCATACTGTACCTGACCGAACTCATTTGTCAACATGCCCAAGCTCTCCTCAAGAGGAATGACAGCGTGGGGTTTGGAGGAGAGGATAGGTTTCCAGGGTGAGTTATCTTCGTTGTTGGGTTTAACATGGAAGCCGAGTTGAGGCTTGAGCAGATTTTGGTTTCGATACGCATTTGCGTGTCCGTGTTTCTTGGACCTTGAGGGAATCTAGAGGAAGTAAGCTTCAGAGATAATCATTCACCGAGGGTAGACTGTCCTACCTGAATAGAGGGCTCAATGCTGGAATCCTTGCGCTTGATCACTCCGGTGTATTCGTCGAGGCAGGTATCCGACTTCTCCAGCAAGGAATCAACGACATCTACCACGTTGCGCCAACTGTTCTCCACATCATCGGCATCCTCCAAAGATGGCGCCTGCAGTTCCGATATCGACGTCGCTGATTTGAGTAATGCGCTGGCCAAAGCAAGCACACGTTCACTTTGCTCATCCAGAGCAGAGCCGACCTCAGGGTTGAAGGACCGATGGAAACTCAGATCTTCAGCGGATATTTGGCCGGCGGTTCGCGTCGTAGAAATCAGCGCGGCTTGGACTTGGTCCTGCAAGGACTTGAAGTCTTGCGCCTGGTCCATCAGTGAGAATTCGGACGTAGTTGTTGTGTGGTAAAGGGAATGCGGCATGAAATGCGGCACAAAAAAAAGGTCCACGAAATCAGGCACGGACCACTCTCGGCCCTTAATCGCGCCGAGAATTGCTAGCTCTACAGAGTACTCAGTGAATGCTCCGTCGTGACACAAGCTTTCGCTATCAACCTTCCTCAGGTTATTATCAGTTGAAAATGTCTGCTTCGTTGGCTCCGGAGTGCAATGATATGAAAGAGTAGTAAGCCTTGTATCACAAAGTCTTCATGCGTTAACTCTTTCTAGGCGTTATGATTCTTGTTTTCTGAAGTGGTATAGCGAAAGTAGGTTGATGCCTCGCCTCCATGCAAGAGCCCTCTAACAGTACTGGAGCAGAATACTTGAGAGGGCAGGCTACTACAGACGAATGCGAACCATTGTTCAAGGATTACAAGAAGTGCTTAACAGTATGTAAGCCAGTCGCCGGGTGTGAATGCATTTTTAAAGTCCGACAGGTGGCTCTCCAGGACCGTGGCATTGACAAGATGTTGGAGGAAGCCAGAGAAGATCACAGAGAGAACGATGCTGTCCACATGCGGCGGAAGTGTGAGTCATCCCTATCAGATCTGGTCAAGGATGGTTGGTTAATCTGTGTAGAACACAGCAGGAAATGGATATGTACTCGATCTTTTGCTGTACTGTGTAGATAGCCGGCAATGGGACGGCGTTAGGGTTAGGCGTAGAGCGTGTTTCTACAAGACTCGTCTCTGGCTTATGCTGAGGAACATCTGCACTCACGGATTGAGCCTGTATCAAAATGTTGCAGTCCTAGGTTGCTTTCGTCCTTTACTTCGCTCCGTCTTCCCCAAGGTACAGTAGAAGTCAAGCATTTTCTTTATAGAACAAACATTCCAGATCCGGCTTGGAAATCCGGCTGGAGATCTTTCCCCTTTTCCTTCAGCTGCCGCGGTGAGACTGAAATTCGACGTTATTACAATACAGGACCGTATAGACAACATCGTGTACCTACTGCACAGTACATACACAGTACTGTAATGTACAATGTATACACGTGATCTGCGTCAACCCAGGGATAAGGGTAAGTCAAAAATCACGTCCCCCACAAGTACCGTAGCTCCGCACCATCTTGGACACTATGCTGGGGGCCTCGTCAACTCGTCCGTAATAGCGAGGAGTCGCACGATTTTGATCGCGCCGTCACGATCTTTGCGATATCTACGTCGACCTTACTCTTCCCCTCATCGCATCCCGAGCTTTGTCGATCCGCTCAGGTGAAGGAAGAATCGACTCCACCCAAGCGTCCTACGCCTGCCTAGGTGCCAACGAACGACGGCGATGCTGAAGCGACCAACGGAAATTCATGCACCCTTTTTCAGTTCTCACTCTTGCGATCTTCGTAGCCGGCTACATCACTGCGAGGTGGGATCTGGTTACGCGACTTTATGAGCTCGCGATCTTTGCTTGGGACCACGGAGTTGTCGCAAGTCCCCTTCTTGACGGAGAATTGGTACAGGAGTCTAACTTTGAACAGACGCGTACAGCCAAAGGTTTCGCAATTCTTTCCCTCTTTTTCTTCCTTTTCATAATTCCGGTGGAAAGACTGGCCTCCAGGGAAACAGATTTAGTGGGCACCCTACCCTTCTGGCGCATTCGACACAGCACAGCTAATGAAGATTAGCATCCACGGTCTGGAAGCGCGGGGATATCTGCGAGGGAACAACTCCGACGGCGGGGCTCGTTCTAGAGAGGGTTTCTGGCTGAAGGAAGCTGTCATGCCCGAGCATGATGGGCTTATGAGAATATTCTGGCCTCAGGACATACCCAAATCCGATGTGCCTGGGGTAATTGTTGGCTGGCGGAACTCGGGACTGGATGTGTTCGTTGTGTCAATACTGGAGGATGTCGACGTGAGTCTTACTAGTGCGGATAACGAGGATTCACTGACGTTCACTAGGCTCTGAATGTTGAAAATGCTCTAAAAGTTGGCACATTGTTCCGAAATTCGACACATCCAATCGAACGAATTTTCGAATTATGTAAACAACCTTCAATGCATGTCCTGGTAGGTCCCCGGGGAATCTGGTATTTCGCTTTCTCGGACAGCCTTACATTCATCTTGAGCAACGGGATCTTCTTTTATAAGACGTGCACGTAGCTAACTTACCCATCATCCAGGGACTTGCAAATACCCCAGGCGCTGAACTTGACAATCTTCAAATGCACGCGGCTACAGGATTGAGTACCAAAGTCCCCCGGATTTATTGCGCACGAGCATCCACAATACAGATCATTGTGTTCAAGCGGCCGCTGCCCCACCGGATGCAATACATTTCACTAAATCCTATTTCTCTGGCGTTGGGAGACAAGGCCGAGATGGTCTATGAGCCTGGCACAGTGGACGCAGAGGAAGAGCGAGAAGGGTTGAAGAACCGGAGGAAAAAGAAAGCCCTGATTGAAAAGTTGAAGCTTCATACTGTCGCCAAGCATCCAGCCTCGCCAAAGGAGCTTGCCTTGCCAAGAATCGTCAATCAAATCAACTGTTCGTCCGAGCTACACAATTTACTACAAAAGAACATCTCACTCGTTGGTAGACGTTCCCGTCGGAGTCTGAGTGTCTCTGAACGTGTAGTTGAGTCAGCTACTACAATGAGAGATTTCGTGATCATGGCTATCTGGCAGTTACTTACCATCTACATCTATCCGATTCTACGGCGCGCTTTCGTAATTGGACTTGTATGCCATCGGGTCGCTGCAGAGGCATTACTTGTCATCCTGGAATGGAGGGCTAAGCCGCATTATGCTGCTCTGAAGGACGTATCTGCCACTGCGCAACAAGTGGAAATACGTCTGCAGGTCCGATTACCTTCTATTGTGTTTTCCCTATATATTTGCTGACTTTTATCTAGCAATTTTGCTACCTGCCAATGCAAGTGAGTTTCTCTTTCCTATTCGTTACTTGTTTTCTACCTTAACGTACTGGACTCCGGGAGACCTCTGGATGCTGGATACCAGCCGTGGACGTTCTCACCTCTACCTTTGAATGTCCCCGGACTCAGTGACTTTGAGGTCGACCTCGTTATCTGGATTATCATGTCATGGTAAATTCCCCATGTCTTGTGTACACTTATCATGGTGGGGGACCCAAGACGTAAATTGTTCTCTGACTTTTGGGTTATTGCCTTGTTCTAAAATGTATCTCCCTTCTCCGTGGTTGATACCTATGCGTCACAGCCAACCCATCTATCTCCCACGTCTCCTACAATCTTCCACACAGTACCAATGTTATTCTTCCAAAGCCTAGCTATCGTTGGCGGACTCTTGCGGAATATCTATCATACCTGTCCGCCTTGGGCAGTGACCATTCTCCACGATCTGGATGGGACTGCGAAAAACAATCAAGTGCTTTGTTATACGAAACAAGCACTTTGCCCTACCCAGGACTTTCGTAGTGGACCATGGAGCCTGCTTTTTGATGTTTTCTCTTCGTGGTGATTGACACTGATCATACCCAGTACCTCACATTGCAGAAACGTAAGATTGACTGGGAAAGTGTGACAGACAGCCACCCAGAATACATACGATTCTACAATACCCTCTGGTAAGATCCACACGTGCTGCGTAATTCGCGACTAATTTCTTGTAGGCTCACGGCAAACGACGTAAAGAGGCTTCCCTTCCCTTCTTTCGCCCCAATTTACACTCACTGACCTTGCTTGGTCGTTCTAGGTCATCATAGGCATTGCCCTAGGCTCGTATTTGGTTGACAATAGCAGTTGGATCGCTGATTTCATCGAGAATATCCTCACCAGTTACTCGATCAAAGCTCTACAGACCACATTGGCATGGCTTATGGCAAGTCGAATCTAGAGCACTCTCAACCAGTCCTAACATGTTTTCTAGGACTATCCGGCTGGTTTGAAGTTGAACAATGAGCTAGCGGCATTCCTCGGTGATCTCTTCCTTTGGGTCATAGACCACTGGAGTAGTAAGAGAGAATCTACCTCCATGCTATAGCCTCGCTAATTACAAATAGGTTGTATTGAAACATTGAGTCCTGCACTCCCGCACGTCATCTGGTTCATTGGCTTTTCTAGCTTTGCGGGTGCCAGCATGCCAATCGCGCTTTTCTCGGATCTTCTATCCATCCTGACCATTCACATCTACTCCTTCTATCTCGCCTCGGCTCGGATCTACAACTGGCAATACACCATACTTCTCTCCCTCTTCCAGCTCTTCCGTGGAAAGAAGCACAATGTCCTCCGAAAACGCATCGACTCTTGCGACTACGATCTGGATCAGCTTCTTCTGGGCACAATATTGTTCACTCTTCTTTTCTTCCTCCTGCCCACAGTGATTGTATTCTACCTCACTTTTGCATGCGCACGCATGACAATAATTTCACTAAAGGCCGCCCTTGATACTTGGTTGGCATGTCTGAACCATTTTCCACTTTTTGCGCTCATGTTGAGAATAAAAGATTCTCAGAGATTGCCTGGTACGAATCCTCCGTCTTTTCTCCTGATCATTTTCTAACAATTGAAGGTGGCATCCGTTTTGAACTTCAAGATGATACCCATGAATTGGTTGACTCCACTGTGGACACCCTAGCAACGCACCCAACCTCGTACATTTACCTCAAGGTCCGCTGTTCTCCAATGACACCCTAAAATGCCACCACTAACATAATCAGTCGGTCCCTCTAACCTTCCGCGCAATGTTCCACCAGTACTTTCAACTTGGACACCGGATCCGCAAACACTACCTCTCGCCGCGCGTGCTTTTGTGTCTCGCGACTGGCAAATTCGTTCCGCCTATTCACCGCAAGAATCTTTACAGCTTGCAGTACAGCATGTTGCCTGCTAAGCGGGCCGGAATCAAGGAAATGTGGCGTGCGTTGACGGCAGAGGCGCCAAAGAAGCTAACTGCGCGCGATCTGAAGGTTAATGGCAAGCGACTAAACGGGAATGGGAGGAGAAGGTATGAAAATTAGATAGGCAATGACGAATTCTTTTAAATGAAGGTGCTAGATATGAATTACTAGTAATGCTAATTGGTAGGGGACAAAGTGATGGTGTAATGATACTTGCCTTCGTGACCAAGGTATTGTGCGTGGCCAGATTGATGCAGCCTGTATACACAACATAATTTGCAAAGCCCAAGACTTCCATACTGACAGTACGGTGTATTCCTCTGTTCAGTCCTAATGTTCTGTCTTTATCAGTGGCCAAAATCCCCTTTGTCTCCATGATACTGCTACAGTCCAACTCGCAGCATACGCTCGTTGATGACCACAGCAGCATTATCTGAACAAAATTCCCAGTCAACCAATCCTCTCTGGACCTAGCAATTCCTGAGCTATAGTACAGTAGGGTCTTGCAGGAGAGGCCTTGGCTGAAGCTGTCATCCCCAGGACAGTTTCTGGTGCACCTGGCCAAAGTGGACTCACGATTCGTCGTTGAATGATGGAAGGAAAGGCAGCGAAAACGAGGGAACTGCGAGCCTTGAGGAAATCAGGGAGATGAACCTGCTACCATTCGACGATATGAGTCTGCTCGTGGTGAGGATACCAATGTACATACTGTAGAATCTGGTGGAGTCTTCCCGTGGGCTGAAGTCTAATAGTGGGAAGGCGGCCTACTATTACTGCTACTGTGCCTCGCTTGATCTTTGGTGGTGTCCCCGCTTCACCACACACAAAAGCGTGAGGTGTCAACTTGAAAAATAATTTCTCGTGATATACCCTAAGACGCAGCATCTGTGCATAACTTGAGCAGCCATTAACTGGCTTAGTGTCATCCCTCGTGGCGCAATTGGCTAGCGCGTTCGACTGTTAAGAATATTCGTCTCGCAATCGAGAGGTTGGTGGTTCGAGCCCACCCGAGGGAGATCAATCTTCGTGAGAAGAAATTTTTTTTCTGAATTGCTTTTTTTCTTGTACCAAGAGCCAATTTTTCTATGGCTGCATTTTGGGCTTTTCGCTCGATTTTTGCGGTCAGGAAGGTCTAATGGGATATTCCGGGCTTGCCTCGGACTGAGCGGGTCTTGGTGGGGAATTAGAACTTACTGTACTGTGCACGTAGTACAGTACATAAAATACACTACTACTGTACTACACTGGCTTCCTTCGTCTAATTTTGTCTCTACTTCTTCCTGCGGATTGTTTACTCGAGCTGGCAAGCACAGACAGGACTGATGTGTGAGCTAATATCGAGGTTGATAACTGGGACACTTTACGAATATTCGATCTTTATGTAAGAGTTTTGCTGTACTATACGAACGAACGAACATACTCGGGCTGCAACTGATTGCATTCGTGGCCGTCAAACTCCAGTGCACCTGAAGGCACGACATGACACTGATATCGCTTCTCACACAGTATATCAAACGGTCGCTATCATGCAGCCAATGTTTGAGCGCGAAAAGAAAAGCAGAGGTACAGCAAGCGGGGTAGTTAGTCCCGTAGGCATCAGTCGCGGGCCGACCGTTGTGCCTGGCCCAGAGAAACACCATGGCATTGATCCGCTTGCCTTACAGTACTTGCAACATGTATTTTCAAGTCGGTTCTGGTCGAAGAGAGCACTGTACGATTCGTGAGTTCTAATTTCGCAGTGATGCATTTGTTGCCGGGAATGACAACACCTCTGATGAAGGAGGGCAATCCTTTGCGAATAGGGGTCAGGGACCGAAATAAAGTATCTCGGGCGTGGGTTAATGAGGTTGGGATGCTGGAGTGATTGACTCGGAGTGAGCTTTATTTTCGTACTCATGGGTTTTCCTCTGAAGCACAAAAAGCAACACTTTGCGCGTGGGAGTCGGGGACCGAGTTAAAATTCTTGGGGGTGGGTTGACCAAGTTGAGACGATAGAGCCGTTCATTGACCTTCAAGTGTGGGTTTGTGAGGGAACTGCGAGTTTTGAGCTGCGAGCTACGAGTTGCGATCTGATTCCCTTTCTCTCAGCATGTTCCTCACGATTGTCTACGCTTCCAAAGTTCTACGAACCCACAGTCCAACGTCCTGGCCGATCCTTGTGTCTGTGGCTGTGTGTCGAGTCTCATGAAATTCCGAGGATAAGATAGGCGAATAATGACTTTCCCTATCGAGCCCGGGTCGATCAACGGGCAAATCATCCTCAGGTCCGAGTGATGATATATGTAGTGATATGCCCCGACTGCACAGCGTGGAATTCCGTGTGATTGGCGTGTGAGGGGTGGCTGCAGGCGAGACGCGTGTCTGCCTTTGGACTGTACGACGTGTAGACAGTCCGGGCGGTTGTAGCGGTCTGTCTGTACAGCTCTGTACTACGGCAATGTACTGTATAGTTAGTAGATGTGGACTGTAAGAGTGGGTATGCGTGCATGGCGACCAGGGAAGAGGGAAGCGGAGAGCGGAGCTGAGCGGAACGGTCAGGTCGTCTGCAAGAGAAGAAAAGCAAGATATAGATATCCAATCTACGTCCTCATGCCAAAGGGATTTGGACGATAAGCTAGGTGTTTACTGTATTGCTTACATACTGTACGTTCACTCTAGTACAGGACAGAACAGGGCCGGACAGGACAGGACAGAACTAACGTAGCCAACTCCTGTCGTACCCCTCGTGGCCGAACCGAGCATCCGGACCGCACCGGCGGTACATATCTGTGTACATACACATACACTACAGCACAATGTGGCTGGAGCGTGGCGCTCGCTCGACCTAAATTGGGTAGCAAAGTGGAACCACTTCAACGGTCCTGTCAGGTAAAGTAAAGTACGTCTAAAGTACTTAATCGGCCCTGTTTGCAGGGCATGCTTGGTGGGAGCATGATTGGCTGGAACCGTTATTGAAGCGAGAAGTGCTTGGGTAATGCAGAATAGTACACAGTACAGGACTGTACAGTACATAAGAAGTTCACACAGTACTGTACAGTACAGGACTTTACGATCGTACCGTACAGTACAGTACATTACCTGTTTCTGTGCAGTACATGAAAAGTGTAAGTACCGTACTGTACTGTATGTATACATTAGGATACATTACAGTACAGTATAATTTATAGTACTGACAGCATCACCGCCGCCAGTCCACTCACTACCACTACCACCTCCACCACCTCCAGTACATACCACCTACCATCCCCCACGACTTGCCCTGCTTCCACCTATCTCCCCCCCCCCCCCCCCCCCCCCCCCCCCCCTCCCTCTTCATCCTTCTCTCAAGGCAGCATACACGCCCAAACACGCACCTCGAACACTCAGCTCGACGTGCCCTGCGCCCCGAACCAGAAGACCGGGGGACAGACGACCTAATCATGGCTTCGATTGTAAGTTCCAGCGATCTTGATAGGTACTGACGGGCCTCTTCGTCGTCAACTTGCCCTGCACACGAGGTCGCTGCTAATCAGACGTCGCTCCGTGTAGCTGTGTCTTGCCCACTATTGCGACACTCATGGACCAACCCCGCTGATGGTAACGGAGGGCTTACCTGTCGGTTGCACGTCGTGTTTCGAAAGCCAGGGCGTCGGCGCCCGTCGGCCCAGCAGCTCGAGATCGCTGAATCCGGCAGATGGACTCGCAGCCGTGACTCGAGGCGCAAACCGAAATACCGCGATCGCGGCGGAGAGAAGGGCCAGCGAGGTCACCGCAGTCGAAACGTCCATCGCGTCCGTCGCGTCCGTCGCCTCCCTCGCGGCCTCCGCCGCGGACACACCACCGCTGAGTCCCAGGTTTGCAGATTTGGGCATGAGGAGGCGCAACTCGAGCTTCAGCAAGACATACGATGAGAATGACAGAAAGAAATCGGCGCCCTGCGACAACTGCAGACTCACCCTGCCCAAGGCGACCATGCAAGGGGCGCAGACCAACGCGATCGATACTAACGCGCCTATATTCCGGACACGCAAACCATACGAGCGAGTCAGCGCGCCCTCACCACCAACGTCGAACTCCTCGGATTCGGACAACCCGGCTCCGACCAAACGCCCGCACCGCAGAACGCCTTCCCGGAGTCTGGTGCGCGTGGGTACATCCTCCAGCAACTGCTCCTTCTCCATCACCTCGCACGAGCACTATCTCGACTACACCTCTACTCACGAACCACTGGCACCCATCTCCTTCTCTCTCGTCCGGCAATCCTGTCTCCGTACCCTCTCCTGCGAGACCCTCCCGCCATCCCCCAACACGCGCAACCCCTCGCCTACCTCTCCGCTCTCCCCGGGCCCCTCTTCGGCATTCTCTGCCTCCGGGGGCCCCATCTTCTTCGGCGACTCCATGGCGGGCTTCACCACCGCCTTCGTGTTCCGGATCCCCGACCCGAACGCGCGCGGTCGTCGTCGGGTCTACGCCCTCATGGCGCTGAGCACACACCGTGAGCGTGTCGCCATGCAGAGCTTTTCCTTCTTCTCCGACCGCTTTCCCCGGATCGCGGCGTGGATACAAGGCCTGGCCGCCCAGGCGCCTGACCAGAATAGCCCGTCTAGTTGCGAGGGGTACAGCAATGATAGTACGCCCGCATCGTCGTTCCTGAGTGGCCGAAACCGGGGCGCCGATGGTCGGTATGCGGGGATGAGCTTAAGAGCGAAAGGACTGGCGGAGTTGGTGGGCATGCCGGACTTCTTTCTGGAATTGCATGCCGTGTTCGTGCGGTTGCTTGTGGAGCTGAATACTCTCCTTGGGGTCTGATATCTAACAGACCGGCTCCGACTATCGTTATCTCGCATCGTTGTTTGCTGTCTCGAGGGGGGGATGTGGATGCGAAATACACTGTCTCGCTTAATTGTTGGTGTTGGGGACCGGAGTGCACAACTCTTGCTCGCAGCAGTGCACCCAGGACTGATTTGTCGCGTGGGATTGTAGTTTGGGAGTTCAGGCCTGTTCAATTTTCTTTCATGATAGCGTTTCTTTTACACGCGCATGTTTTAAGTACTATTACACAAGATACCACAGCGAGCGAGGGGGCGGGCCGATGGGAGCGCGAGTAAGCGATTCGCTTGCGCATGGGGACGATGTTGATTTTGATGATCATCTCGGATTTCGAGATTAGATGTGCGATACGTGATGAATAGTAAGCAATTTTGAGCCCATTTTGAAATCGTGATTGGTACATGTGCACCGGCATGCCTCGGAGACGAGATTGAGCTGTATTCACGTCTGCTGGTGGTGTTTGTTGTAAATCGACCTCGCTGCACCTGAGCTACTCCGGGGTTACTACAATACAGAGTAGCTCGACTTAATCCCAGGGGCAAGGTAAACCGGTAGGTAGTAGGAAGTATTTTCCTTTCTTCTTACAAGTTCGTAACTCGCATGAGAAAGTAACGTTGCTTTCATTCATCGTCATCTCCATCGTCAATGTTGATACACCTTGCATGACCCCACCACCTGCGGCGTGTTCCCAGTCAGCCCAACTTCGATTCAACAGATCCTCGGAGGCCTCCGGCCCAGAACCACTTACGCCAGCCTAGCATAATTCCTCACCGCCGCCTCAGCTGTCAGCTTCAGGCCCTCGTCGACGCATCGTCCTTCGGGATGTACATCTCCACGAACTGCAGCACGTCCGCCTTGGTGAGCGTCTCGTCCGTGAGCAGCGCCTCGGCCTCGGCCTTGAAGCGGATCTGGTAGGTGCGGACTCTGTCTTTCGCTCCCGGGGCGCTGAAGACACCGACGGGCTCCCGGTACGCAGTACCACGGTTATAGGCGCCATTACAGCCGTGGATGAAGCGTTCGAAGGTGTAGCCATCGTTGCAGAGTACGAAGCTGGGCGGGGTCGTTGTTGGTGCTTGTGATGGTAATTGCATGGAGGAGAGGGAATGAGCGGAGCGGGGGTGGGGGCAGAAAAGAAAAGAGTTTACTTACATGATGCGTCAGGGCCAGACGGATCATCGTGCTGATCTCCTGCGCCGTGAGTCGGAAGGAGCCGTCGCCGACGAAGAGAATCGTTCGCCGGTCCTCTCGCGCACTGCAAGCGCAGCCCCTCGACACGCACGCGCCGAATATCCGATACTGGTGCTGACGCCCCGAGGGAACACGGTCTCCCGGATGCCGCTGTGCCGGTTTTGGTGACGACGATGTGGTTGTCCTGAAGGAACTGGCCGGCCTGGGGCCAGATCCCGGCCTGGGTGATGGTGTCGGACGTGTCCGTGTTCTCGTAGACCTTGTTACCATCTTTGGCCCGGTGACGGCAGAGAGCATGTTGAGGTCGGTGGTGTGGATGATATTACGGAGGACGCTTTGCATGTGCATACCAAGATATCGCGAGTATCGCACCTGGATGCTGCTGCTGTGGAAATTGATCGTGTTGACCTGAGACGTCTTGTATGTGAACCTGCAGGATTGAAATCGCCCTTTGCGGCACTGATGGTCAGGATCAGATCAGAGGGTTCGACGCGCCCTTAGACGGCGGCTAGTAAATATTTGTGTACGACCGCGACAACGTAGTCTTCCCTTTCTGTGTCGTTTACGGGGCAGTGCAGACCAATTGGCGTCTTGAGTCGTTCTCCTTCGACCTTCTTCTGGACAATGTCGATTGGAAGCGTGAGGTGGACGAGACGAGCCGACTTTGCAGCCAGCACTTATTCATATCGAAGAAGGCCTGTAGGTACCGATAGACGTCTCCGTTTGGCAGTTTGGAATCTCGACGGTTGCGCCAATAGGTTCGATTTGAGCTCACATCGAAATTGCCGTTACCCAGCGTGTGGTGTAACAGCATACCGTCCCGTTGGGATATAGTTGGAGGCAAGCTGGTGATGTGGACCATGGGCACATGCTCAGTTCAGCACCAGCAATGGCACTGATGGCCGACAACTCGCCAACACCGAACGTGGTGACGAGCGCCGAGATGCCCTTGATCTGCTCCACGAAGCAGTAGCAGTATCATCTTGAATGGTGGGGGATCTCCCCGAGCGTATCCATCAGCAGCGCAGCCTGGAACGAATGGTCAGCCGGATACAGAGCGAGGAAAGTGGTGAGAACTTACCAGCATTGAGCTCGTTGTGGTGCCTAGTGGGGTGGAAGTCATCTTGATCCTGGACAGAGAAGCTTAGAGATCGTTGCAAACGCGAAGACTGAGCTGTGGATGTTGATGAGAGGAAAGGAACGTGAGACCATCACAATCAAGCTGCAGGGCAATGTGGTTGTGTATGCGCAGTACACACAGTAAGTACTGTTACTGTGTAGTAAGTAGGTATATATTTAGTCGTACCGCGCTACCTCGACTATACCGTAAAAGTACTTATTTTATCTATGAAACGCTCGGGTGCTGGTCGGAAACAACAACGGCCCGGTGCTCGAGCCTTGGCGCGGAGGGACCCTGGTTTGCCCGGCCTGGACTGCTGATTCTCGACTGAGACGCTCAGGCATCACAACAACAATCTCTTGCTACCTACATCACAGTACAGTACAGTACAGTACAGTACACCTACGGTACGGTACGGTACAGTACTATCCGCCATACCCGCCCAACTCCCGTTAGCACCGCAATCGTGGCCGCTTCGCAGAACGCCCCGTCCTCTTTCGAATACCTAGACTCGTCACTACAGCCGTGACCGTCGTGGAACTGGTGCCGCTCGACTGGCAGCGGCTGGCGACATCGAGTGGAAGAACAAAGGAGGAGAAGAACAAGAAGAAGACGCGGCACCACCGGCTGTTGACTCCCAAGGAGCGTTCTTTCGGCGACTTGAGCACCCGGGACCCCGAGCCCGCCCTCACGGGAATACACATATCGAGTCGGGGCACGCCTGATTCCTCGAAGATGCGCTGGCCCTGGCTACGATGACCAGATCAGACCGATCCAATTCCGAGGCCTACAGACGCTCCCCACGAGTCGACCCAGTGTTATCCGATGGCATCTTGCTTGACGACGTTCCCCAACTCAGCAGTTCCTCAGGCCTCCTCGCGCCTCTATACGGGAGTTCCGCTGGGTCTCCATATCCGACTCTCGAATCAACCAGACCCGCGTCGCGATCAACTGCAGGGGATTCCTCAAACTCTCCGTCTGGCCCTTCTTTCTCGTCGATCAATTCGTACCGACCGTCTACACGGTCTGGCCCTGGTATCCAGATGTATAACCCGGCGCAAAGACAGGACGTCTCGAGACAATATGTTCCCCCTCCGCCGCCTTTAATGTCACCTCCCCCCCAGCAGCAGCATCTGATGACGATACCTCCACCTCCGCCCCCTCTTCGCAATGGCCCGTCTCAGAGCCACCACTCCGGTGCCGTGATTCCTCCCCCTCCTGGGCCCCCTCCGACTTCAAACTGGCAGGGCAGCTGGGGGCGGTCTTATGATGCGAGAGGCTTTCCGCTACCTCCTCCCAACCCTCCCGCAAACAATCAACATCAATCTTATAATCCTGGCCAGAATTATGTGGCTCATCAGCCTCCGCCTTTATCCATACCCCCTCCCCCGGCCAGCGAACATCAAATGTCAGCAACGTATATACCACACGGGGACTCTTTTGGGCCTGGGGTTGGAATACCAGCCTTGGGTAGAACACAAGAGCCGAGCTTCACGAGAGGCGACAGTGCTGAATTCTCCGCAATCTCCGATACCAGCTCAAGGGCGACCTCGAGAAATACCTTCGACACGAGTCTCACTACCCCTATGGACGACGGTGGCAATTATTATCAGGATCGTGATCGGTTGTATCAGTCTCAACCATCAATGAGCCGATTCAATAACATCCACTTGCCTGAATACAGTCCGTCGGGGGTTAGTACACTTCCCAATACACAGCACTCCAGCTGGGCCCTTCAGAAACAAGCAAGTGCTAGCAACTCCAATACTCCCATATCTCCTGGGGATGCTGGTGCAAAATGGCCCCTCGATCGAGTTCTTCTTTGGCTAGCACAGAATTCATTTTCGAATGATTGGCAGCAGACTTTTATGGCACTGAACATCTCCGGTTCTGTCTTTCTTGAGCTAGGTAGTGGACATGGCGGACGAGGGAATTTCGGCATGATGCATCAGCAAGTTTACCCTCGGCTGGCAAAGGAATGTTCCAACAGTGGCACTGGATGGGATCAAGCTCGAGAGCGAGAAGAAGGCAAGAGAATGCGTCGTCTGATCAGAAGCATCGTCACTGGTGGTTCGCGAGATTCGAAGCAATCTCATGTTCGGCGAGAATCGTCGTCGGCCAATATACAGAGCGCGGGTACTGAGGGCACGTTGGAAGGCTCTCCCAACCATGGACGCGATGGACATGTTGTTACTACACCAAGCACAGCCAACGGTGACGATGACAGCCCTGGAAAAATTGCGCTCAAGGGCCCGGGGTCAGGATTTTCGACAAGTCGATCATCTGGTCGGAGTGCCACGATGCCAGTGCTCAATGCACAAGATTTTGACACTTACAATCTCCAGAACCGAACGTCTCACAGGAATGCTCTTCGAAACATTGACGGAGACGGTAGCCGGCGCCATAGTCCAAGTGCGAGCAGTGAGACAGGCGAAGGATCATTCAGAGGGGTAGCGCTTCGCTTGGAAGGTAGCCCAAAAAGCAGCAGCCCAGGAGGGGCTCTCACCACCTCTCAGACGCCCAGCAACGGCGGTCTTGTGGCATCACCTCACAATAAGACCTTTGGGCATCGGGCAACCAACAGCACTGATTCGGTGTCTTCCAACGCAGCCATTTATGGCTCTGGGCTGCCTCCTGGTGCCAGCCAAATGCTGCGCGGAGGTATGGGTGGCGTGGTTGGGGAGATGAGCCTTGTTCGCAATCAAGATACTCGCCGTCATGGTGTGGATGGTGCGCGACCTTCTCCTTCTGATCCTGGTGATAGGTTTGGGATATCTGAGCCTCTATTGTCTTCCAAAGAATCAAAGGGATTTCTCAAGCACTTCCGAAAGAAGAAAAAGGACGATGGAACCGGCCTGTCCCCCGAAGAGTCGAATCTGGACTCTCCTACTAGTCCATCTTTTAGCTCTAAGCCTGGCCCTTTCGTTGGGTTTGGGAAGAATTCTAGCGAGACATCCCTTGATAGGCCATCTTCGACATTCTCAGCCTCCGAGTATGACAAATTCGCCCACACTGCTGGCTATCGTGGACGCCGAAATGTGCCAGGGAGAAGCTTCATTTTGGCTACCCTGAATGGCTTGGATTTTCGCCTTTGCGATGTCACAGACGTAGACTCTGCCGGCGACATTCGCAACGTCCTATACTCAACAATGGGTATAGTTGACATTGATCTTGTGCAGATATTTCTGACCGATCTGGGCAGAACCCAGCATGATGATGCGCTGGATGACCACAAGCTCTTGTTGCATAAAAGGACCAAAGCTGATCAGTCAGGGAGTTTGAAGTTATACATTCGAGCACCACCTATTTCAACAACAGCACTCTCTGTGCCATTTTCAGCCGGTCTCGAAGCTCCCTTTGGCAGCAGACATGGACTGAGTCTTTCCGTCCCCTTGGATGAGGAAGCCTATGCGTCACTCACTGGAAGGAGGCGATCAAGCTCCACTCCTCCACGCTCTCGACAAAACACGGTGAAAACAGCCCCGAGCTCTTCATCTGCACAAGCTCAATCTGACGTTATCCGTGATCGTTTGATGAAGTTCCGCAATTCTCAAGTTGAAGGGGGCGCAAGTCAGTTGTCCGATTCAGATCGGGCGGCTGTCATGGAAATGGCTATCAAGGAACACAAGGCCGAGATGGAAAGGAGACAAATCGAGTACCTAGCCAAGAAGAAGGCAAACAAAGAAGCATCCTCTGCCGATGTTTCGGTCGGTATTGTGGGACGTAATGTTGATTTCGATCAGCCCCGAAATTCTCCTTTCGAGGATAAGAAGCTAGACAATCTTTTGCCTCAAAGGAAGCCGCCTCCTCCACCCGCCGAGTCTGCAACCTTAATCAAAGCCAATTCGCTTAGCAAGAAATCTGGGCTCCAAGCAGGCTTATCACTCACAAGCATAGATAGCGAGGGCAGGCGTATGTCTGGCGGGGAATCCCTTCCTCAGGTTCAAGAGATATCCGAAAACTCCAAGCTAAAGACCTTGTCGGCCTCGCCTCAAGCTGGTAGTGGTATAGCAGCTGCACTCGTTGGCATGGGAAGCCGGTTAGGGGGCGTTGGGCATCCTTCCCCCTCTAGCGCACCCTCGTCCGTACCTGGCAAAACGTCTTCACCAGAAAACGATTTATTTGAAAGGGGGCGAAGCACTATATCTTCAGTAGACTTCAACTCTCGTGGAAGTAGCCCCAGATCTCAGATTGGTACACCTGGCAGTACAACCTGGGGCAAAGGCGATACCTCCTTTACCATCCCCGACTACAGTCTAGAAGGGGGTGCCAGTACTAGTCGCGATCGATCTTTGTCCATCAAGATTCCCGATGATGCTGCTGCCAACAAGCCCAGGGACGGACAAGTTAAGCGAGTTTCTGCTTCTTTCGACCTTAGTCCGAGCAGCGCTCATGACACTCCCAGGACCGAAGCCCCAGCGAACAGAAAATCATACGGGCCAAATTTGGACTTTACAGAGTCTAATGTTGATTTCATCAACCCGTCTCAGCAGAATCCTCAAACCGACTCTGATGATGATTCTGACGATGGTCTCTTCGCGGTGCCACTTGCAAGCCGCAAGCTAGCTAAGAAGTCAAGTATGAGAAGGCCCACGGCAAGAAAAGACGATGACAGCGAGGAGCGAGATGGTATTGGAATAAGGCCTAGCCTGACCATCAGGACATCAAGGTCGAAGAAAGGGCTCTCAGTCTCATTTTCATCACCCCAAGGTGCTAACAGTGCTGCAACAACTCGAGAACATCTGACATAGACGATGAAATGTCGGGGAGCTCAGGGAAACGTCCTCTGCGTCGCATCTCTGGTTCCGCCAACTCTGAGGGGGGCTGGTCCGCCGACTCTTCAGAAGGCATGAGTTCCAAATTCCTTCGGCGCGAGTCCTTCGCAAGAGAAGACGTATGGGCTAGCAGACCTCCCGCAGAAGCCCTTATTAACCACCTCGACGCCTTCTTCCCGAACCTTGACCTTGACCAGCCGGTCCTGGAAGAAACTGCGGGCACTTCACCCCCTGTTTCTCCAATAGCCGAGCAAGCAACACCGACACAGCTTGCTGCTTCACACGCAGGCTTGCACATGGCTGATGGATTAACGATGGATTCAGCCCGCTCTAGTATCTATAGTGACGGAGACACTCTTGGGTCTGACGAGTCTACCCTGAAGGCTCTTGAGAGACCAGGCTCGATGCAAAGCATTGCTCAGAGAAATATTCGTCGCTCTGGTGGCCTGGGCCGAATGAAGTCGATTCGTGAGGTTGCGAGAGGAGCACATGAAGCCAATAAGCGTTTCACGGCACCAATACCCCAAGGAGGCCCGTCCAGCATAATGCTTCGACGCAAGAGCACCAAAATGTTTGGAGCCAACATTGTCCAAATCAAGCCTCAGCGTGGCAGCATGATCTTACCTCAGATCCCACAAGACACAGTCCCGAAACGGCAAGCAACTTTCAGATGGTTCAAAGGTCAGTTGATTGGCAAAGGTACATATGGCCGCGTATACCTGGGAATGAATGCCACGACTGGAGAGTTCCTTGCTGTCAAACAAGTTGAAGTGAGCGCAGCAGCTGCCGGCAAAGCCGGAAACGACAAGGAGAAGATGAGAGAAATGGTAGCTGCCCTTGACCAGGAAATCGACACCATGCAGCATCTTGACCACATTAATATTGTGCAGTATCTTGGCTGTGAGCGAAAAGAAATGTCCATCAGTATCTTCCTTGAATACATTTCTGGTGGCAGTGTTGGAAGTTGTCTTCGCAAGCATGGCAAGTTTGAGGAAACAGTTGTGAGCTCCCTCACACGACAGACCCTTTCTGGCCTTGCATATCTGCATCGAGAAGGTATCCTCCATCGAGATCTAAAGGCCGACAACATATTGTTGGACACGGACGGAACCTGCAAGATTTCCGATTTCGGTATTTCGAAAAAGACCGACAATATCTATGGAAATGATAAATCAAATTCTATGCAAGGCTCCGTTTTCTGGATGGCCCCTGAAGTTGTCCGCTCCCAAGGAGAAGGTTATTCGGCCAAGGTGGATATCTGGTCACTTGGTTGCGTGGTCCTCGAGATGTTTGCGGGACGTAGGCCCTGGAGTAAAGAGGAAACCGTTGGAGCTATCTACAAGCTTGGCAGCTTGAACGAGGCGCCGCCCGTGCCTGACGATGTGTCGGTGGCTATTAGTCCTGTTGCCATAGCCTTTATGGCCGATTGCTTTACTATGTGGGTAGCCTGCTAACCATTTCTGAAGTATGTACTAACTTTGCACACAGTGATCCTTCTGAACGTCCTACTGCTGATACTCTGCTTTCTGGACATCCCTTCTGCGAGCTGGACACAAACTACAACTTTCTCGATACCGAGTTGTATGCAAAGATCCGTGGTGCATTTTGAGATCTGTGGTTGTTTGCAGGCAATCGGTAATTTTATGGCGTCAAACTGAACTTATGATTCGACGAACTTGGACCGCGAATGTGTTGATAGTCTCGATTTACGTATACCTTCGTGTCTCTTTTGGAAAACAGCGCAGGCGTGACGGGTGCCTCTTGGGGTAGGACTTCCAGGTCTGTATCTGGGTTGTATAATTATGTGTTGATAATCAATGTTCGCATAGATTCTAGTAATAGCATCTTTCCTGAACCATCTGAAATGCATTTCAAAGTGTGGTGGAATGAAGGGTCCATGTGATTGGCTGTCGTAGCCGAATTGATCTCAGCCTCGCTCGCCTCGCCTACGTGCAAAATAAATCTCGAACTGGCACTTTTTTCACAATAGACATTCGCCGGCGCTCCAACACAGTTGAGAGTGCCAAAGTCATTGATCTGTTATTGATACCTTTCTATCGGTATCGCTCGCACTATGGCACCTTACGATAGCGACTATTCTAGCGGCGAGGACAACGACTATACCGAGACAAATGTTCTGCTTGGGTATGCGTCGAAAGAAGCTTCAGACGATACGATTAGTTACATTGGAGGAAAACCGGTAAGTTTTCTTGTGGATGATCCGCTGGAGTCCACCCAATTCTGCGAACCATTCCATGGCCTACATCCACAAAGAGGACTTTGGAAGCTGACAACAGAAATCTCGAAGTCCTGGATCGACCCCGCTACCCCGCCATCAGCATCTCTCGCAAAATGCAAAGTCTGCAACGATCTCATGGTTCTCCTCCTGCAACTCAATGGCGACCTCCCAGAGCACTTTCCCGGCCATGAGCGACGACTGTATGTGTTGACGTGCCGGAGAAAGACGTGCCGGCGCAAGGAGGGCAGTATTCGGGCCTTGAGGGGAGTTAGGATCACCGAAGTCAAGAAGAAGGACCCGCAGCCTACACCAAAGGCTGAGGTCTCAGCCGCGGCGCCTGCGATCAATCTGGGGGAGAAGTTGTTCGGAGGAAATCCATTCTCAAGCGGGGGTTCGAACTCGGCGAACCCGTTTTCGACAACGGCCGGATCTTCAAGTAATCCCTTTTCGACACCTTTGGGCAATCCCTTTGCAGCAGCAAGAGCATCCACACGCGAACTCGCCGCCAAACCACCTCAAAATCCGTCTTCGCCCACTGCGGATCTCCCCAAGACCTTTGCCTCCGCCCTCAATCTCAAGAACGACACCACTGAACATGGACCACCCCCACCACCCGAACCATGGCCACATGAATCCGAACTCCTGCCCGCCTACCCGCTCTACTACCTCGCAGATGCCGACTACGAGACCCTAGACAAAGCAGAGGATCTGCCGATTCCGACACAAACAATGGACATTGATGACGGTGGCGGATCTGGTAACCAGAAGGAGGACAAAGACGTCTACGAAAGCACGATTGACAAGACGTTTCAAAAGTTCGCAGACAGGCTTGCGCAGAACCCCGAGCAAGTCATTCGTTACGAGTTCCGGGGCCAACCTTTGCTCTACTCGAAACATGATGCTGTGGGCAAGATATTTAGTGGTGGCAAGGAGCATGGTTCAGTGACTACGGCGTCAGTCAGTGGTAATCACATTCCAAGGTGTGTGAATTGCGGCGCGGGAAGGGTGTTTGAAGTGCAGCTTACGCCGCATGCCATAATGGAGTTGGAGAGTGAAGAGACGGATGTGGATGGGATGGAGTGGGGAACGATTATCGTAGGGGTGTGCGAGAAGGATTGTCAACAGAGACTGGTGACGAATGGGGTCGGGTATGTCGAGGAGTGGGCTGGTACACAGTGGGAAGAGCTTAATGAGAGAAGGTAGTGATGATTGAAAGCAACAGATCATGGCACCGTCGTGCGAACTCTTGATGTCCACATTGGATGTAGACCGGCTTTGCAAATTTGCATTGCTCGACGAAGGCGACGACGAAATGGGCAATAGAGGCAGTCTGTATCGACTGGTTGCTGATTGACATCGTTAATGTCTATCAGCATTCTGCCTCGCCAAAGCCTTGTCTTGGCACAAATCACTACAATCTCAACTATTCTCTCTTCCCTTCACAGTCATTGAAGAACACAGGTCGCAATGGCGACGAGGACCCTCCCCTCACGACTCCGGCCTCGCTGCCGTGTCTCGAATTCCACCTCAAGGAAATACCATTCTTACGACCATCCTCCGCCACCCGGTCCCTTCTCTCCCATCGAGAGCACCATCCTCGCCGCCGCCCTCCCGCATATCCCCTCATCCGGCTTCACACTGACGTCCCTCTCCCTAGGCGCCAAAGACGCCGGCTACGTCGATGCCTCTGTGAATCTGTTTCCCAAAGGCGCCTTCAGCCTCGTGCACTACTACTTACTAAACCAACGGCTACGCTTGAGAGAACGGGATGGTACGAAGGCCGTGATGGAGGGGGAGGGCGGCGTAGGCCGCAAGCTCAAGGGACTGACGTGGGAGAGGTTGATGGCAAACAAGGAGGTGGTACATCGGTGGCAGGAGGTTCGTTCCCACCCATGCTTCCAGAATGAGTTTTCAGCAAAAGAAGGGTAGTAAACGAGAGAGAGGATAGGCTCTAGCACTCATGGCGCAACCCTCCAATCTTCCTACCGCCCTCCACGAGCTCTCCTCGCTTTCCGACGAGATCTGGTTCCTGTCTGGCGACACCTCGGTCGATTCGAGCTGGTACACCAAGCGCGCCTCGCTGTCGACGATATACGCTGCGACGGAGCTGTTCATGACGAGGGATAAGTCGGCGGATCATGCGGAGACTAGGGAGTTTCTAGAGAGACGGTTCAGGGATTCGCAGGCGTTGGGTGGTACGTTGGGGAGTGTGGGACAGTGGCTGGGCTTTACGGCGAGTGCGGGCCTGAACGTGTTGAGGAGTAAAGGCGTGAGGATTTAAGTCGGTATGACTACTTCAAGGAGATGATGTTGTACACTTATGTGTTTATTGTATGGTAGCCCTGGTGAGCGAATTGATACACCTATCTAGCAAGTGCACCCTTGAGTGAGGGACACCCTCTACAAAGAGTAGACATCCTTCGAAGAATTGTCTGTTGATATGCACAGTACATCTTAGACGCTCCAATTCGTCAGTCCTCTGCTTCTCCATTCCGCTGGGCCTCCATCATCTCATCAATGTGCCGCTGCCCGAGTCGAGGATCCCCCAACTTCAAGATTTCCACGTCTTTAGCTGCTCCAATACCCGCACCCAAGGCCTTGGGGGTAATCAAGATGAACTGTCTGCCGACAGATTTCCGAGCAGCGCTGATCTATCCCGAGTCAGTAAACGCTGTCGAACAGAAGGAGATTTCATCGAAAGCGCTTACGATCATTTTGGTGCTAACATCTCGGTTAACATCATCCATGAAAACATCGAACTCATCTAAACATCGGAGCGGAGCGCCCATCGCTTCCCACAGAGACAAAAGTAAACAAATCGACGAAAAAGACTTCTCCCCGCCAGACAGTGTCTTGGTCTCTCGACCTTTACCACTTCTTGAAGTCTCATCCGGCTCGACATGGACGTCGAGCAATTTGGCTTTGTGGTCAATTGTAAGCTTACCGCGGAAAGCTCGCTCGCTGAGAAGATAGCTAAAACTGATTCGCGATCTGGCGGAGATGTGTCTCTGAAACTTTCTTAGTTGATCCATTCTGTCGTAGAATGACTGCTTAAGAAGTGACAGAAGCTCTTCTAGACCTTTTCTTGAGGCCTTTGCGTTGCGGAAAGTGGCCAAGGCCCCAATAGCTGCCTCATGAATTTCTTGCTCAGAAGCGCCTATCGCTTTCTCATGAGCCGTCAGCTGTGCGTGTATGCTCTCACAGCGTTTCTCGAGAGTCTTTGTACTGTCAACCGGGTCGAGTTCTACCCGTGGGCAATATGCTTCAGCTCCACTCACAAACTCGGCAAGCAAGTTGGCCTGGTCAGCGTGTTTCGCTTCAATGCGAATCTTCTCTCCACGCAGAGCCTCTACACTCTCAACAGCAACATTTTTTTCTGTGAGACAATTTTTGCGAACTTGCTCTGTCCGGTTTGCCTTCTCTCGAGCTTTGGATATTTGCATCTCCATCTCCGCAACACGAGATCTGACAGATTCTAGAGTTCGTTTCCTTTCGATCGCGATATCGTTGAGTCTTCTCTTTTCGAGACTTGCGTTGCCGTAAGCATCTTCACAAATTGCCTTTTGATTCTCTGCGAGTTTCAATTCCTGTTTGAGGGAATCCAGTTGTCCATCATCTCCCCTCAAATTTTGAAGGTCGGTCTCAATGTCTTCAACCTTTGTTTCTGCCTTTTGACACGCGATTCTAAGCATCTTGTTGTCTCTTGTGTGTTGCTGGATGGCATTTTTACATCTGCCGGCTTCCTGTCTGGCTCTCTCGTAGTCATCTGCGAGTTTTTTCTTCTGAAGCTCAAGCTGATCCACAGTCTCCCTCTGGTTGTTGAGCTGGCTTGCGTGGTCCGTTTTCATTTTTGGCCGACCCTTTGGATGAGGTATTGGGCCCATTTCTCTTGAGTTTCGTGGGCCAAAATTGAGTCGATGGCCATAACCTCTTTTAGAATCATGATGGGCAAGGCATTGCTTCACGTTCCTTGGTCTGGGGCCATCATACATGACCCGCATGGCTTCCGATCTACTAGAAACGAGGATAACTTGGTCAATGCTGTTTCCGATGATCAACTGCCGCTTCACGATCTCATTGTCGATGCTCAAGACTCGAAGAATTGTGTTATACTACATTGCAGTGAATTAGTGCATCTCTCGTGACGTAGGCTTGAGTGGTTTTCGATTCACTTGAGGAACGGCAGGAGAGAATTTAAGAGATGAGACAAGCTAGTATACCTGGGGATCTGGTTCCTGAATGTTTTCCAGGGAGACATTGCTGCAAATGGAAACTTGGCAATAGCCCAGTCCGTTTTGCCTCTGGAGCCCCATTGGTTAGCAACTATATAATAAACTAGACCTGTACAGCAATAAACGGACTTACAAGTATCTGAGAGAGTCTCATTTGCTCAGCCTTGCTAGTCACGATGAACCCATTGAGAGCACCACTCAATGAAGATTCTAGGATGTCAGACCACTTGGGCTGCAACAGCTTGACATGTAGCCCCAAAGGACCTATCGGTTTCTCTCGAAATGTGGGGTCGTTCTGAATCGTTCTGAAGACCTTTTCTAGCTTTGGTCTCTCAAATCCTGCCATAGGATCGCCCTGGTTCGTATTCAAGGCGTTGAGCCTATCCTTCGCATTGTTGAACTCCTGGGTTTTTCTCGCAAGGGGTTCTCCAGGTTCTTCATGGCGGCACTTGCGTTTCGCAGGTTTTCGTCAAGTTGAGGGCGTACTTTATCGCTTTCGAGACAGGCCGCTTTGGATCTTTTGAGAGACTCCTTAGCCTCGGCGAGATCTTCAAGTTTCTGGGCATGTGCACTTCCATTAGCATCTTCCAAACGCTTCTCTTCCGCCTTAATCGCATCCTGGACGTTCTGGACACTTTTTTGTGCTGATTTCAAATCTTCGCTGATTGTCTTGTGTTGAGTGTGAATTCCTGCTATGTCCCTCGTAGCGTCCTCATGAGCAGCTCGGGCCTCTTCCTCCTCCTCCATTAAAGGATGTAGCTTTTCTTCTAGGCGTACGAGAGATTCTTGGTGACGGGCCAGAAGATCTTCAGACCTTTGAAAATTTTCGTCCTTTCTTGCTACTGTAGCTTCGGCGTCGTCGATACTTTGCTGATGCTGCACAAGTTTCTGGTCAATTTCAGCTAGAATGACTTCCTGATCGCGTACTTGTGACCATGCGTGCTTTCCGCTTAGTCGTCTCAACTCCGCTCTCATTTCCCTACGCTCATTGACGGCTCTGTGCTTGGCCTGTGCATCGTCGGACTTCTTCTTGAGATACTTGATGTCGTCCAACGAATCGTGAAGTTTCGTCGTGATTGCGTCACATTGGTCTAATACAAGCTTGTAGTCATTGTTCAAAGCCTCGAGCTGCACACCCTCGACGAAAAACTTGTATTTCTGAGCCGGTGTCGAAGCGGTGATGAAGGATTTGGCAGCATCTTGTGTCAGGACATTCATGGGGTTGTCGACCTGCAGCTGATAGTATTCCACGAGATCGTCAACATCGCCCTTCTTGGAAGATATGACTCGTCCTGTATGGTTCTTGAGCTTGAAGCCACTGCTTCCCGTCTTGGAGAAATGGCGCTCGATGATGATTGATTTTCCGTAGGTATCTGGTTGATAGGCGTCGTTGCCTTCATTCTTCAGCCTAATTTCTAGTTTGGCGGATTCTGTGCCCTCTTTGATGAGGCTTTTTAGGCTGGCACCTCGATTTGTGGCCGCTGCTTTGCCGCCGAGACAGAGTGTAATGGCAGTAAGAACCGCACTCTTCCCACTGCCATTCATACCAACAACAAAGTTGATAAGCGGCCCCAACTTGACATTCATTCTTGTGTGGCACATGAAATTGTAGCAAGTGATCTCTTCAATGATGGCATTTTCGCTCGCCCGATTTTCGCCCACCCGTCGATTCTTCGCGAGCATCCTCTTCTCGGCAATCGCGTCATCTCTGTCTGGATGTAAAAAATGATCGAAATTTCCATCGCGTACAAATTCGTATTGTGTGGCGGGTAATGCTTCTCCGTCGTTCTCGGCGGCATCGGGAAGTTCTTCGTCAGAGTCACTGTCGGAGGACGACGAAGCACTCAGCTCCCGGGGCTTGGAGACATTCTGGTCGGCAGAGAGCCGAGCTCTCTTGTTCTTCTCAGTCAGGGTGTCAGTACGGCGTACGAGTCCTTGGGTGCGCACTCTCCGCCTCCGACTTACACCAGCATTTCGTATTGCAGATCTGGCGCTTTCCACTGCGATAACTTCTTCATCTTCATCATGCCTGACACGCTTCCGAGGTGCCATGATGGCTCGTAGAGCCCGGGTTACTCGTCGCGCTTTGGTTGCATTGGATGTGGCAGTCGACGCGTGTAAAAGGTGAGGTGACGTGACTAGACGCGCGAAGCGCGATCTCGTGTTTTTACTGTAAGTCCGTGAGTGGCCATTAACGCCGAAACTCGTTTGTCGTGTTTACTTCGAGACGACTCGACGGCGCCCAGCACATTCGCCGGTCACCTGTGCCTGATCTTCTGCTTTCATCCGAAGGAGAGTTCTACCTACAGGTAGGCAAGCAAGCTGCCGCTTTTCCAGCTGGTTCTTACGAAAACGGCGACTTACGGGCTTCTACCAGACTTCCTTCCACTCTACGGCGTGTGCCTTTACCCCGGTCATTGCAGTCTGTATGTCTTCCATACTTTCATCACTTCCATTTTCTTCCGACTTGTGATCAGACCTTTCCGTTTTGTGAAACTGTATCTATGCTGTACATGCCAGACCTACAGTACAAGTACAGTACATCATGTTCCAAACACTCCATCAAGAGCTGGCCTTTTCGGCAGCCGTTAGCGCTACCGCAAATCTCGACTTCAAGTCCTCCGCATCCTCTAGGCCCACACTGAGGCGAATCAAATCGGCCGGGATCCCAAATTGTGCAGCCCAGTCGAGCTCCAGATAATGTGCCAGGATGACATAGGGCGATGCCAGTGTGAAATTCGTCCCGAGGCTTGGGCCTTTCGCAGTCTCTAAACGATCATAAAAGGCAATTGCCTGCTCAGTCGTCTTGAAGGTGAAAGAGAGGAGACCCCCATAGCCACCATTCGGGGTACGACAAGCATCGTAGAATGGTCGCGAGCGGTTGTATTTGGGGTAAAACAGATCTTGGATTAACGGGTGTGCTCGTAAGATGTCGCAGATGAGCTCGGCATTCTCGTTGATCTTCTCGATTCTGGAGACGAAATGGCGGCTGTTACGCTCGATGAAAATAAGATCTTCTGCCCAGCAGTTGTCCTCATACTCGGTTTCTGCAACTTTCTTCATTGCTTGATAGTATCGACTGCTGGGATTCATGATCAAACTACCGCCCATGACATTGCATTCCCCCGAGAAGATCTTGGTCAGGCTGCTAACCACTATGTCGGCGTATGGGAGAACATGAACGTTGATAAAGTTGCCAATTGTCTCGTCGACAATGACACCAAAGTCGTACTCGTCTGCCAGTTTCCGTATACGCTGAAGGTCGGGACACTTCAGCATGGGATTTCCTGGAAACTCACAGAACAGTGCGAGGTACCTCTCTCCGGATTTTAATCGAGCTTCTAGGTCATCCAGGTCATCCGCCTCTCCGTTCCCGTAGAAGATGCATCCGGGGCCAAACTTCTCTAGGATTTTGAGAGTATCGACATAAGGAAAGCCATATGATATGCTCTTCATTGGACCCCTCACCGCCATCATCGTCCGATGTGCAGAGAAGATGGAGTTCATGCCAGTAGGATAGAGGTAAACGTCACTCTCCGAAAGATTGGCCACTCCACGTGTATTCGATCCGACATCGGGGCCCGGCTCCGTGGCTAAATCTACCTCCCCCACCAGAGAGCCAGCAATACGACGTCGAATTGCCGACTTTGCATTATCAACGAAAGAGACATCGAGGTTGCGGCCAAATCGCTCCTCTAGAAACTGTGAGCTCTCTTGGCTCTCGGCGGGTCCAGTGAAAGCAAGACCATTGGTTACTGGGGCAGTACATCCATTCTGGTATGTGTTGGGAGACGTCTTGTCTACGGACCCCTTCTGATATCTTCTGGGTCCCTTCACAAAACCGTTTGCAACTTGACGTAGGCCTGTTTGCTCTACCAATATTCCGTCTTGGTAGAGACCATGACAGAACTCAGCACGCCTACTTGAGACACCTTCGCCTGAATGCTGCCAATACTGCTTGGCACTGGGAAAGAAGTCTTTGGGGAAAATGACAGCTGACATGCTCGGGGAGACCTTCTTGAGGACTTCTGAATCGGTTCGACTCAAGTCTAGGACCAGGTCAACCACACGAATCTGATCTGCAGCAATTGCCGGGTCCCTCGAGTGCATAAAGTCTACACATCGTCGTGCAGTCCTGGGCGATGGAAAGAGCATTGCCTGCTGGCCCGGCTTTCCATTTTTTCTGACGATGTCTTCGGCGAACGCAACTATGAGTTTATGGATGAAAAATCTTGATCACAGAATGACGTTAGTGTGGCGAGACATGGCGTAGAGCATGGCGTTTTACCGTGGATATCCAGTTATCATTTTACTCAAGACTCTCTCCTTTCCTTGCTCATATTCAATGTTGTCTAGCCATTTCGGGAGGGAAACGCTCGTGGCCTAAGAAGTATATCAGAACCGAGACACGCAATGACAGCCGGAAATGTGATGATGACTTACATGAGGCGTCAGCGCCGGTACGGACTCTCCCAATTCAATGACTGACATCCTGGCGAAAAGACTGTAAATCTTTTTTTTCTATCTTTCAAGCTCGCAAAGTCCGTGTCAGGAAATTTGTTTTGTCTGGGAACCTGAAACTCGGAACTCTGTTTGGTAGAATATCCGTTACCGGTGAGTGATAGAGCCACCTCTAACATTGATAGATACACTCAGAGTCTGATGGAAACAACAGCGCGCTAAGATAAGCGATAAGCTAGACGCTAGCATTATCGACTTTGCACGCTCGAAAATTTCCGAGCTGGAGACGAACAGGACAGGAAACTAACTGTAGCCACGCACGAATCCCACCCACAATGGCACCGCTTTCATCGAAAAGACGCAAGCTCGAGAACGGGCAACCCAGCTCGCCTTCGGCGCATTCGAGTGAATCGTATGCGAGCGACCTGGAGGAAAACCCTCATGACGTTGGAGCAAAGTTACAGACGCAACTGCCGCCCGTCCAGACACAAGGACCCGCAAGTACCAAGCAGACAAAGGATAATGATGTTTCTGCGATATATGCCGGGGGGGATTACAAGTCGAATCTGTTCAAGCTGCAGGTGGATGAGCTGCTGTCCGAGGTACAGCCAAATTATGAGAAGCGGCTGAGCGGGGTGGACGAACTCTTGCGCAAATTGAAGGGATGGATTGAAGGAATCGGAGATCGCGCTGCCGTCTCTGTAAGTTCCCCCCAACTACGTGATACCTGTCTGATTTTTAACCATCAAACTAGATCCCCGAGGCTACGAGTTCTCTATACAGGTCACACAAAATTGCAGTTCCTTTCCCGGATCCCAAACCAGCTACCAACGCAGCATACAAAGTAGCATATGAGAGGCCTTCGAACATCAATGTTGTCGGGAGCTATGCTTCCAAAACAATGGTCAAATCAGAGGATCTATTGTCAGTCGATATGCTGGTTGTTATGCCGGCTTCAATATTTCAAGAGAAGGACTATCTGAATTACAGATATTTCTACAAAAGAGCATACTATTTGGCCTGTATCGCCGCTGGCCTCCATGATGCTGGCAAGGATGATATATCTCTATCATATGAATATTTGAATGGCAACACGCTTCAGCCAATCCTGGCTACGAAGCTAAGATCCGGTATGTGTTGTAATCATCTTGTTACGGTCTTTGTCCACTCACAGAAACCAGGAACGAAATACCAAATTCGCATCATTCCTGCCGTCCCTGCAGATTTATTTAGCAGGCCGAAGTTGCAGCCAGGCAAGAACGCTATTCGGTTAAAGGATGCGCCTGATAACGAAACGAGCACCAGGCTACCAACGCCATTTTACAACTCATCATTGTTGGCCGATTGCAGCTTTGAATCGTGTCTAAAACTCCTTCATTCTTCGGCAAAGCTTGCAGCTGGGTTCAAGGAATCATGTATTCTTGGCAGGATTTGGCTCCGGCAACGAGGCTTCGGCAGTGGTATCTCGAAGGGAGGCTTCGGCCATTTCGAATGGGCTGTAGCCACTGCTCTACTAATCAAGGGGGGGGGTCCGAAAGGCTACAGTGTACTCTCCTCGGGCTACAGCAGTTACCAAATGTTCAAGGCTGTCCTGCGATTCTTTGCCTCTAATGATTTGGTTGCCAAACCAGCTATCTTTGAGGCCAATGATGTGGCGTTCACAAAGACCAATATTCCGGTCCTGTATGACGGAGTTACGGGGCTGAATACCCTCTACAAAATGTCTCCTTGGTCATACCAACTCCTGCGCCACGAGGCTACGATATCTATAACTATGCTGAACGATACCACTTTGGACCAATTCGAATCAACTTTCATTGTGAAAACTTCACAGACTTTGCAGAGATTTGATTCTACCATTAAAATATCTTTTCCCCTTCAGCCTACCGAAACGGCGTCTCCAGACCACGTCTCAGGCTACAGGCGCTTCAGCAGTAAGCTCTTCGATATTCTAAGTGAGGGATTAATGGATCGCGTCAATCTTATTAACATCCAGGAGCAAGCTCATCCGTCTTGGCCGCTCGAGTCGAACCATCCAGCCGAGAAGGACCAGTCGATATTGGTCTCGGTGGTCTTTGATCCAGCCAACATCGGCCGTCTGGTGGACCATGGCCCAGCAGCAGAGGATAAAAAGAAAGCCGCCAGATTCCAGAAATTTTGGGGAGGAAAGGCAGAGTTGCGACGATTCAAGGATGGCAGTATCCTCGAGAGCTTGATCTGGTCACCTGGTTCCCCCCATACCATATTCCGAGAAATTGTTACGTTCCTTGTCAAGCGTCACCTAGGTGACGCGTCAGCTATCAGTCTCAATTTTGTCGGGGAAGGTTTTGGCAAGATACTTCCTGGGTCGGGTCTGAAACTTACCCAATTTGAAGCTCTCAGAGAAGCATTCCGAATTTTGGAAAGACAAATTAGAGATCTTCAAGGGCTGCCGTTACAGTTGAGACAGCTTTCAGCCGTTAGCCCACAGCTTAGGTACTCTTCTATCGACCCACCAACATTCGGCCCAGGGCGATATATGAGAATTCCAGCAGATGTAATCATCTCGTTTGAGGGCTCTGGAAGGTGGCCAGATGACCTTGTTGCGATCCAGCGAACGAAGATCGCCTTCCTGCTGAAGATGGGCAGTTTGCTAAAGCAGGTAGACAAGGGCATCTCAACTCGAATTGGTCTGGAGAACCAAGATAAGCCTCTACAGAATTGTGCCTTTTTAGACATCGTCTACAGTTCCGGTGCTGTGTTCCGTCTCCGAATACATAATGACCGAGAGCAGACTCTTCTCGAACGGAAGATTAAGGACAAATCGATTGATCACCGATCCCGTGAGGTTGCTGTTGCTGCGCTATCAACCTACAATAAGGCCTTCGTCCAGATTCCAAAGCACGCGCAGTCAATTTCGACTCACTGCACCCGATTCTCACTTCTTTCGCCAACAATTCGACTCACAAAGATGTGGTTCCAAAGTCACATGATTCTTGGCCACGTAAGCGAGGAGCTGGTTGAACTTCTGGTCTCGCGGACCTTTTTGCAGCCCTTCCCATGGCAAGCACCCTCATCTGTCATGACGGGATTTTTAAGGACCCTTCTCTTCATCTCGCGATGGGATTGGCGCCTCTCCCCGGTAATTGTAGACTTCACCGGGACCATGACAAGTCAGGAGGTTGATTCAATAAATACCCGGTTGGAGGCCTGGAGAAAGATCGACCCCAGTATGAACCGAACAGTAATGTTCGTGGCTTCCAACCACGATCTTACTGGAACTTGTTTTACAGACAACGGACCTTCGAAGATGGTTGCTGCTCGCATGACGGCATTGGCTCGCTCTGCTTGCAAGCTGATAAAGGACAAGGATATTGAGCTAGAGCCGAGATCTCTATTTACTTCCTCAACAAGCGACTACGATTTCGTGATTCATATCTCGACTACATTCATCGGCAAGCAGAAAGAGCAAAGCAAAACCAAGTTCAAGAACCTGGAGCTACAGGCAGACATTGATGTGGGAGGCATTGGATACCAGCCAGTCCAACTGTATCTCGATGAGCTAAGGAGTCTGTATTCGAACAGTATTGTGTTTTTTCAGGGCTTTGCAGGTGGTGTTATTGGAGGATTGTGGAATCCTCAGAACCTCGCAGCGCGATCTTTCAAGATTAATGCGGCCTATGCTACAAAAACCTGCTTCGGATAAGCAAGACGAGGTTGTGATAGACAAGGACGCTATTTTGGCAGAGATTGCAAGGCTTGGGGGGGACATGGTATCCAGAGTCGAGGTAAACAACTGATACCCATGTTGAGGGTCTGAAAGGACGCCTGAGTCAAGTAGTGACGCTGCGCATGAGACTGTTTGCTGGATCTGGCATCAATTTATGTATATTTGCCAGGAAACAAAAGTCATGGATTTGAGAGGAGCAGATAGGATGGTTAATAAGCTCAAGTAGTCCTTAAAACGCTGAAACAGAGTTGCGAGGTAATCAAGGCCATTGATATGTACATAATACGTTACCATAACAATAATGAAGGCCGAAGATTTGCACCACAGAGGGTCCCCGAAGACGTACCTGTATGCAGACAGACTTCTACTTCGTAAAAAGCAGACAGACGATGGAGAAAAAACACTCTGTCGGCTCAATGTCGTTCAGAAATTCGTAGTTGACTCGATCAATATGTTCTGACTCTATTCAGTTAGTTCCCTGCATTATCAGCTAACTGGACCAAGTTGGAATAGCTTGAAATTCCTAGAACTGTGAATGATGCGATACGAGGATAATAAGCTGTTAGACAAACTTCTCGACCTTTTCTTTAAACAGTCCTCTGGTCCGAGTACTTTGTAAAGGTGCACGTTTACGGCGTTCAAGCCGGAGGAACCAACCGTGAGATCACGTGCTACTATGCTCGGCTAGAGGGTTCACACAGACAGCTCCACCGAATCTACACACGAACTTCAACTTCGAGATTTTCTCGACTCACACTCTCCCTCCCACCACGACGCTGTCCCTTCAACGCCGCCATCATGGGTGTCCCTTTCGATTACGCGCCAGATAGGCCAGAGCACATTGATGCGATCCTCAACGGCCTCGACCGCTACAATCCCGAGACGACAGCCATCTTCCAAGAATACGTCGTACAACAATGTGAGGGCAAGTTCGTGGACTGTTTCGCGAACCTTGCGCTGTTGAAGCTGTGAGTCTTCTCCCTCCAAACTTGCTCAAACTATATTCGTGTATTATGTACGAGGTGTCAATGTGATGATCCGTATTAAACGTTTCCTATTACCTGAGGACATGGAGAATGAATCCCTCCGGTCCCTGAAGTCTTTATTAGCTCTATCTGAATTTGACACTCTTTCTATCCGGCTCACACAACCAAATCAATGATCGCGCATCTGGCTAACTTATTCGTGCGTCTCAAGGTACCAATTCAACCCGCATCTCACCAAAGACGAGACTATCACCAACATCCTTGTCAAATCTCTCACCGTCTTCCCCTCCCCGGACTTCTCCCTCGCCCTGCATCTTCTCCCACCGCACATCCTGACCCCCATTTCCGCGTCATCCGCTCTCCCTGCCGCCGGCGATGCGCCTCTTTCCGAAGCCGTGCAAAAGCTCAACGTGCTTAATAACCTGCTTGGACAGGCATCCTACGCTCTTTTCTGGAGTACCCTCGACAGCGACGACCTCTACGCCGATCTCATCGCCGATGTGGCCGGTTTTGAGGAACTTATCCGTATCAGAATCGCACTCACCATCTCGCAATCCGTGCGCGAAGTTGAGAGACCAGTTCTCGAGTCGTGGTTGGGCATGCAAGGCGAGCAGTTTGAGAATTTCGTCAACTCGACCTGCGGATGGGAGATTGAGGGCAGCGCTGTCAAGGTTCCGCTGAACAAGGAGAACGAGGCGAAGGGCACGATTGTGAGGGAGAACGTGAAGATGGAGCAGTTCTCGAGGGTCATTAGGAGAGCTTACGAGGCGCCTGCTTGAGAGCGGACTGCCCTGGTAGGGGTTTACGTCTTTGATGAACTTGCATGGCATGCCTGGTCGGTCGGGGGCGTTCATGGTTGGAGTTATTTGGCCAGAGAGTCAAGGTGTGCTCTTGCGTGGATGGGTGCATTGATACCGTAGAGGCTCAGAAAAGGATTTGCCATCAGTACCTCTCAACCTGTTTTGAGAAACAGACCATCAAAACAACTTTGAGTGCAAGGTTAGACCTCAGACTCTACACACTATCACTCATGTGTCCTTTCAATCTTACAAACTCTCGTGATCTCATTGTTATAAATCCAAGTAAAGGTCAAATTGTCATAGTGCTACCTAGTTGCTCGCCGTCAACGATTCAATGCCAGCAAGCATCCAACTCCAACGCCCATTCTCTAGGCTACCTTTATGCTACCTTGCTTCTTTGTTCTTTCAACCACCAAATGGGAAGCCTCCACCACCGAAGTCAAACTTGAACTGAGCACCACCACTTTGACCACCGAAAGGATTTCCATGTGCCCGGAACTGTTGTCCGTGGAAAGGATGTTGCCTCTGCTGCTCGTGATCGTTCGGATCATCACCCTGGTCATACCTCCGCTTCAGCTCCGGGTCACTGAGCACCTCATACGCCTCATTTACCGCCGCCATCTTCTTCTCCGCTTCTTCTTTCGAGATACCCTGCTTATGCGCCTTATCAGGGTGATGCAACTTGACCATTTTCCTGTAAACCGACTTGATTTGCGACTCGTCGGAGTCCCTCGGTACGCCGAGAACTTTGTAGTAGTCCTTCGTCTTACTCTTCTTGAGTTCGAGCTGGGCATTTTGCAGGAGGTGATTGATTTGCTGGGCAGACGGGTGATGTTCTTTGGCTTGGTTGAGAGCATTGATGGCGGCGTCGAAGTTCTCGGCTTCCATCGAGCGACGGGCTTTGCTAAGTAGGCCATAGAGTGAGTCCGGGTTTAGTTTGAGAGCTTCCTCACACCAGGTCGCGGATTTTTTCGAGTTTTTCAACTATTGCTGTTAGTTGCTAGATCTCTTAGAAAGGTGCGGAGGAAACGTACCTCATGGTAAGCTTCGCAAACCATTTCTACCGCTTTAGTTTCCAGTTCATTAGGGGCTTTCTCTGGGATTGTACCCGCCTCCCGTAACTCCTTGACATCTTCTCTTATTTCCTGGACCAACCCTACATCCTCGCCAGCCGGGAGAAGAACTTTCAGCGAACTCGCATATTGCTTCTTGTCAAAAAACTTATTGACCTGCGTCATTTGCTTGTCCAGCGTCTTCTCCCGCCTGTATAACGTCTTGCACCTCTTCGAGTCCGGATCTGAATGCAAGCACTTCCTTAATTGATCCATTCCGTGTTCCAAATCTGCAAGCGCATAATACGTGATTACTGAAATTTGAACATGTGGTTCCGTCTGTCCCGGAAGCATCTGTAAAACGTGCTTCAAATCGCTCATCCCTTCCATAACTTCTCCGCGCTCAAATCGACAATGGACTCTTGTTTTCCGCAGGGGCAGCATTTTGCTTGCGACCGTGATCGCGACTCCGGATTGACTGACACATTCTTCCCAGTTCCGTGCCTGCTCGGCGGCAGCTGCCAGAGCGGCCGCGCCTTTAGCTTCTTCCAGCTCGGCAAGGTCTGCTACGGAGTTTCCATGTGCTTGGTAGTCCTTCGTTGCAGCATCCCAGTCACCATTCTTCGCTTTTATCCTCGCACGCTGAACCAACGCTCCCTCGAAACCAGGCTTGATTGACAGCACTTTATCGAAGTCGGAGGTGGCCTGAACAGTTCGGCCCAGAGAGAGATAAGTCGCTCCACGCTTGAAGTATGTCAGGTAGTTGTTGGGGTCGCGCGAAATCGCAACATCGTAGTAGGTCAGGGCGTCGTTCGTCTCCCCTTTCGCCAGGTGAGCATTCGCAGACGCAAGGAGGGTGGAGATCGGAGTATCTGAAGGGATGTCGGAGGACGAAATGGCGAGCACGGAGGTTGAAGACAAAAGAGTGGCAAGCGCCACGGTCGAGAGATTGACAATCATGGTTGTTGCTGTGGAATAAGGTGCAAGAAAAGAGAAACAGTTCGGGATCAGAGGGTAGACATTGAGAGAATTGAAGTAAGGCAAGCAGGGGAGCAAGAGTGGCTCTTTATAGATGTTGGTTTAGTTGTAGTGTGAGGTGTCCTGAAGCCTCGTCTCGGTTTAGCGCATGTTTCCTCGTTTAGCCCGCGCGTCCCACTAATCGGGTCCGGGGATCTCGATGTATCGGCGAGGCTGAACGGCATTACATAAGGTACCTACACAGGCGCAACACTACACATTGAGAAACCCACGACGCAGCAATGGCACATCTCTCCCCCGGGGCCATCTTCTCCCCCTCCGTAGCCCGTCAGCAGCTCGCTACAGCCAAAGACTGGAACTACATCGACGACTGGCTCTCCACCAAATTCAACGGTAGAACACCGCCATCATTCGAGCGCAACAACGACACCCTGAAGGCCCTTCTCGCTCGCCGCTCTCAACGATACCGCAGATGAAGAACGCGACCTGCTCGCCCGCGTCGAAGCCAAAGCCCTACAAGACCTCCAGGCCAAAGAAGACGCCGATCCCTACACCGAGCTCCTGACCTCGTTGGAAGAGTCTCTGACGCGCGAGGGGCTGGCCAGTCTCGAGACGTTCTCTGCGCTGAGTGTGACCTTAGGTCAGCCAATCCCCACGATTGATCGGCTGGGAAGGGCTCTTCTTGACCTGCAAGTCGCATCTTATGATCTCGACCAAGCGAGTGAGCGGATATCGATTTTAGAAGCGCATTTGATCGAGGAGCTCGAGAGTATCAATGCTCTCAACCAGAATTTGCAAGAGGATATGTATCAGCCGTCAGCGGATCTGACGAAGCAGACGACCGACTACCAGAGGAGGACCAGAGCTTTGTCTTCGAAACTTCCGGAGTTGAAAGACCGAGTGGCTTCATTGAGGACGGGCGCAGGCACGAGGATTACTATTGACGACGTGAAGGTTGAAGAAGACAAGTTCAAGGCTTTGATGGAAACCGTGAAAGATCTAGAAGCACAAGTCAAGAGTTATCACGGTCTGCCGCAAGATACAGATTTAGCTAGGCTCGAGTTAGAAAGTCTAAGGGTCGAACTGCGAGATTTGACTATGCAGAGAGACAGCATGTTTGAAGGTCTGGTGGAACGGGAGAGTCCCATGAAAACAAGGTCATGACGACACTTTCTATCTACATTACAAGTCTTGAGTGATTGCTGCAGCACGATGCAGTCTGTGTCCACAATCATTTCTTGGGTCGTGTTCCAGAAACTGCTCCTCCTAACCGCCCAAATTTTCCCAAGCTTGACTTCGATTTATTCGCTGTGGGCTGCGCCGCAGTCGGGGCTGTTGTTGTATCTTTGCCGCTTTGCGGTGGCCCTGGTAGTCGAGTCATGTCCTTGAATGCCCTTGAGTCCAGCCCTTCTCCCGCTCGCGGATCCGACATCATCCCCAGTCCATCATCAAAGTCTCCACCGGACCTTTTTGCTGCTCTTCTCGCACGATCTTGGACAATTCTGAATTTTTCCAGTAGCTCATTCCACCGGATACTGCCCTCGTCCCTACCTTTGAGTCGGCTGGATCTGTCAAAGCTTGAGGGCCCAGAATTCGAAGGCGTGCTAAACGAAGACGCATGAGTCTCACCACTCTTTTGACGTTGATGGAAATGGAATGTAGAAATAGCCTCGACGACACTATTATTACGAGATTGAGATACGTACGCTCTAGGTGCAATGTGCAGGTAGCCTATTGCGCTCACACTGTTCAGTCTGTTCTTGAGAGCTGCAAATGCAGAAGATTGGGGTAGCAACATAAGAAGGCCGTAAAGGCACTTGTAAAGATTTGGGTGTTTCTCCGGTTCTAGCAGTTGTAGTCGAAGATCTAGGCTCCATTAGCATGCAACTGAAGAATGTACCACGATACACACAAGTGAAAACCGGAGACTCGAGCAGCTGGACCAGCTTGTCTATCTGAATAAGCATATTGACAGTCATTTCGAGTTCCGCACTGGTGCAGGTCATGTCAGCACAAATTCGCCATCTGTAAATAAGATCGCTTACAATATCTGGAGAAGGTTGTATGCTTGCTCGTATGCCTGAGCAAGAAGACATAGTGAAAAGGTTGCCACAGCATTGTAGCACCACGACCTGAATAGAGTCACGAAAAATGTTTGGCCATCTTTGGTCTCCAGGTTACGAAGTCGTTTCCTAAGCTCGGCTAGCTCTGGCGCTGTGATGAGGTTGTTGTTCAAGTTCTGTACCATGATGCTTGCAAACTCGACATCCTCTTCCTTCTCTATGCAATCCGCTAGGGTGCGGTAAATTCTCTCAGCACTGAGGCTGACACAAAGCTGGCGGATAATCAAATTTCCGCGAGTCTCGAGCAGCTTCCGATCGGTTGAGAATAGCTGCAAGAGACTCTCCATGAAAGAACTAAAGTAGTCGTCCCCACTATTTCTCGATATCTGGGAGAGTAGCTGGAGATCTCGTGTAACTACTGCTTCTGCTGGATCCGAAAGTGTCTTAAGGAGGGCTGGAAATGTGCCGTCGTTGAAAGCGAGTACTTTTCTAGGAGCTTTTCTATGCAACATGAGAAGCCACGACAGGGCCGCGACTCTCGTAGCTTCATGGTCGTTCAAGAAGAGTAGGGTGAGTGAATTGACAGCTGCCGCATAATCAAGGTCAACCTGTGGCTGAACTGGTGAAGAAGGCGACGGAGTCTTGTATGCAGGAGGTGGTGATTGAACATCCGACGCGCTTTCCATTTCGCGAGAGTTAGAGATAGATCCACGGGTGTTGGTAGAGGAGCTTCTCTCGTGGCCAGCTGTGTCACGCACGACTGACGTGGGTATCTTGGATAGTCCAGTGGTCGATTCTGCAGGCGCACCCTCATCGCCCAGTGACACCACGTAATTCATGAGCGAGGTATTGACTCTGGACGCTGCGAGTCGGATCGTTTCGACGCCACTAGCCATAGCTGGTAGCAGGTGGGCTAGAATTTTAGGCGCGAAGGGCAGCACCTCCTCGGGACAAATTTCGAGAAAATCGACAATCCACCGAAGGGACTCCAGTAGACTATCCTCCTCTGCAGATGATTAGCTGCAACGTCACAGAAGCCAAGAGACCAAAATACCTAAGGGCGAATCGAGGTTGGCCGTGAGTACTTCAAGAATTTCCTTATGATTTACCTGGACATCTTGTCCCGGGATCCAATCATCGTCACTAGCATCATTGTCATCGCCACTATCGGAGCCTTCATCAGCGCCAGCTCCGAGACCTGCCGAGATCTCGCTATCCATTGACACTGAACGTTTTCTCTTCCCGTCACTGCGAGTCTTTCGACTTTCCGCAATTCCTTTCTTGATTCGGGAGATCCGCTTGATTTCGCTGAGAAATCTCTCCAGAGCTCCTTGGGTGGCGACATGAACATCTCGATTCGGATCGCTGAGGAACTTGAATAGTCCACTGAGGAATTCCGGAAGGTAGGCCACGAGCTCCAGATCCGGAATAGAGTCCAGTAATGTAATCCAACCCACCAAGAAAGTTCTGGTGAACGGGTTGATCACGTAGATTCTCTCCTTGAGCAGAGGGATGAAGTGAGCCAGCGAGAAGGCTGTGGGTAGATCTACGGACTCATCTGGCGTTTCTTTGTCGTTCTCTACCGACGGATCTTCTGTGGTTTGGAGTATTGAGACATATGTCGCTGCCGATTCGGATACAATGTCTTTGATCAAACGATCCAGCAGCTCAGCGCCGTTCTTAACGGACAGTTCCGAGTCCGCACCCAACTACATCTACATCAGTCAAGTACGATGGCTCGAAGGGGCGGAGCAGGATTGGCGACGCACTTTACACAGCGCATCAAAAATGTCATTGAAATAAGGCAGCACTTCACCCTTGGCGACCTTGGCAATATTGTACATACTCTCACACGCATAGTAGCGCACACGGGCATCTTGATCGGTAAAGCAAGCCAGCACAGGAGGGACGATCTCATCCAGATACCGTGCCAAGTCCTGGGTTGTATCGTCAGCCACATGACTTGCATGGATAGCTCTACGAGCAGACTCATAAACATCAGAAGAGCAGGGAATACCGGTCCTAGTGCAATAGCTGCCGCAGCCAGTCCAATGAGGCCTCCATTCCGCGCGTGTGGGGCGTGAACGGCATAGGCATACTCATTGCAGAGCTGCTGAATGATGGCCTTGATCCTGTCGAAATCCTTTGCAGCGGTGAGATCTCGAATGGAGCGCTCGAGGCTTGAGTGAGCAGAGCCCGTTAGCTTGAGGTGATTAGGACATTCTGGAGGGGGAGGGGGGGGTTGGTGAAGTGCCTACTCAAGAGCTCCAACTTTGCGCTTATCGTAGAGCTTGTCGTTCAGCGCACGCTGGACGCTCTGCTCCATGGTGAGAATCAGCTAGATGTAGGGGACATGTTATGCGCGAAAGCCAGCCACGAAGGAGAAAGAGAAGAAGAAGGAGGAGGAGGAGGAGAAGAGGAAGAGGGGGAGGGAGAGGGAGAGGAAGAAGTAGATGGTCGGTGAGGTGAGGTCAAGTCGAGAGGTTGAGCTCGAGGAGACCACGGGCCCAAAGCAGGGAACACGACAAGACCAGATGCCGATGCACATAGAGCACGTGATCTGGGGCCACCGACTGGACTGCCAAGCAGGCAGGAGCTCAACGAGGGTAGATACGGCAAGTGTTCGTGTCCGCGCGGAAGAGGAGGGAAGGAAGTATCCAGTACAGGAAGTACATTACTCATCGTACTCTGCGCTCTGGAAAACGGGACGGAAGGGACAATGGTCGCGGGCGCGGGCGCGGCGCGGTACGGCACGGCACGGCACGGTACGGTACGGTACGGCACTCTTCGGCCACTGGCTTCGGCTTCCAACGCCGGCCCCAGTGCCAGACCAGCTGTGCACTCGGGCCCGGCCGCCTTCCGAGGAGCCGGCGCTTGGCGTGCTTTCCATCGAATGCCGACTCGACCCAACGTGCACGGAGGACATGGCAGACTCACGAGCAGCGTTGACTTCCACTCCTACAGTAATGTACCGTAGGTGCTGACTAGGCGTAGGCATGTATGTATGTAAGTTAGTTTGCTTTCTTGGTTTCCATCTTCGCCTACACCGTAGGCAGGCATAGTTGCCGGCCGATGCGGGTCGCCTGGAAATTGCCGATGTTGACAATGGAACGGAAGCGATTGCATTCGACTTGAAGCAACACCTATGATTCGACTTGGAGCAATGCTGCTTGGGATATCACATGACTACCATCGTCTTAGCAATTGACGTATCGCACATCGGATAACTTTCAAGCGACAAGGTTCGGGACGATGGGCTAGTGGCAGGGACTGCAGGCTGGATCCTGTCTCTGCCTGCAGCCAAGGGGAGATCTCGATGATGAGATGAGTACCCAGTATTCGGAGGAAGGTCATGCTGACCAGTCACGAAAAGATGGCCGCTCCAATTCCAGATAGCGTTGAGCATACACAAGGTGTCTCCAATGACTAGTAGAGAACTTCATTCGTCGATACCTATCGGGGTCCAAAGGACTCTCTCCGCATCATCCGCCAGAAAGACTAAAGGAGCGTCTTTGCAAACACAGCCATGAACTCCCTGCATATATCACTACCAAACAGTCCTCTTTCATGCACGAGCTAGCAAGCTTCAAGGTAGCCAGCCTGAACCTACCATGTTCTCTCACCTCAAGTCGAGCGCCCGCTTCCACTAGATCATTGGAATATCAGCAAAGGCTTCGATGAAGAGTATCGCCAAGCATGGCATACGCAACCATCGCAGGGCTCGAAGCTAGAGCGTCGTGTCCCGGATCGGTTGTTGCTGCTACACTCCGCTCGACCACTGCCCCGATTGTCACTTAGACCGCCCGAGGCCTGCCCTTCAGCGGCTGTTCGACGACGACTCTCAACAGCCCTTTAGGCTGCTCTGGCATCGCGTGACTACATTCACTTGTCAATCTTGACTCGGGAACTGATAGGATTCGAATAGACTTACATCGGCGCCCTTCGCTCTTGCAATCCTCTCAACTGATTTCAGATCGTGAAGCGTCATGGTGAACAGTACTTATCAAGTTGTATCGCAGTTTACTCAGGGGTGGTGCAGACTATGTTGATTGCCTGGAGAACGAGTTTGGAGGGGCGAAGTTGTAAAGTGATTTCGAAGGACGATGGAACTCGTAGGTCACATCTAGGACGAATTCCGTTGGGGACATATATCAATGTCTATGCCATGTGGGAAAGGCCTGTTTACTTTTTCTGGAAATGTTTTCCATATGATGCTCGGCCTCACCCTAGGCCATGCGCATCTCATCCTCGATGCATGCTTTCGGATATGGCAAATACGTTCCCGGAATTCGAGGGCTTGTCGATGACTTGCTTTTTGAGGTAGAAATCGATAGGCTAGCAATCTTCTGCTCAGCGGAGACGCAAAGGAGACAACACCAACCTGCCTGATAGGACCGACTATGTAAGCGCGATCTCTGAAAACGTACTTAAAAACCTAACAAACCTGCAATGCATGGCAGAGGCGTCCACGTATCCTCTAGGGATCAAAGTGAGCATCAGTTCGCCGTGCAGGTTTCCCGGCGGCTGACAGTCAGCACTAAGCGCACAGCTTTCTTCCTCAATCACGATTCTTCCAATTTTTTGAGGGACGTTTCCTTTCGATAGCATAAAAAAGACATTCAATCAAAGTGCTTCCACTAACAGCCGGTCCGCCTCTCTATCGGAGCCCGGAGCAAAACAGAGAGGCGGATGGGTCCGTAGAATTATATGCATACCCAAAGAGAAATTCCACGGTAGAGTGTAGGGACGTCGGAAGACAGAAGCTACAGCGAAAAGTAAAAAGCATTAATTCAAAGCAGGAATCCGCAAAAAAAGAGGCTTCAGGCAAATTCACAGATGGGTATCCATGTAGATCGGGAGCTCTCGAAGCTGGTTTCTGGTATCTTACGATCAGGAGAGATACACAAATTCCAGCACATGCGAAACTGCGTATTGTGTCACATCAACGAGGACTGCTGAACTGGAGCCTTTTCATTATTGGCATTTCGAATACGACGGCACATCTTCTCGATGCAAGCTTTCTCAGATACGAAACCGGATAACACCAAGAGTGTTATTCTCGTCGATTTCGATGCTCAAAGCTCAATGCCCATGCAAGACATTCCCTTTCTCAGCAGCGACTCGCTGACACTTGGCAAGAATAGACGCCTGCCGGCCCACCTCACCAAGCTTTCCTATGACCTGTTTGTTTCCATCGACAAATCCATAGAGCGCGTAAGGGATGCCAACATCGGTGCAAAACTCTTGCACGAGCTTTTGGGCTCGGCGAAGATTGTGCCTTGGCATCCTTGGGAAAAGGTGGTGGATGGCCTGGAATTGTAAACCACCATGGAAGAAGTCCAACCACGGGGGACAGTCGATGTCCATGGTAGTGCGCAACATTTTCTGAGGAAAAGACTCGTTTGGCCCAAGCTCTGCACTGCTCATGGCGAAGTGAGATAAGGTTATCTGGGCGTGCAAGGGCATAGTGATCATATGGCTGACCATGAGAAAAGCCCAGCGTCCTGAGGCAGTTGGGATGGTTTTGTACATAATGACATAACCAAACCAATACCAGAAGAAAATTTGGCCAGTAACCTCTAGCCATCGATGCCACCACGCAGGCCCCTTCTTAGGCCCCAGGCCTCGAATGAGATGCTCCCAGGAAAGCACATAGAGGTTGAATCTTCCAAAAGTAAGAATTGGGTAGTAAAGATATGCTTGGTATGGCAAAATAAATTGAGCAAAAGCATCGTAAGGCATGACACGGTCATAGAAGGTCGATGAGAGCGATTGCAGGAATCGATGAGAAATAGCGAAGAAGGGCATGTGCTCGATATCCGGATCGTGCTCTGGAGAGTTTGTGACAATATGATGGACGTTGTGGTTTCGTTTCCACCAGCAAACAGACAGGCCACCAATGAAATCGGCAATAATGATTCCAATCGTCGTATCGACGTGGAAATTGTGGGTAATACCCATATGTCCTGCATCATGCACCGTGAAAACCAACTGATGCCAGAGACAACCCAAAAACAAGCCACTGGTAGCGTACCATCCTAATTTTAAGAAAAGCAGCATCCCACAGAAGAGGAATGTATAACGGCAGGCTTCAATAGCGTAGGCGATGTAGTTGCAATCGTAGAGATGCTCGTCGCGCAATCGCTGGTCTAGCAGACGGTACTTTGCAATGATCTCATCCTGAGTATCAAGGTCCAGAGACGGATATTTGGAGAGGTCTAGATCGATCTGCTCTTTGGTTTGGGCGTCTAAGTAAGACATGCCATCGTCTGCATCTGTCACGGAAGACACAGATGAGGCAGAAGATTGTGAAGGGTCATCCCTTGATTGTATGCGTCGGCGAACTGAGGTATCTGCGATTTCGAATATCGGAGAAGGGGTTCGCGAGATATCAGAGCTCGTAGTCTGCCGTCAGCGATGTCCTCTTCTTCCTCCGCATTTGACGTGCCCTCGCAATATGGTCGAAACCTTCCGCCTTGGATCGGAGGGACGAAATTGATCCAACGGCCTTCAATTCGTCCGATTGTATATCTTTCCATTTGATTTCGTGCTTCTGGGGAATGCAGCCTACACAGCAAGCATCAGTTCAAAAGGGCTTCGGGGTAGTATGACAAGAAACCTACGCGGTCACTTCGTCTGTCGCGTCTCTGCCAACCATGTGTTGGATGGCTTTGACGCCTCCTGGATGATATTTAAGCCATGGATCGACCTTCAGTACCGCCTGGTTGACGATGATGATTGACCGGCCATCTGCTATCAAGCCCTCGACACGTCTTCTAGACAACAAAGGCTCTGTCCGGCGCCGGGCGATCTTGAAAGACATGGCCTCATGTATCGAAGCCAGTGACACGGATGCTGAGTCGATGAGTAGCATTCAAGATTTTAAACGCGCTGGCAACGTTGCGAAGGTTTGAAGAATACTTAGTATCAAAGTGCTTTGCTCGGTGAAATTCATGCGGACGAGAACGCCGCTACTAAGAAGCTCCTAATTTCCTACCTTACCTACTTGGGACTTGCCCCACGGGACGCTTTGGTTGCGGCTCAAGAGAAAAAGTGAGGAAAAGAAATGGTCTTGAATTTGACCTACAAATAATCTCTCGAAATGATTGCGAGGATTTTGATTTTGATTTTGATGGCTTTTGATGGCTTTAATTGTATCGATTGTATTTTTCTTGTATTTATTTACGTCACAGTACCGGGGGATGAGGGGGGTGGGGGTTTATAGTACTGTAGGTTGTTCAGTTGCAAAGCTCCTGCGTTTCGCCTAACTACCTATTGTACAAAGGGATTTTGCTCAGTAATGTATGGCCTTGCCATATGTCGCCATGGCGGCCTCCTTGAACGCCTCCGCAAGAGTAGGATGCGCATGACACGTGCGTGCAATATCCTCACTCGACGCACGTACTCAATCGCCAACGTTCCCTCTGCAATCATCTCTCCAGCATTAGGTCCAATGATGTGAATACCCAGAATTCTATCAGTCTCAGCATCAGCCAGAATCTTGACCATACCATCAGTGTCGAGGTTGGTCTTGGCTCTTGAGTTCGCAGAGAAAGGGAATGAGCCAGTCTTGTACTTCGTACCCGCAGCCTTAAGCTCTTGCTCGTTTTGGCCGACCCATGCGACCTCGGGATGGGTGTACATCACGGATGGGATAACGCCGTAGTTGACGTGTCCGTAACCCTTCTTGATATACTCCACAACGGCAACGGCTTCCTCTTCGGCCTTATGGGCAAGCATAGGGCCAAAAGTGCAGTCGCCAATGACACGTATGTGTGGGATCTTGGTCCGGTATTCCGAGTCGATGACCAATCTTCCCTTATCATCAGTCTCGACACCAATGTTCTCTAACCCAAGACCGGCGGTGTATGGGCGGCGGCCAATAGCAACCAGAACGACATCCGCATCGAGCTAAATAGTGTTAGTCTTCAGAGGGCAATTAGTAGCATGCTCAGACTTACAGTCTCTTCCTTTCCACCTTTTGCAGCCTCAACGTTAAGCTTGATAGTCTCACCACTGGCGTCCCCACCCATAACCTTGGTGTTGACTTTGAAATCAATCCCTTGCTTCTTCAGAATTTTTTGCGCAGACTTTGCAATCTCAGCGTCCATGCCAGGGCCACCAATCTGTCCCAAGAACTCAACCACAGTGACCTTGCTGCCCAAGCGCGACCAGACGGAGGCCATCTCCAGACCAATGATACCTCCACCGATGACAACCATCTTCTCGGGCACTTTCTCCAGGGCAATAGCCCCGGTGCTGCTGATGATTCTCTTTTCGTCAATCTCCAGTCCAGGGAATGGCGTAGCTTCGCTGCCCGTGGCAATGAGAATGTTCTTTCCAATAACAGTCTGCTCTCCACCCTCGGTTAGATTGACCTTGACTTCGTGCTCGCCGGAGAAAGCTGCTGTGCCCTTGACGTAGGTGACGTTGTTCTTCTTAAACAGGAACTCCACACCCTTCGTCAGACCAGCAACAGCAGTATCTTTCGACTTCATCATTTGTGCCAGGTTGAGCTTCACATCGCCGACGTCGATACCACGCGCTTTTGTGTCGTGGAGAATCTGGTGGTAGAGATGCGAGTTGTTGAGAAGAGCTTTCGAGGGGATGCAGCCGACGTTCAGACAGGTTCCGCCTAGTGTACCGCGCTTTTCGATACATGTAACCTATTCGAATCGTCAGAGTACGCTTCTTGAACCACGTTTGCCAATTGCGCATCCTACTTTCATGCCTTCTTGGCCAGCCTTGATAGCTGCAACGTATCCAGCAACACCACCACCGATGATTACCAAATCCTGCTCCTCTGCACGCTGTCAGCTCTGTGCCCATCAGAGCCATCGCATAGAATGACTGACCAGCTTCCGTTGCGTATCCTCGTCTCGACCATCTTGCAATTGGCGTAGGGGCGACAATCGTAGGAAGGCTGAAGTGAACTAGTCAGCTGGCGGATCAGACGGAAACACGCAATTGACGGGCAACATACCTCGAGTAGTGCTTGGAGGCTGACCTGGCAGCCGCCCGTGGCAATGCTAGGCTTCGAAGCATGGTGTATAAGGTAGTTGTGGTTGACTTGAAAAGCGTGGGATGAACGGAATGTTTTGATGGGCATGGCCACGGCTTAACTGCACGAGCTTGGGCCGGCCCGTGTTTGACCGGGCACAGGCTACATCCTGCCAAAAATAATCCCTTTACTGCGATCAACTTTGAGATGGTTAAAGAACAATATTGAAGCAGTGATCAAATCCGAGACATTCCGATTAATTGGGTGACATTTGCCAAAGATTGGCCCTGTGTGCTCGACCAATCTTCTGTCGAACAGCCTGGCACCCTTCTCGTGTTAAACCCAACACTAAATAAGCAAGACTTAGTCTCGAAAACAAGTGTAACGATTGCTACGATTCATGCATCCACAGTCGAAGCCATAAGGGCATCTCCAACTACTTTACAAGCCCACTTCACAGTCGCCTTTTCCTCCTTCCCACCCGCGATATCCGTTTTGCCAACAACCTTCTTCAGAAAGTACTGCAACCCCCCCATCAGCGGCGGCGTATCCCTCGCCTGGCTGAATATCTTCATAACAGCTTCCCTATCCCTCTTGGTCGGAGACTTCTCCTGGGATTGCAGAAGGACTGTGATGAAGAAAACCTCCAAGAACGTCTTGGTCTTCGCTTGCAAGTAGCTAAAATTGAGGTTCTTGAGTGCCTTTAGAGCTAAATTGCCGTCGACCAGCAACGTGCCAAACATCTTCGCAAGGTTGACAATTTGCCTGGTTTCCAGAGTCTCCTCCTCGTCCTCGTAAGGGTCCGCGTTGCTCTCCTCTGACTCTCCCATCATTTTGAGCAGGTCCCATAGACAGTATTGGAAGGACGTCTTGAGTTTCCTGTTGTCACACACCTTCTTGGCAATCAGCGTGTAGTAAGGGTTGTAGCTTTTCTCGCTCTGTGCGCAACGGATCAGAACCTTGGGGATTTCGACCTCTTGTGCCTTCTTGAGCTTCAATTTCATCAGTCGTTGATAGGCGTCCTGGAAATCCGTCGCAGACATGATCGTAATGAAGATGGCTCGACGAATATCGGTGTTCATTCCTAATTCTCGCGCAAGGTGTTGTAGATCTGCTGTTCCCTCATCCTGCACCGCGGCGGCAGTCTTTCGATTAGGTGCGGACGATACTGGCTCGTTGACTTCTTCATTCGCATTACCAGTCCAGCTGGCACCTATCAGCCACCATTTTCCCTTCTTGTCGGAATCTCGAATATCCTTGAGTCCGATTCGCAGAGGCTCGCTACCCTTGATGGCTTTCGTGTTCAGGGATCCTAGTATCTTCTTCATTCGAATAGTATGCTCAGATGTGATTGCTGAAGCTGCTCCTCCGGTTTTCATTTTGTTGTTCTTAAGATCATTGATCGTCTCGATCATGAATTTCGTCCGCACCGAGATATTCGCCTCGCCACCAGCGCTCTCAATAGCTGGTCGGAGCATAGCAACTATACCTTTGAGTGACGATGGGTCGTCCTGCCGAAGTTGGGGTCCAGATGCTCGGATGATCTTCAACAGTAACTCGGCATTCAGCTCAGAAAGCTTCTCCAAGAACATTCTAATGTAATCAAACATCAGATTGCTTCCTACAACTTGGAAGTTGTACGTCTCCGACAAGAGCATGATCAAGTTTGACGTCTCCTTGCTGCTGTCGAAGGTTGCAGCGGCTGGACCACTACTGCCCACAGCCGCAGCGTGAGCATAATTTTCATTGAATAGTTCAACTATCCTCTGGATCACTTGAGCACCAAAATCCGTTCCAATGATTTTGAAAATAGCAGCGATGAAACCAGCATGAAGAATGATAAGAGTGTCGGGTAAACTAGCAGGCTCGCAAACAGATGTCAATAATACATCAACCAACATAGATGTGACATGCTGTCTCGGGTTCTCGCGGTAAAGTTTCTCAACATCTCCTAAGATTGATATCAAGTTGGCTTCCGTGAGTCTGTTTACTAATCCTTGCGTTCGGCGACGGAGGCGTACCAAATCTTCAGAGTCCGAGGACACTGCTCTTCGTAATGACGGTGGGATATATTTGTCGGTAGGAGCACCTTTGCCGGTGTTCGGTGCGACATAAGGATTCTCACGAGCCCTT